>CM060397.1:30030194-30630194 GCA_030545235.1 Helianthus tuberosus
GGTCTCTATCGGTTAAAATCACACGTGGCTCCATGCATTCATCCAACATTGACTTGACCCTCTCAAGCACCCACACAAAGTTATCACCCCGTTCTTTACTAACAACGGCATGCGCGATAATAAACGATTTGTTGGTAGGCGTCATACCAACAATCTGGATAAAGGGCATATTGTATATGTTTGTCTTGTACGTCGCATCGATCAGCATGACGTGGGGGAATGCACGCCACATGTCTCTCGAGTACCGATGAAGAAAGAAGATCTCTGTTACGATCTCTGTTCCGGGTTCCTCCCGTGTCTCGTAAATAAAGTCGTTGTTTATCAGCTTGTCTTCTAGTGACTGCATGGGAGTCAATCCTTGTCTTTGTTCGGCTCTAATCTTCGCCACAACGTTTTGAACGTCTTTCAGAACATGAAACCTGTCGGGGTCCTGCTTCCTTATCGTTTGAAATATTTTGCGCGACTCCATGTTTTGAGCTGTCAGCTGCTCGATCAGTTTCATTTCGCTTGGAGTAAACCTTCGCACAAACGCGTGGGCCGACAGGTCCTCACAAAGTTCGTGGTTATGTTCAATTTTTCCGTCTTTAATCTCCCAGGTTTCATACGGGTGGTTTCGCACAGCCAGCAGGTAAAACGGGCAACCGGTTTTTTTGCTTCCGGCTTTTCTAAGTGTTGCTGTAGTCTGGTGCTCACCAGCACGATCACATTCAAGCCATACCCTCCGGATTATTCCACCGGTTTTCTTTGATCGACGGGTGACAATAACGAAACCATCCGCGTTTGCTATTTCTTGAATCCGATTCTTTAGTTCATCTAAAGAGTTGAAAACCTGTAATATCGACAATAATAATAAATAATTTTAATAAATAAATAATAATAATAATAATAATAATAATAATAATAATAATAAAATAATTAAATAATACAAAAATAGTAATTAATACCTGCTTTTTTAAGTACGGACTGTCCTGGATGGGAGGTGTCTCACCACCATATCTACCATATCCACCATAACCACCGTCTCCTCCGTATCCACTGTATCCACCATCTCCTCTGTAACCACCGTCTCCTCCGTATCCACCGTCTCCTCCGTATCCACCGTCTCCTCCGTATCCACCGTCTCCTCCGTATCCGCCGTCTCCTCCGTATCCACCGTCTCCTCCGTATTCACACCCGTATCTATAATCCGGATACCCTTGTTGCGTCAGATAACTTGGTTGACAAGCATGGTATGAGTCATCTACAGGGGGTGTTTCATCAACAGGGGGATGATTGTTCAAATCTAGAAACGGTTTGTTTTGTTCTCCTTGTATACTAGACACAACCTCCTCTTGCTCATTAGAATCGGGAACGCAAGACTCCTCCAAAATAAAGAACCGTATCATCATTAGAAAATAATAAACTAAAACAAAAACTAATTAAAACATTTAAGTACCTGTACTGTTACCGGATCGCTTTCGGGCACCCAGTTCTCGCTATAATACTGCCCGAAGACATAGTTGCCGTCCCAGTATGATGACATTTCAACACTTCGGGATGATAAGAACACAAATTAAATGTCGTCCCAGAATGAAAGAAGAAGAAGAAGAAGAAGCAGAATGAAAGAAGAACAAGCAAATGTTTTAAGGCTAACGTCGGATGCTAGGGACAAACCATACACTGTATGTTGCACTTTTTCATAAGCCATCGACGCCTCGTATAGCTCTAGACCCCTCGTATATCTTTTTGTCACCTGTCGAAGACGCCTCGTATAGGTCTATACGAGGCGTCTTATTGCCTCGTATCCATCCCTCGTACAGACCTATACTCCCCGTCTGATGTGACTGATTTGACATTGTGCTTTGTTGCAGAGATGGTCGGAAAAGTAACCCTATACGCCTCGTATAGGTCTATACGAGGCGTCCTGAAGGGTGTCAAAATAGGCATAAAGGTGTGTAAATATGTAGACCCTTTATAATAAAAACGGTCTTTTTTTCTTAAGCTAAGTGGATGTGACCATTAGATGCTTCATGCTTGAGCACTAATGCAATCATAACAGGAAGTGTTTGGAAGAGGAAGGGTAACGTGAATGGTTAATTAATATTGGCCACTGTCGCTAGCCATTTGTTTTACTTGCAACTTCAGAATAGTTCTCTACGTGAAAATATTAGTGTTCCACCCACACTTCTTAGATACGATAATGACTGGTTCGTGGCGTAGTCTCCCATGGGACGCTTGGCATTGTTAGAATAATTCAAAGCTCTCATTCGTGATGTGGCAGTCTTGATGACGTGGCTTTGAAGTCTTGGAGCTGAAGTTAGCATCTTTTATTTAATATTTCTGTTTTATGTTTATTTAGTAAACGTGGGTCATTAATTATTATCGTGGTCACGAGTCTTGAGTATTGAGATAGTCATGCTCATTTAGTGGTAAGTTAGTTGGGGTCGTGTTTACGTTATTGAGGTCGTGTGTTTGTTTCCGTTTTTTCTTCCGTGTATTTAAGCAGCTTTGATATCAATGAAAAGATTCATTCGAATCCCAAAACTTTCTGTTATCTTTAAGCCTGATTAACCAACATAGTGGTATCAGAGCTAGTATTACGAGTGTGTGAGTTTGTCTGTTGCTGTAATCCATGGCTTCTGTTCCAGCGGAATCTGCTCAAACTGTTACTCCCATCTTCAAGGGTGAGGGTTATGAGTTTTGGAGTATTCGCATGAAAACTCTCCTTCGTTCGAAAGGTTTGTGGGAGTTCGTGGACCAAGGGTTCTCAGAAAGAGACACTGATCAAGACCGGTTGAAGAAGAACACCAAGGAAGATGCGAGAGCCCTCGCCCTTATTCAACAGGGTGTTCATGACAGCGTGTTCTCTCGCATTGCTGCTGCTTCCACTTCGAAGCAGGCTTGGAATTTGCTTCAAACTGAGTTTCAAGGAGACTCAAAGGTGCTCACGGTTAAGCTTCAGGGGTTGAGAAGAGAATTTGAAACACTTCAGATGAAAGAAACTGAAGCAATCTCTGATTTCTTGTCCAAGGTTATGCGAATCGTGAATAACAAAAGAGCCTACGGGGAGGAGGTTACTGATCAGTTGGTCGTCGAAAAGGTGTTACGGAGTTTGCCTTCTAGATGGGATCATGTCGTCACAGCGATTGAAGAGTCTAAGGATTTGACAACCCTGTCGTTTGACCAACTCATGGGTTCTCTGCAATCTCATGAGGCTCGGGTCAATCGGGTTTCGGAAGTTTCGAAAGAAGAACAAGCATTCCCAGCAGAAATTGAAGAGTATCACTCTCCAAGTAGAGGTAGAGGTCGTGGTTCCGCTCGAGGAAGAGGTCGAGGACGTGGACGACTCTCCGGCAGAGGACGCAATAGCATTCAATGCTATAATTGTAACCGGTATGGGCATGTTAAGGCTGACTGTTGGGCAGAACCGCAAGCCAATGCAGCACTTAATGATGAAAATCCTGATGAGGAAGAAGGACAATTGTTTATGACAGTGGATGATGGCAATAGCAAAGGTGACTTAGAAGATGGTGTTAATCAGCTTTTTATGGCTCAAGATGGAAATCGTGATAGTAAAGTGTAGTTTCTAGACAGTGGTTGTTCAAACCACATGACTGGTCAGAGGTCATTATTTCAAGTCTTAGATGAAACCAAGAAGACAAATGTAAAGATGGGGAATGGGAAAAGCATTCATATTGAAGGCCAGGGTACAGTTAAAGTTGAGGTTTCTCCTGGGAAAAGTAAGACTCTTGCTCATGTTCAATTCTCTCCTGCTTTGGGTTACAATCTGCTAAGTGTTGGCCAGTTAATGAGGGTAGGATATTCCTTATTGTTTGATGATGATTCGTGTGTTATTACCCATAAAGAATCTGGTGAACAGGTGTGCAAAGTTAAGATGGCTGCCAACAACGTGTTTCCTTTAAATGTCACACAACAACATAACACGGCTTTAGTTGCTATCGAACCGACTGATCCAACACTGTGGCATCGCAGGTATGGCCATCTGCATGAAAGTGGCCTTCGGTTACTGAGTAACAGGAGTATGGTTTCGGGTCTACCTCGTATTCAGTCGGCTTGCATTGTGTGAAGGTTGTGTTTATGGAAAGTAAACAAGGCGTTCTTTTCCACTTCATGCATGGAGGTCATCTCATTCCCTTCAACTTATTCATGCAGATTTGTGTGGCCCTATGCCCACTCAATCTCTTGGAGGTAATCGATATTTTTTATTGCTAACTGATGACTTTACACGCATGAGCTGGGTATTTTTTCTTCATAAAAAATCTGAAAGTTTTGATAAGTTTAAAGTCTTCAAAGCAAGGGTTGAACGTGAATCGGGTAAGTTTTTGAAGACCTTGCGTACTGATCGTGGTGGAGAGTTTTGCTCTCGTGAGTTTAACTCGTATTGTGAAGAAAATGGCATCCGTAGGGAACTTACTGCTCCGTATACCCCTGAGCAAAACGGGGTCGCCGAAAGGAAGAATAGAACCGTTGTTGAAATGGCACGGTGTATGCTAAAAGAGATGAAGATGAGTAACAGGTTATGGGGGGAAGCAGTGTCAACAGCTGTGTACCTGCTTAATCTGTCTCCGACCAAGGCTGTTGAAGGAAAGACTCCGTTCGAAGCTTGGTATGGTTATAAGCCTTCGGTAAGTCACTTGCGTGTCTTTGGTTATGTAGCATATGGTTTGATACCATCTTCTCACAGAAAGAAACTTGATACAAAGTCCAACAAATGCATCTTTGTTGGATATTGTTCTAATTCCAAAGCTTACAGATTGTTTGACCCGCTTAAGAAAACAATTGTTACTTGTCGTGATGTTGTTTTTGATGAAAGAACAGCTTGGGAAGAAAATGTAACAGGAAGTCAATTTGATGATGCTAGAGTTGTTGAGGGTGCTGATAGTGATGAACAAAGTCTTGAATGTGACTCAGCTGTGAATGTGGGAGCAGAAATCTCTACCAACAGCACACTGAATGCTGATGATGTTGTTGCATCTGAGGAATCTGATCCAGACAGTCCGGTTCTCAAGGAACGATCGTTAGACAACATCTATGAGTGCACTGTTCCTTTGATTGATGAGGAATGCCAGCTTGCACTTTCTTTAGTGGAGCCAAACTCATTTGCAGAAGCTGTTAAGTACCCAGAATGGGTGCAGGCTATGAAGGAAGAGTTGGAGTCGCTGAAACGTCACAAGACTTGGTCTTTGACTGTTTTGCCAAAGGATAAAAATGCCATTGGTTTAAAATGGGTGTACCGTACCAAAGTTGGTGCTGATGGAAAAGTTAGCAAGTACAAAGCAAGGATTGTGGCCAAGGGATATGCTCAAGAGTACGGGATTGACTTTGAAGAAACGTTCTCACCGGTAGCTCGCTTCGAAACTATAAGGTTAGTTCTTTCTTTAGCAACTCATAAGGGATGGGATATACATCAATTTGATGTAAAATCTGCGTTTCTTAATGGGTCACTTCTGGAAGAAGTTTATGTTTCGCAGCCACCGGGTTTTGAAATTAAAGGTGAAGAGGACAAGGTCTATAAGTTGCACAAAGCATTATACGGACTGAAACAGGCACCAAGGGCCTGGTACAATCGTATTGATGCCTACTTTCAAAAGGAAGGCTATGTGAGATCTCAAAACGAACCAACTGTGTACATCAAGAGGGGCCAAGGTAACAATTTAATCATTATCTGCCTTTATGTAGATGACATTATCTACACGAGCTCTTGTGTTGAACTGATCAGGGAATTTAAGAAGAAAATGGTTAGCGAGTTCGAAATGACCGATGTTGGTGAGCTAAAATACTTCCTCGGTTTGGAAGTCATTAAAAAGAATGATGGTCTCTTTATTACCCAAAGGAAGTATGCAAGGGATCTACTTGAAAGGGTTGGTATGAACAAATGCAAGAGTGCTGCTACTCCTATGAATGTCAATGATAAGTTTCAAATGGAGGATGGAAGCAAACTGGTGGATGAAAAGCAGTTCAGAAGCCTTGTGGGTGGTTTAATTTATCTAACGCATACTAGACCCGATATTTTATTTTCTGTAAGTCTTATATCCAGATTTATGCACCAGCCTACATCAATTCATTTGGGAGCTGCTAAGAGAATTCTAAGGATTATAGCAGGAACTACTAACTATGGTCTGTGGTATGGAAATGCAAATGAAGTTAAGCTGGAAGGTTTTACCGATAGTGACTGGGCAAGTGCATTTGAAGATCGTAAAAGTGTATCGGGGAGTGTGTTTTCTATTGGCTCAGGTGCAATCTCGTGGGGATCAAAGAAACAATCTGTGGTAGCCTTATCAACCTGTGAAGCTGAATATATTGCAGCAAATTCAGCAGCGGGTCAAGCGGTTTGGCTGAGAAAGTTGTTGCTGGAACTAGGCTATGCTCAAGAAAAGGCTACTGTGATCTGGTGTGATAACAAGTCTGCAAATTTCTTAACAAAAAATCAAGCTTTTCATAGCCGAAGCAAGCATATTGATATCCGCTTTCACTACATCAGGAATCTTGTTGAGGAAGAGCAAGTTGAATTGAAATTCTACAACACTCAAGAGCAGGTAGCTGATATCTTCAGTAAGGCACTGGGAATGGAGCGTTTTTGCTACTTCAGGTCAAGGCTTGGAGTTATGGAACTTTGAATTCAGGGGGGATGTTAGAATAATTCAAAGCTCTCATTCGTGATGTGGCAGTCTTGATGACGTAGCTTTGAAGTCTTGGAGCTGAAGTTAGCATCTTTTATTTAATATTTCTGTTTTATGTTTATTTAGTAAACGTGGGTCATTAATTATTATCGTGGTCACGAGTCTTGAGTATTGAGATAGTCATGCTCATTTAGTGGTAAGTTAGTTGGGGTCGTGTTTACGTTATTGAGGTCGTGTGTTCGTTTCCGTTTTTTCTTCCGTGTATTTAAGCAGCTTTGATATCAATGAAAAGATTCATTCGAATCCCAAAACTTTCTGTTATCTTTAAGCCTGATTAACCAACAGGCATCCCACTATGTTAAATGTATTCTTATTTAAAGACAACTAGTTATAAAAATCGTCGTCGCGTTGCGGTGAACTTTTTTTGTTATTTAGTCTGTGTTTACATGTGTTTTGAAATGACTACGAGATCGTTGCACACGGAACCGCTGACAAGAATAAAAAGAAAATGTAAAAAAAAAACACTAAAAAAATAACCAAAAGAAAATCAACAAAAAAGTTGTATAGTAATAATGTTATTTGAATGAAACCCGTGGTAAGAGATGAGCAAATAGTACTGGGTACTGGTACCGACTTTCCCGAACCAAAAGATCCTAAGTACCAACTCGGTACCGACTTTAGCGTTCCTGATACCGGTTCACTACCGTTTTTTACCTTCATATACCGGTACCGTAACCGGTATTTTCGGTACCTGTACCGATTCTGTATCGGTTGGCACCGAGCTCATCCCTACCTCTGAATCTAAAAAAGAGAAATCATTAAAAGTTGAAGAAATAACCCAAAAGGAAAGTTGTACACACTACTAGAAAATATGGTTTTTGACACCGCATATTCGGTAGCAAAACGGTAGCAATTGCCATATTGCCACCATTTTGTAACCGAAAATGCGGTGGCAAAAACACCCGTGTCAATTGCCCTATTGCCACCAAATAGCCACCACTTTTATACTTTGCTACCAGATTTTTGCCACCACAAAAACGGTCAAAATTATTAGTGACCGCCTACTCGATGGCCTTGTTTGCTACCAAGTTGTGACGGTTTTTTTGCCACCGTTTTGGTACCATTTAGCCACCGATGTTGTCACCATTTAGCCACCGTTTTCGTTGAAAATTTGCTACCATTTAATGACATATTTGCTACCATTTCATTAAAAATTTGCTACCATAGCGGTTTCTCTATTTCCAGAATTTCCATTTTCCATGCTTTTTTCATCATAATGCATTTCAATAATATTACAAATTTATATAAAATAATCGAATAAAATTACAAAATCTGAAAAATATATAAAATTATAAAACATTCTAATATAAATGCCAACTAAAACATCAAATTACCGAAATTATCCTAATATGATAAACATCAAAACATTCAAAACCAAGTGTTTATATCCTATCTTCGAACCATAGCGGTTAACATAGCTTCAATTTGTGACATCCGATTGAGCATGACATCTTTGTCCACCTTATCTTTTTCTTTTTCAGCCAACAAGCCCACAATAACTCCATTTAACCTTTCTTTTTCTTCATCCTTTTCCTTAACGAGCTCCTTGATAACAAAGTTCGACTTTTCAATCTACAAAACAAACAAAAATCAAGAAGTCAGAATAAAAAAAACATACAAATTCACACAACCGGACAAAAGAAGTAAAGTATTGGTGAGAAGTATTAGAAGTTAACAACAATGTACAAAGTAATAGATACAAGCATTTAAATTTTTAGTTACTATCCTACTAATTATAACTCCTACTGATCCATATCTAAATATATGACTAGGGGTGAGAATTTTAACCCAAACCCGATTACAAGGAACCCAAATCCAAATAACCCGAACCCAAATAATGTCAATAAGCGAACACAAATATGGTATTTGGATTGGTAATCCGTTAACTTCAGGGAGATTCGCATTACCCGGTTAACCCGGTTATATTTAAAAAAAAGCCGCCAAATGGGTCGATTTGATTGCTTTTTAATCAGTCTTAAACTATATTGTCTTTATTTGTTTTAGGGATTGGGTAACGGGTCAATAAACATCCCGTTCAAATATGTTATTATAAAGTATGGGTTAGGTTTAGTTGACCCGTTTGAGATAAAAATTAACCCAAATTAACCTGATGCCCAAATACATGAATTAAAATTGTCACATCTATGTTATATCATCCTCATAAAACTTGCTAGAGAATACTTTTAATGTAATTCTTAACACTTAATGCAACCATATATATAAATGATCTTTAAATACTATAAAAGTTGCCTACTTATAAGGATACAACAATTCCTTTTTGTAAGTACACAACTAAAACCCCCAAAATGGACTTACAGAGCGTGGGATGGGCTTGGGTTGGGTAGCTGGCTTGGGTATCCGAACAGATGACTCGAAGATGAATCATCATCAACAACCATTGCAGAAGCTGGACCACTGCTTGTTGTCCACCAATAAGACCGGTTGGCTGGCGTTGCAATTCCAGCCATTGATCTTGCTGACCTGGAAACATATAACATATTCCATATACAATCCTTTCAAACTTTCAAATTTACACTTCCCAATAAGGCATGGTACATATACAAGTGGATGGACATTGAACATAAATACATACGTGAAAAAATAATCCTGTCGTGGAGATTGAGATCTGATCATGCGGTTTCTTGAAGTTAAACCGCGCAGTACATGAAAACTTGATGGTCTTAAAGGTCTCTTGGCTTCTTCAACCTATAAAGCTCATAACTTTTAATTCAACTTAATGTAAAAAGTTGGTATATATGGTGAATTGGGTATGGAAGTTATAACTTATAAATTATAATTTATTAATACTATTACATCTGTGTTGGCATTAGCAGTAGCAGTAGCATCAACTTTTCTAGACACATTTTCAATTTATCACAATCTCCACTAATTATGTTTGAGGTGATAGTTATTAGAGCAGATGTTAAACCACCATTCATAACTTAATTTTTTCTACTACCGACTCCTCCCGAAATTGCGTTATCGGAGCCGAGCCAGGAATGGCCAGCTCTGAGAACAAAGAGAAAAGTGAAGTACAGGTTTTGAACAAGGTAAGGATGTTTTAAGACACGATCATACACCAGCTGAAGATTTGCACCCCACTGAATTGCAGCCAACAGATAATCAGTTTTCCTAAGTTGTTCTACATATCGATCTATATGCAGAAAGATAAAATGTAGCCTTACAGGTCATAAACCTGATAGGTATTTTCATTAATGAGATAATCAGTAGCTATGCGGACAGAAATTGAGGAATGAAGACCAGATATTAACTTGTATAGCACTTTCTTCTCTTGGCAACTTTCTCCATATGAATCTACACACAAAAGTTGATTTCAAGGAATTATTTTACTTATTATCATTAAATGAACTTTTCAAGAAATAGACATACAGCCATACAGGTGTACTACAATTTCATAATTATTAGTAAAGAAGTTTATCACATAAATGTGACTAGGAATCATGTCTTGGATATGAAGGGGTAACTTGCTTACACGACTGACTTACATTTTGCAGCACTTAAATGAAACCAAAAAGTGGTAATATTAGCCACATGGAAATAGTAGACTTTACATTTTGGACAATTTTCTCAATATATAGCTAAGACGACCCCCAGGCTCGCTCTCTACCGCAGGTTATATGTTAAACCACCATTCATAACTTAATTTTTTCTACAACTTTACCACTAAGTATGTATCAATGAGTGAAAGAGTAACCTAATAAGATAGAAACAAAGATAACGATAACATCATAAAACTAGGGGTGCAAACGAGCCGAGCTACTCGAGCTCGGCTCGAAAAAAAGCTCGAACGAGCCGAGCTTAAACGAGCTCGAGCTCGAGCCCGAGCCTAAAAACAAGCTCGTTTAGTAAACGAGCCTGAGCCCGAGCTTCACTTATCGAGCTCGAGACGGCTCGCGAGCCTAAACGAGCTTTCTGTTTATATTTTAAAGATAAATTGTCGCTATTATCGCTATCTATCGCTACAAACCTAATAGCGAGCCTAGACCTATACGCTACGTAGCGCGCTATAGCGATCGCTACGCTCATTATTGACAACTATGGACATGTAATGTCATAACCACCAAAACAAACAAAATAATTACTCACATACTAAGACTGTGGGGTATGGTGGGGCGTGGGTTGGGGGCATGGTGCGACACGTGGAGTATGGGGCACCCAAGACCAAAAGCCAATTTCAAAGGGCTATGGTGGGGCGTGGCTTGGGTGGCGTGGAAAAAAAACCAATTTCAAAGGGCTAGTGCTCTTGGCCAATGAGGTTCCGCCATGTCATGTGGGTAGCCCCGCCCAACGCCCAGGCTGAAAACCCCGCCCAAGGGGCCCCTCCGAAACCCAAGCCCACCCGGGGTGGTGATGTGGACGTTTGTACCCAACCCAACCCACGCCCCATACCCCATAGTCTAAATATATGAACAAAACACAAAAATACCAAAGGTCCAAACTTCATGACTGAACATAGTATGTCATTTCTTTAATGGCCCATTAGAAGTTTAGAACGAACAGATTGCTATTATCACTGAGCCTGTCTACATAGATAGTCATTACAGAATGCATTTGTTGACAAATTAACAACTCAAATTGATTTAAAGGATGGCGTACATATAAGATTTGAAAGCTGAGCTTCTTTAATGTGCTGCTTAGCCTTTATGGTTTTTTTATCCAAGTAGTCTTTTCACATTACTGGAGTGGCCAATGCTTCCTTTTACAGGTTTATATTTTTCTTTTCCAGTTCCATATTTTATCTACATAAAGAGTATACAGAAAGAAAGAAAAATCTACGGAAATTTGCTTCACAAAAAGAACACTATAATAAAAGGTTTACCTTTTCTAACAGTGAACTTGTTATGAATTTGATTAACCATAGCTAAGCTAAACTGAGCACATCTACTCCAACCATACGGCAGCGTCGGTGAATCCGCAACATCCAGGTACATTGACAGATGATAAAAACTTTCTTATTCCCCAGAAGATGATGTTTTTATCGCGGCATATTCACTAAAATAAAAAAAAGGTATTAAAAAAACAAATAAACCAACCTCTGTTCAGTTGAAATTGTGAAAGAAGTAACCCTAAAAACAAAATTACCGTATCATTAGTATGATTCATACTGATTCAAATTAGTAATACGATTCATATTGATTCAAATACCAAATCAGTAACCCTAAAAACAAAATTACCTATGACAGTGGAGAAGTAGTGGTAGCGGCGGTGACGAAGACCGAGATGTAGGCGGGTACTAGTTGTCTTGGCTTAGTTCTTCCATCAGATCAAACGTATGGGAGTAGAGTTCTTGAATGGCTAGACGTAGAGGAGTGAGAAGCAGGGATTAAAATTTTGGGAGGGGAGTTATTTGGATGGAACCCTAATTAATTGATTTTTTGAAGCGCGCATATCCATTAAAAAAATAACCCGCCTATTTGAATTTTCATATTGTCACCGATAACATGGTCACAATTAACAGATACCATTCTATTTTTCTTGCTTTTGCGTATTTTTCCCATAAACTGCCACCGAAAATAAAAAGGTGGCAAAAATTGCAACCACTTTGCAACCATATCATGATAAATACACTTATTTTCATTTCCGTGGCAAATCGGTGGCTAAATGTGCCACCATTTTTTTCGGTAGCAAATTTTGGTCACAATTGCCCAATTTTCTAGTAGTGACAGTACCGTTATTGTTCGTACGGTACCCGTGATCAGGGATGAGCAAATGGTACCAGGTAGTAGTACCGAATTTCCCGAACTAAAAGATTTTCAAACTCAATCTGGTACCGACTTTTAGCGTTTTTTGTACCAGGCGGGTGTCTGTTTTCACCTTCATGTACCGATAACGTAACGAACCGTACTAGTATTTTCGATACCAGTACCGGTTGACACCAAACTTATCCAACTTAAAAAGCAAAGAAAATAACTATTATTATAACATTAAAATAATGAAACTACTAAAAAAACAATATATATTATTATAATATATTAAAAACACTATTAATAAGTTTGTATTATTATCATATAGGTTAAAGGTTAATTGTTGAATCTTTAAGTGACACGTTTATTTACGTTTTAAACTTCCGTTGCGGTAACATCTGCCAACAATCCATACTTGTAAACCCGACCCGTTTTCATAACTGATTTTAAATTCCCAATCAATCATATAAAAGTTATGTTGCTATTTATTTATAAAAAATATTCACAATAAAAGAGTATTTGTATTATATAAAGTATTATTATTCATAAAATAATTATATAGGAGAAAGATCCATTAAGAACCACCCTTTATTGCGAGAACCGCGAGAACCAATGTGAATACAACAAAATATACCTAAAAAAAATAAAAAACACATAATTTTTTTAATATTTTTTTATCAAAAAACCGCTACATTTCGTTAATAAAAAAAATTGGCTATTAAAAGTAGCTATTTTTTCATAAAAAATATTAAAAAAAAACGTTATGTGTTATTAAGATTTTTGGAGGTTTAGTTTTTAGCATTTAGCTTGGGTGGGGGGTGGGGGTTTAGGTTTTTGGTGGTGTAGTTGGTTTATTTTGTTATGTTCATATTGGTTCTCGCAATAAAGGTGGTTCTCACATGAATCCTACCCTAGTTTTATATATATATATATATATATATATATAGGGGATGGATCATGAGAAAACTAGTTTAAATGAGAAAACCAAAAAACTAACTAAAAAAGCCTAAAAAACATACCAATTTTTTTTTTAAATTTTAATAAAAAAATCGCAACTTTTTATATATGGAAAAAAAATTTCAAATTTTTTTTTTTCGTTGTATTACACATGTGCACTATTACGGATATAGTGCACATGTGTAGTACACATATAACGCACATATATTGCACATGTGTAATACAACGATTTTTTTTTTAATTTTTTTCCAAGCATAAAAACTAGCGATTTTTTTTTATAAAAATTGTAAAAAAATAATTTTTTTGATATGTTTTTTAGGTTTTTTTAGTTAGTTTTCTAGTTTTCTCATTTAGATGTAGTTTTCTCATGATCATCTCTCTATATATATATATAGGTAGAGGATCCTATAAAAAAGGCCTAAAGTGTGAGAAGGGTAAGAAAGAATCTCAGCCATTAGATCTTTTGATCTAATGGTTGAGATCAATAAGGACCAAATTGTAAAATATTTTCATTAATTTGGACTGATTTGAAATATCTAGGGGCAATATAGTCTTTTAAACCCACTAGAAATTAGGTAATGCACATGTAACTTCCCCCCGTCTTTTTTAAACGTCAATAACTTTTTATACGTAACTTTTTAAAAAAAATTTACACCATAATAACGAGCATTTTTTTATCTTTAATATGAGTACCATATTGCTATACTTATATAGAGAAAAAAATATGTTTCGATCAAATGTTTAGTCAATGAATTGTCACACCCTGGCTTTGCGGAAGCGTGGTTAATTTTGGTGTGACTTCTTAATACCATAGCTTAACCATAACAAAGCTATATGAAATAAAATTATGCAAGATCATCCGTTTGATTAAGTTTTAAAACCAGAGTAACATACCATTGTCTTAGAGACTTACAACATCGTAACATAAATCATTGTCTTTAACAACATAACCATTAACATGAAATAAACGCAGTTTAAGATTTGTGACTTGTCCAGGAAAGAGTCACATTTCCTAAACTGGGATGACCTTGGAAACCCTTATGCAGCGGGAAAACATAACATACCGTGCCAGATCTTTAATTTCCTGAAATACATGTAAGTTGAAAAATCAACAATAATGTTGAGCGAGTTCATGTGTAAGTGAGTATGTAAAACACTTGTAAGTATAAAATTTCCCTGGTATGTAGCAGTGTAAGGAAAAGAGATCACCAATGGTTTGCAAGGCCATTAGTATGCGTGAAGTGCAAGTAGGAAGGCTCAACCTAGCAGATTTTTGCGTCGGGTACAAAGTCACTCAAGGTCCGTTCTGCTGGGCCTCTTAGAGGTCCGTTCTGTTGGGCCTAGAGTTGGGCTCGCTACACCCAGATAGATCTACCGCTTACGTCCCTCGGTGTTTCTGCCTACCCACTCACATGATCTAAGTAGTAAACCTCCTTACGCTAACCATACCATGTATAAAGTACTTGTAATCAAAGTAACATGTATTTCACCCCCGCAGTTAAGAAAACTGAAAACAGTTAGAGAAAAGGGGGACATGAACTCACAGTGAAGCGTCTCTACCAAGTATCTCCTGCTCACGCAGCTGTGCGACGACCTACAGGTGCTAATTTCTATTAGACGGACGGCCGTGCCTTAGCTTTATAGTTTAAGTCTTTGGGAAATAGTTAGACAACTATTTCGTGTTTACATTCTGTATATACTTGGTAGTTAATCTCCTTCCCAAGGATGGGGGATTCAATACATGTGCGTTCAAATGATATCATTAAGTCTCACTTAATATATACATATTTCCAATTCCAAAATATAAGTATTTTTCTCAAAAATATTATATTTTCATTTCACATAATTTTTCTCCAATAATACGTTGTTAAAATACGCGTTCATAAATATTTCCGTAAGTGCGTAAGTTACGTTTTAACAATCGAGTGGTAATATAATTACCGGTGTAACTTATATATTTATGGTGAAAGCGTTCGTATTATTTTGGATTCGTTAACGTTCGTAAATATTATTTTTACTCTAAAAATAATATTTATGTATTTTCACAAAATAATCATAAACAGTGTGTGAAAATATATATTTATCACGTTAAATTTTGTGAAAATCCCACCTCCGAAAATTTAGTAAATAAAGTCATGGCGAAATTTATATTTCGAAAACATGTCAAAAATAATTCTAACACTTGTAGTGTAAATAGTTCTAAGTGTTAGGTTTTTAGAAAAATTTCGCCAGAGTTTCCTCTGTAACTGGAGGTGGCCACGCTTTCAAGCGTATCATTTTCTTTAACAAATCAACTCAACAATTTTCTTTATTTGATCAGAACAGCTCTTATCACAACAACAATTCAACATATGTGTAAATTGCCAAAAATTTCATGAACTTGCAGTTTTTCCCAAAACTGTGGTGTAAAACCCCTTAAATTTAGTAGATCTTCATATAAGATAATTTGATCTTGTAAAAACCTCGTTTTTAGAGAAAATCCATCCTTACAACTTCTTGTCAACCTTTACAAAAATAGTTATTTTGTCGAAACTTTGCGTTACACAAGTGTTTACACACTTGTGTGTTCTAAAAACCATTCTTGTTAGTGTAGGACCCGTCTTTAGAAAACATGATTTCTTTGATACGTGGTTCTTTGAAAATACCACTTGCAGATGCGTAGATCTGCTAGTTTTAAACATAACTTTAACAAGTAAAACTCTTTTACACAAGTTCATGATTTGCGTGTGGTAGAGTTTCACCTTTTAACCCTTGTTTTATTCAAAACAAGCTTATGTTAAGATCCATGATCTTACCAAACCGGGTTAAATGATGATCCGAGCTACCACATCATAGATCGGGCCTAAATAAACACAACTTTCAATTACTACAACATTTACACAACTTATTTGCTATTAACCACCATTTTTAGTGTTTTTGGTAAACTTTAAAGCTTCAAAATGCAAGATTCCGAGTTTTAACCGATAAAAATCATTTTAACCACTTTAGATTAGTTCAAGAAGGTGTTTTAAGCATCATACCTCTAGCTCGAGGCTAGGGAAGAATCTATGCGCAAATGAGGTGGATAAAAGCCAAGTAGAGAGGTCCTTCGCCTTCCGTTTGCTCCAAGACTCCTAATACGTGACCCTTGATGTTTGTATGATGTTGGTATGGCTTGAACTAAACTCGAAATCGGATGTAGGGGAGGGGGGTGTTCGGCCGAGAGTTCTAGAGGGCAAGAGAGAGAGTTGGAGTGTGTTGTGTTATGATGATTATGTTATGGTGGGTTTAGACTAGAACTTATAGATAAATTTCATGTGTATTATCCAATGGGAATTATGCCTACTAGATACTAAACATTAGGGATTATAATAATCATATTAGTACAAAGTGTGTCCCCCATGGTTGGGGACGGTTAGGATGGGGGGGGGGGTCCTTGGTTCGAAACCAACTAGTAGTTAGGGTAAATAGTTAGGTTAAGTTAGTTAGTTAGGTACTTAACCTGGTTAGTGGTGTGTCATGCGTTACAAAGGGTGTTAGGGTAATCAGGGACCCTAACTGGCTCAGAAAAAGATAAATAGTGAAAATGGCAATGTTTTCATGTTCCGGGTAAAGTCCGGTTGTTCGGTTGGATAGTAATCCGTTAAAGCGCTTAATAAAGCTTTAAAGTGTCGTTATTGTTACTTTTAGTGACACAACTTATTTCCGACACTTTGGAAAGTGTCTAGTAATACTTTTCTCATGTTTTGGCACTTTACTAGTTAGCTAAAAGCCGGATTGTTATGTAAAGTGCTGAGTTTTGTGCTTAGAGTACGTTTTAGGCACATCCAGTCATTGTGACTTATTCCTAGAGACGCAGTTTCATAACCCTTGTATCGCTACACTCACCACTAGTGTAGCAAAATATCTCAGGCTCTTATAGGCCTTGGAGGCAGTGTCTGCCTGATGCTGGCTTATCAGCATGTTCAATAGGTTATCCGTTATTGTGCTACTGTGCTTTTTGTGCATCATGGTTGTCACTAGGGTTCAACATGTAAATAATGTAGTGACGATAAGTAAAGTATGATGCAAGTAAGTACATGTATCAGATATCAAGTAGCAGTTCATCAGCTAGTTCAAACAAGCACAGTAATTAAGCAGTAATTAATCATTAATTAAGTCGTACGGATACCTGGTTTAGTGAGGGTTGTCACATTCTCCCCCCGTTAAATAAATTTCGTCCCGAAATTTAAGTTCTGCTACTAGATGCAGGGTTCTTAGGAAAAAGGTGGGGGTATTTCTCTTTTATCCGGTCCTCACGCTCCCAGGTGAACTCAGGACCATGTATGGCATTCCAACGAACTTTGACGAGTTTGACACTGCTCCGGCGGGTCTTGTTCACTTTCCAATCCGTGACCTCAACAGGTTCTTCAACGAAGTGGAGCGTGTCGTCAACATGAATCTCGTCGGTGGGAATGGCAACGGTGACTTGAGTTGGACTTTTCTTTAGGTTGGATACATGAAATGTATCGTGAACACCATTCAGTTCAGCAGGTAGGTCCAACTTGTATGCTACTAGTCCTATTCTTTCTAAAACTCGGAAAGGACCAATGTAGCGCGGATTTAACTTCCCACGCTTTCCAAAGCGTGCCACCCCCTTCCAGGGTGAAACTTTCAATAACACCATTTCTCCGACTTGGAAATCCACATGTTTCCGGTTTGGATCCGCATAGGCCTTTTGTCTGTGGCGAGCTGCTTCGATGCGTTTAAGGATCTGCGCAATCTTGTCTGTCGTCTCTTGGACGATTTCGGGACCAGCAAGCTGCCTATCACCTGCGTCAGCCCAACATAAGGGTGATCGGCACTTGCGTCCGTAAAGGGCTTCAAATGGCGCGACACCAATACTGGTGTGGTAGCTGTTGTTGTATGAAAATTCGACCAAAGGCAAATGTTTATCCCAGCTACCGCCCAAATCCATAACACACGCTCTCAGCATGTCTTCCAAAGTCTGTATCGTGCGTTCGCTCTGGCCGTCAGTTTGCGGATGAAACGCAGTGCTCAGATTCAATTGTGAGCCAAAGGCTTCTTGGAAGGATTGCCATATTCTTGACACAAACCTTCCGTCTCTATCAGATATGATTGAGAGAGGTACTCCATGGCGCGCGACGATCTCTCTCATGTATATTTTGGCCAATTTGCTCGTATTATCCTTCTCTCTGATAGGTAAGAAGTGTGCTGACTTCGTTAATCGATCCACTATCACCCAGATAGTGTCATGGCCTCTTGGCGTTCTTGGAAATTTCGTAATAAAATCCATTGAGATTTGCTCCCGTTTCCACTTGAGAATCTCAGGTTGTTGCAGAAGTCCTGAAGGCTTCTGGTATTCCGCTTTAACCTTAGCGCACGTTAAACATTAGCTCACGTAAACAGCAAGATCGCCTTTCATCCTAGGCCACCAATAATAATCTTTGAGATCCTGGTACATCTTATCCGCTCCTGGATGGATAGAGTACCGCGACTTGTGAGCTTCATCAAAAATAACTTTCCTTAAATCACCAAACAGAGGAACCCAAATCCTTTTCTCAAAACATAACGTTCCTTCCCCGTTTGGTACCAAAAGCTTCTCCATCCCACGGAGATATTCTTCTTCAAGGTTTCCTTCCTTGAGAGCTTCTTTCTGCGCGGCACGAATGCGCAAGGAAAGATCGGTTTGGATAATCATTTCTAAGGCCCTAACCCTTATGGGCTTGATCCTCTGTTTACGACTTAGGGCATCGGCGACTACATTCGCCTTCCCTGGATGATACTTTATCTCGCAGTCGTAGTCGTTCAGCAATTCAACCCATCGTCTTTGCCTCATATTCAACTCCTTCTGGTTGAATATATGCTGTAGGCTCTTGTGATCTGTAAAGATTGTACACTTTGTACCATAAAGGTAGTGTCTCCAGATCTTTAATGCGAAAACCACTGCGCCGAGCTCCAAATCGTGTGTGGTATAGTTCTTTTCGTGCACTTTCAGTTGGCGCGATGCGTAAGCAATAACCTTTTGGCGTTGCATCAACACACAACCTAATCCTTGACGCGAAGCGTCACAGTATACCACAAAATCATCTGTACCTTCCGGTAGTGCTAAGATTGGCGCATTGCAGAGCTTATCCTTCAGTATCTGGAACGCTTCTTCCTGTTTGATTCCCCAATCAAACTTCTTATCTTTCTGGGTGAGGAGCGTCAATGGTTGAGCGATCTTTGAAAAATTCTCAATGAATCTTCGATAATAGCCAGCCAAACCCAAGAATTGCCGAATCTCGGTTGGCGTCTTTGGCGTTTCCCAATCCTTGATCGCCTCGATCTTTGTTGGATCCACGTGGATTCCATCTCCATTTACCACGTGCCCAAGGAATTGGACTTCACGTAGCCAAAATTCGCACTTGGAGAATTTGGCATACAGCTGTTCCTTCTTCAGCAGCTCTAGAATGGCTCTAAGATGCTGCTCGTGTTCAGCCTTCGTCTTTGAATAAATTAAAATGTCATCGATAAATACAATCACGAACTTATCCAAGTACGGATTGCAAACTCTATTCATTAGATCCATGAATACCGCAGGTGCGTTTGTCAAACCAAATGGCATAACGAGGAACTCGTAGTGTCCATAACGAGTTCTGAAGGCTGTCTTCGGGATACTCTCTTCTTGTATCCTTAACTGATGGTATCCAGATCGAAGGTCGATCTTTGAATAAAAGCTTGAACCTTGCAGTTGGTCAAACAGATCATCAATTCTTGGCAGAGGATACCTATTCTTGATCGTCAGCTTGTTCAATTCCCGGTAGTCGATGCACATTCGAAAACTACCGTCCTTCTTCTTGACAAACAGGACCGGAGCTCCCCAAGGCGAGAAGCTTGGTCGGATAAAACCCTTGTCTAACAACTCTTGAAGTTGTGTCGACAGTTCCTGCATCTCAGACGGAGCAAGTCTGTACGGTGCCTTAGCCACAGGCGCGGCGCCTGGAACTAAATCGATGTGAAACTCTACTTGCCTCTGAGGTGGCAGTCCAGGCAAGTCTTCTGGGAAGACTTCTGGATACTCCCTCACGACAGGGATGTCTTCGATCTTTGGCTCAGCAGCCTTTTTATCCACAATGTGTGCCAGAAAAGCAACACATCCTTTCTGCAAACACTTCTTTGCTTTCAAGCAGCTGATAATCCTCAACGGCGCCTCATGCTTCTCTCCATGAACAACAATGGTCTCACCATCATTGGTTGGGATACGAACAACCTTTTCGTGACAAACTATCTCTGCCTTGTTGCCTGATAACCAATCCATTCCTACCACCACGTCGAAGCTTCCCAACTGGACTGGTAGTAGATCTAGAGCAAACTCACGCTCTCCCAATTCAATCACACAACCTCTGACAACTTCATTGGCTTCTACTAACTTCCCATTAGCTAATTCGATCGAGTACGGAACATCTAACTTAATAGCGGCTAAACCAAGCATATTCTTAAATTCTAACGATACGAAGCTATAGTCGGCACCAGTATCAAATAAAACGGATGCATAGCGTTGGTTCACAGGGAACGTACCAGTAACGACATTGGGGTCCTGGCGCGCTTCCCTTGCTCCGATTTGAAACACTCTTCCACGGGCTTGGTTTAAGTCTGGGCAGTTCTTCTTAAAATGCCCGATATCACCGCAGTTAAAGCATCCAAGTCTTTGCCCGTTTCCACCAGCTTGATCATTCCTCTGATTACGATTCACGGCGCCCGCTTGGTTAGCATTGTTGCCCCGATTCTCGTTACCTCCATAGTTTCCTTGTGGGCGATTACCACCACGATTATTATTCCTATTCTCAAATCCTCCCTGGCCTCCCCGGCCAGCACTAGCCCAACAAGTGTCCTTCGAGTGGCCACGTTTCCCACATGCTTCGCATACTTTTAGCCCGCACTGACCAGAATGGTGGCGCTGGCAGGTGTTGCATTTGGGCTGGGCGCCCATATACCCTTTTCCTTTCTTCTCCCTACCAGTTGTAACCTGAGTTGGCGTGTCTGATCCTCCTTTCTTAACCACCACACTGGCACCCTGCTTGAAGTTCGAGAACTTCCGTTTGTTACCTCCTGATGACTCGACGTGAGTCTCTGCCTTCTTCGTCTTGATCTCATCAAACTTGTTCAAACGAATTGCCTCTTTGGTGAGAGCCACGCTCAAATCGATGGCTTCAGTGATAGTTGCTGGTTTGGAGGAGGTCACCATACTTATGATTTGAGGAGCTAAACCCCAAATGAAGCGCTCGATTCGCTTGTATTCCGGTGTAACCATGTAAGGAACCACTTGAGATAAGTCGTGAAACCTTTTGAATTTCTGCGCGAGAGCAGTACTTTTTGCGCATAAGTTCTTTTAATTCGGTCCAGGTCAGCGCGTAGGCAGCAGCTTCGCCTAGTGTCTGTACTTGCAGATTCCACCAAGAGAGGGCTCCATCCAAGAATAGCCCTGAGATATAGGTGACTTGCTGATCCAGTGCGCACTTGCTCATGCGAAGAACAGATTCGGTTTTCTCAGCCCAACGAACAAAGGCGACAGCACCTCCAGTGCCATCAAAGTTGACTGGTTTGCAGTTTAGAAACTGCTTGTAGGTGCACCCTGCACATACGTTATAACATATGAATGGCATTAGCATCCTTGCTAGAGATATCCAATTAGGTCACGGTATGTCTTAACGACTTAGTATTACCGTGAGGTGGATTGTTATTGCCTTGGTTAATACTTCCGCTCGTTCCTGGCTGAGACGCTGCATACTGTGCTATGGCAGCAGCAATGACTTGTTGTAGTTCTGCCTCATTAGTAGGCATGCGTGTCTCACGTCTTGGCGGCATCTTCTAAAAGATGGTTTAAGTTGGTCAGGTCATAGTAAGTAGAGTGTACGTAAGTATACAACAATATCAACACATAACATCTCATGTTATCAATCACATAACATCTCATGTTATAAATAAATCACCCATATTGATAGCCTCTGCAATGGTTGAGGGCTTCGAGGTAGTAACCATACCCCTGATCTGGGGTGCAAGTGTCCAATGAATCGTTCAATCCTTTTGAACTCCGGTTTGACTAAATAGGGGGTGACCCTAGACAAGTCGTGCGATCGTTGGACAAGTTCAGGAATTTCTGGTTCGTCCATTTTCAAATTCCTGAATTCCACCTCCAGCTTCTAAATTCCAGTCCTAAAACAACATTTCTTCTCAATCGTTTCCTTGAGCTCGTCCCAGCTCAGTGCATAAGCAGCGTCTGTGCCAAGGGTCTGAACCTGGAGGTTCCATTAAGAGAGTGTGCCATCTAGAAATATCCCCGAGATATAGGTAACACTCTGTTGGGGCGAACAGTTACTCATTCTTAGAATGGAGTCGGTCTTTTCGGACCAACGAACAAATGCAACGGCGCCTCCTGTTCCGTCAAAGTTCAAAGGCTTGCAGTTCAGGAACTGTTTATAGGTGCAGCCAGTTGGAGGGTTATTTCCAGTAATGCCATCGTTGTACATAGAGCGGAGGGCTTCATGTCGTGCATTTATCTGTGAGATGCGTTCTTGCAGCTCGGCTTCTGTCCTTGGCAACGTACTGGTGTTTGTGTCACGTCTGGGTGACATTCCCTTTTGTCGAAGTGGTGTGAAGCGGGTTAGACAACGTTTCAATTGTCTATGAGGTGTATATAGCAACATAAGCCATCATGTAATCACCCAATTTCACACGCAAATATACTCACTGTATGAGTGGGGAAGTAAATTTCTGAGCCTTCACATAGGCTTGCCAATTTGGCTTGTTGCTCGTAATAGAATGAACTCGAGGCTACATCGCCTTGGTCATTCGTGTTTAAGTTATTTCCTGCTGCATTGGTTATCATTAGCTCGACCCGCAGAGTCCACCAGGATTCCTGTGCACTACAAATCGTTATTACGTGGGCCCCCGTAATAATAAATTGTCTTGCACAGTTACCCCAAATTTTCTCTCGTCCAAGCAGATGATCAATCAAGGAGCAACAGTAGGTGCATTGGCATGAACAGGGTCATGCTCCAATGCGGGGTCAGGAGCAGCGCCTGGCTCAGGGGCCACGGCCGGCTCCGGATCAAAAACTCCATCTCAAGATCAGCTGGATCAACAAACACAGGGGGTTACAGGATCCTCCAAGGGCTGGTCTAAGTGTATGAACTCAAGCTCATGGTCTGGATCAAAACCAGGTGGAAAAGCAGGATCAACCTCAATATCGTGATCAAACTCAAAGCTGTAGGCGGGATCCGGTGCAGCTGATGATGCCATATCAGGGTCGGCGTCGTGTGAGTGGTGCTGCATTCCCTGTATGTGCGAAGATGCGGATGTCAGAAACTCAAATGAGTCTGGGATAGGGGAATGGACATGAGTTTCCCCTACAGGAGCGTCCGCATGCAGTAGTCTAATACCAGCAGCAATAGGGCCCTGCCCTCGAATGGGTCCTCCTCCAGTAGATCGTTATCGTCGTCAGAGGCCACGTCGGGAGGGGGGCATATCAACAACAGGATAAGCGGCAAGGGGGCAAATTCCCAACAAGATGGCCATCAGTAGGCTCTGCTACGACTTCAGGCAGCGCAAAAGGGCTGAAAGTCGTCATTGTCTGTGCCGGTAGTATCGGAAATGTACACCTCGTGCTTCGATGAAACCATGTCGGCTGATACTATGGCCATGGGATTCGTAGTGTCCATCTTTCTAGTACTTGATGAAAGCGTGACGTTTGTAACACAAACACATATACGTATAATAATCAATCATATAATCACATAAGTCACCAAGTAAGCATTCAAATCATTCTCCTAGTCCCACTAGCCAATTTCTCCCAGTCTCTAAGACTGCTCTATCATCTACCTCGACCTCTCAGATCGAGCCTCGGTCTCCAATACCGAGCCTCAGCTTCCAAGACTGAGCCTACTTTTCCTAGTCCAACTAGCCAACTACCTCGATCTCTCAGACCGAGCCTCGGCCTCTCAGACCGAGCCTCAGCCTTTCTAGACTGAGCCTACTCTTCCTAGTCTCACTAGCCAACTACCTCGATCTCTCAGACCGAGCCTCGGCCTCTCAGACCGAGCCTCAGCCTTTCTAGACTGAGCCTATAAATAATAAAATGTGCTCAACATTTGTTTGTAAAAAGTTTTGGATCTGGACTTAAGTGGTATGCAGAAAAATGTTTTCGTGAGAGCCCTAGTGATCATAGTCTTGACTCGAGAAGGAATCCTAGTTCGCTATGATCAGAGCTCTGATACCAAGCTGTCACACCCTGGCTTTGCGGAAGCGTGGTTAATTTTGGTGTGACTTCTTAATACCATAGCTTAACCATAACAAAGCTATATGAAATAAAATCATGCAAGATCATCCGTTTGATTAAGTTTTAAAACCAGAGTAACATACCATTGTCTTAGAGACTTACAACATCGTAACATAAATCATTGTCTTTAACAACATAACCATTAACATGAAATAAATGCAGTTTAAGATTTGTGACTTGTCCAGGAAAGAGTCACATTTCCTAAACTGGGATGACCTTGGAAACCCTTATGCAGCGGGAAAACATAACATACCGTGCCAGATCTTTAATTTCCTGAAATACATGTAAGTTGAAAAATCAACAATAATGTTGAGCGAGTTCATGTGTAAGTGAGTATGTAAAACACTTGTAAGTATAAAATTTCCCTGGTATGTAGCAGTGTAAGGAAAAGAGATCACCAATGGTTTGCAAGGCCATTAGTATGCGTGAAGTGCAAGTAGGAAGACTCAACCTAGCAGATTTTTGCGTCGGGTACAAAGTCACTCAAGGTCCGTTCTGCTGGGCCTCTTAGATGTCCGTTCTGTTGGGCCTAGAGTTGGGCTCGCTACACCCAGATAGATCTACCGCTTACGTCCCTCGGTGTTTCTGCCTACCCACTCACATGATCTAAGTAATAAACCTCCTTACGCTAACCATACCATGTATAAAGTACTTGTAATCAAAGTAACATGTATTTCACCCCCGCAGTTAAGAAAACTGAAAACAGTTAGAGAAAAGGGGGACATGAACTCACAGTGAAGCGTCTCTACCAAGTATCTCCTGCTCACGCAGCTGTGCGACGACCTACAGGTGCTAATTTCTATTAGACGGACGGCCGTGCCTTAGCTTTATAGTTTAAGTCTTTGGGAAATAGTTAGACAACTATTTCGTGTTTACATTCTGTATATACTTGGTAGTTAATCTCCTTCCCAAGGATGGGGGATTCAATACATGTGCGTTCAAATGATATCATTAAGTCTCACTTAATATATACATATTTCCAATTCCAAAATATAAGTATTTTTCTCAAAAATATTATATTTTCATTTCACATAATTTTTCTCCAATAATACGTTGTTAAAATACGCGTTCATAAATATTTCCGTAAGTGCGTAAGTTACGTTTTAACAATCGAGTGGTAATATAATTACCGGTGTAACTTATATATTTATGGTGAAAGCGTTCGTATTATTTTGGATTCGTTAACGTTCGTAAATATTATTTTTACTCTAAAAATAATATTTATGTATTTTCACAAAATAATCATAAACAGTGTGTGAAAATATATATTTATCACGTTAAATTTTGTGAAAATCCCACCTCCGAAAATTTAGTTAATAAAGTCATGGCGAAATTTATATTTCGAAAACATGTCAAAAATAATTCTAACACTTGTAGTGTAAATAGTTCTAAGTGTTAGGTTTTTAGAAAAATTTCGCCAGAGTTTCCTCTGTAACTGGAGGTGGCCACGCTTTCAAGCGTATCATTTTCTTTAACAAATCAACTCAACAATTTTCTTTATTTGATCAGAACAGCTCTTATCACAACAACAATTCAACATATGTGTAAATTGCCAAAAATTTCATGAACTTGCAGTTTTTCCCAAAACTGTGGTGTAAAACCCCTTAAATTTAGTAGATCTTCATATAAGATAATTTGATCTTGTAAAAACCTCGTTTTTAGAGAAAATCCATCCTTACAACTTCTTGTCAACCTTTACAAAAATAGTTATTTTGTCGAAACTTTGCGTTACACTAGTGTTTACACACTTGTGTGTTCTAAAAACCATTCTTGTTAGTGTAGGACCCGTCTTTAGAAAACATGATTTCTTTGATACGTGGTTCTTTGAAAATACCACTTGCAGATGCGTAGATCTGCTAGTTTTAAACATAACTTTAACAAGTAAAACTCTTTTACACAAGTTCATGATTTGCGTGTGGTAGAGTTTCACCTTTTAACCCTTGTTTTATTCAAAACAAGCTTATGTTAAGATCCATGATCTTACCAAACCGGGTTAAACGATGATCCGAGCTACCACATCATAGATCGGGCCTAAATAAACACAACTTTCAATTACTACAACATTTACACAACTTATTTGCTATTAACCACCATTTTTAGTGTTTTTGGTAAACTTTAAAGCTTCAAAATGAAAGATTCCGAGTTTTAACCGATAAAAATCGTTTTAACCACTTTAGATTAGTTCAAGAAGGTGTTTTAAGTATCATACCTCTAGCTCGAGGCTAGGGAAGAATCTATGCACAAATGAG
The DNA here is from genome assembly GCA_030545235.1 of Helianthus tuberosus. Lineage (NCBI taxonomy): Eukaryota > Viridiplantae > Streptophyta > Magnoliopsida > Asterales > Asteraceae > Helianthus > Helianthus tuberosus. The sequence continues at coordinate 30,057,082 of CM060397.1, forward strand.
GTGGATAAAAGCCAAGTAGAGAGGTCCTTCGCCTTCCGTTTGCTCCAAGACTCCTAATACGTGACCCTTGATGTTTGTATGATGTTGGTATGGCTTGAACTAAACTCGAAATCGGATGTAGGGGAGGGGGGGTGTTCGGCCGAGAGTTCTAGAGGGCAAGAGAGAGAGTTGGAGTGTGTTGTGTTATGATGATTATGTTATGGTGGGTTTAGACTAGAACTTATAGATAAATTTCATGTGTATTATCCAATGGGAATTATGCCTACTAGATACTAAACATTAGGGATTATAATAATCATATTAGTACAAAGTGTGTCCCCCATGGTTGGGGACGGTTAGGATGGGGGGGGGGGTCCTTGGTTCGAAACCAACTAGTAGTTAGGGTAAATAGTTAGGTTAAGTTAGTTAGTTAGGTACTTAACCTGGTTAGTGGTGTGTCATGCGTTACAAAGGGTGTTAGGGTAATCAGGGACCCTAACTGGCTCAGAAAAAGATAAATAGTGAAAATGGCAATGTTTTCATGTTCCGGGTAAAGTCCGGTTGTTCGGTTGGATAGTAATCCGTTAAAGCGCTTAATAAAGCTTTAAAGTGTCGTTATTGTTACTTTTAGTGACACAACTTATTTCCGACACTTTGGAAAGTGTCTAGTAATACTTTTCTCATGTTTTGGCACTTTACTAGTTAGCTAAAAGCCGGATTGTTATGTAAAGTGCTGAGTTTTGTGCTTAGAGTACGTTTTAGGCACATCCAGTCATTGTGACTTATTCCTAGAGACGCAGTTTCATAACCCTTGTATCCCTACACTCACCACTAGTGTAGCAAAATATCTCAGGCTCTTATAGGCCTTGGAGGCAGTGTCTGCCTGATGCTGGCTTATCAGCATGTTCAATAGGTTATCCGTTATTGTGCTACTGTGCTTTTTGTGCATCATGGTTGTCACTAGGGTTCAACATGTAAATAATGTAGTGACGATAAGTAAAGTATGATGCAAGTAAGTACATGTATCAGATATCAAGTAGCAGTTCATCAGCTAGTTCAAACAAGCACAGTAATTAAGCAGTAATTAATCATTAATTAAGTCGTACGGATACCTGGTTTAGTGAGGGTTGTCACATGAATGGTGTTATATACTTGCTGAATGGTTTATATACTTACTGAATGGTGTTATATACTTGCTGAATGGTGTTATATACTTGTTGAATGCTGAATGGTGTTATATACTTGCTGAATGCTGAATGGTGTTATGTACTTGCTGAATGGTGTTATATACTTGCTGAATGGTGTTATATACTTACTGAATGGTGTTATATATTTGCTGAATGATGTTATATACTTCCTATAATTAAGGTGGCGGTTATGGGAAGTTTTTAATTAATTGAATTAATGATTAAATTACTTGTTTACCCTTTTCAATTAATTTAGATCTAATGGTTGAGATTCTTTCTTACCTTTCTCACACTTTAACCTTACCCTATATATATATATATATATATATATATAGGGTGAGGTTCCTGTAAAAAGGTCCTTTTTCGTGAGAAGTGTGAGAAGACATAGAAATTCATGTGTAGGCATCATATTTTGAACTTAGGAATGATGTTTTGGGTTGTTTTGGTAAGAAAAACATCAAACATAACAATTTAAAACACAATGCAACGTATTATGGGTGTGAAATTTAAAACACACTACATAACACTTAAAACACACCACTTAATGTTCTTGGCATGGTGTTTTAAGTTTTAAGCCTAGAATTCATTGCATTGTGTCTTAAATTGTTATGTTTGGTGTTTTTCTTGCCAAAACAGCCCAAAACATTGTGCCTAAGTCCAAAATATGATGTCTACATATGAATTTTTATGTCTTCTTACACTTCTCACGAAAAATGTCCTTTTTACAGGATCCTAAGACTATATATATATATATTGATTCTTTAAAAAATATAATATATTATATTAAATCGAACTTATACAATTATTTTTTAGAATATAATGTACATAATATCTTTTTAGTCGAAATCGTACAATTATATTCACCGGTTATAATATTAAAATAGGAATTGTCAGATATTTGTATTTATTTATATATATATATATATATATAGGACAATGATCCGTTAGGAACCACCCTTTATTGCGAGAACCGCGAGAACCAATGTGAACACAAACAAAAATACCTAAAAATAGCTAAAAAACACACAAATAATTTTTTTAATATTTTTTATAAAAAAATCGCTACTTTTAGTAGCCAAAATTGGCTACTAAAAGTAGCGATTTTAACTTAAAAATATTAAAAAAAAAAATTGTGTCTTTTTTGATTTTTTTTTTTTTAGGTTTTTTGGGGGTTTAGTTTTTAGCATTATAGCTTGGGGGGGGGGGGGGGGTGTTAGGTTTTTGGGGGGTGGGGGAGGGGGGTTTAAGTTTTTTTTTTTTAGGGGGGGGGGTTAGGTTCTTTTTAGCTATTTTAGGTTGTGTTCACATTGGTTCTCGCAATAAAGGTGGTTCTCGCATGAACCTTACCCTATATATATATATATATATATATATGAGGGTAGTGACTTTCTCCTGTAATGAATAGAATAGGCCCGAGAGCTATGAAAGGAGAGAGTTTCCTATTCCATATTCTGGTTGACCAATTCGCGCAGTATCCAATCCAGAAGATAGCCTTGCTTTTGCCCTCTCCCGATAGTATATTTATGCTCCTAAATCACTGAATTCAAATCCTCTATCGTATGAAAGGGAGCGAGCGAGCGAGTGTAGGTTACTCCTAGAATGTTGGGTCTTAGAGCCAGTAGAGCGCAGTACAAGCGAATGGAGTGGAATCTACCATTGAAGAAATCTATTTGCTTAACCCAGGCCTTCAGATCGCACTTCCTGCTTAAAGAGGATCGAAAGAATTTGAAGGTTGAGAAAGAAGGATCAGATGTGTACGAACAGAATGAACCCCAGATAGAGAAAGCGGACCAAGGGGAGATTCCCCTTTCGATTGGAGTTCTACGATGGGAAAGAAAGTAAGGAGTTAGAGCTCGGAAGTGAGAACTAGCTAGACCATATTGATTTTTAGATATTCTCGACCTTAAAAGAGGGAGTCAAAACTGACTTATAGGGGTTGCCAGTCATAGCTACAGGAAGAGGGAATCCAACTATCGCAATTCAATCATAGGGCTAAACTGTGCTTGATTAGTACCGGCTTTCGTTGAACTGAACAAGCGAAATGAGAATGTCAGTCTAGTGCTAAAAAGGGCGAATAGCAATCGGGCTAAATGCATGGCTTCGGCTCCTAATTCAACCTTTAAAGGGCTAGTGAACACTAGTGTATTTGTAAACTGAGTGAACAAATCCCGACCATTAATTTACACTTGTGTATTGATGATCAAAGATTATGATTAGTTTACTAGTGTTCACAATCAATAGGGTTGTTCACTAATTAACCTAACCCTATATATATAGGAGAAAGATCCGTTAGGAACCACCCTTTATTGCGAGAACCAATATGAACACAACAAAAAATACATAAAAAACACAAAAAAAAATTATTAAAAAATTGTTTTTTTAAAATATTTTTTTTGGCTTCGAAAAGTAGCGCTTTTAATGTAAAAAATATTTAAAAAAAAAATTGTGTGTTTTTTTTTTATTTTTTAGGAGTTTAGTTTTTAGCATTTTAGCTTGGGTGGGGGTGGGGGGTGGGGGGGGGGTTAGGTTGTTTTAGGTATTTTTGGTTGTGTTCACATTGGTTCTCGCGGTTCTCGCAATAAAGGTGGTTCTCGCATGAACATTACCCTATATATATATATATATATATGACACTTAAAATCATTTTTATCACATAAACTAAAGAATCTCTTAATCGTGCGAACCTAGAAATCATCATTCTATCGTATTTGTTTTATTCATACTTGTAAATACTATATGTTGTTAGGGTAATTTTTGGAATTTATTTCCAAAACGCTACAACTAATCTTAAGTCGTATTTTGGCTATCTTCGTAACATGTGAGTACTCATAGTCCCTTTTCATTTTATTTGTTTTGAGGTGTATCATGTATATGTATTTGATCATAAATCGTTTAAACAATGATGTGAATTCATTCATGTTTAAGTGTTATTCGTGCTATGTGTTAAACATTATTCGTTGTGGGTTATTCATGCATTCCTTCATGTTTTTATCATTAACAACACCAAGCCTAAGGAAATAGATAATAGCGCTATTGGTTTGACCACCTGCTCAAATTGGTATTTGGGTATCGATACCGAATTCATTCATTCGTTGTGATTCGAGTCATGTAGGTTATATCAAATGCTTAAATTATATAATGGACTTATGATTCATTATTTTATTCGTATTATATGTATCAAAACCTATGTCTACTCATCAACTTTTTAGTTGACCCCTTATGTTATACATGATACAGGTGATGCAATTTAAGATGTTATCAAGCATGATGAATCATGTAGTACGCATTTGGACTTAGAATAAATGAAGTGAAACACTATTATTTCATGTTATGTTTTTATATAATTGATACAATTTGTTCCGTGTATTGAATCTTTAATTTGGTATGAATAAATATATCACTTTTAGTACTATGAATTATGAGCAATATACACGATTCGCGTATTCGGCCGTCGGTTAGGGTGTTACGGCTGCTATCTTAATGAACTTCTTAGTTATGAACTATTTGTCGATGGGTAAATCAAACATCTAAGAACCCCATGTTTTAAGGTGTTTCAAGACTTCAAGTTATTAGTATTAAAAGGTTGTCTTTGTGAACTATCTTCTTAATTGCCTTCTAAACTTCAAGATGAAATTTATGACTTTAGCTTCAGAACACCATCCTATTTTTCAATTCAATGATGTTTTAGAAACTAAAAATTTGGGACGTTACACAAATAACCAAATAAGACCTCTTCATTAGTTGTTCGGTAGGTTTTGTAATGTTTACATATAAACTTAGTTATAGAATAAAATTTTGTAATTTGATGAACAATTTAAACTAATGAACATATGATCTATCTTTTACATATTCACATGGCTAATTAGTTTGATGTACGGATACAATACAACTAAATAATGAATATTTATTGTTGTCTATCAATCAGTATGTTTGGGATTGCTTATTTAACTTTAAAAGTGGAGTTAATTACACAGATGGACCATGTGGTTTATAGTTAGTTTTATCTTTAGGTGCTAACTTTTTTTAACAGGTTTAGGTTTTATGGTTTTAATTTTGTAACATCTTTGGGTACTAACACCAAATTAGTCAATTTTATTAATATAATGACTAAAATACCCTTTCATTTTTTTTAATTTTATCAATGTAACACCTTTGGGTACTAACACCTAATTTTATTTAAGTTTAAATCAATTTTACAAAGAATTTTTAAAAAATATTTTTAAAATTTTGATAAAATTAAAAGATATTTAAGTTAAGGTTTTGTTATTTTATATTTTGATTAATTAATATTTTTAAAAAAATATTAAGTTAAGGTTTTGTTATTTTATATTTTGATTATTTAATATTTTTAAAATTATTTAAAGCTTTTATATACATTTTTTAAGAATTCAAATATTAAAAATAATATATATTTAAAACATATTGGTTTTTAAAAGTAATAATAAAATAAAAATCAATATTTTTTTCTTAAATTCTCAAGGTTCTGCACTGACACGACTACAAGTTTTAGATTTTAGTGAAGAAAAATGTAAAAAATAAATAAAAGCTAATGGTCATGATGTTAATCAGATTTGGTTACATGACAATTCTTATGTTTTCCCATGTATTAATCTTTTAGTATGGTTGAGTAAGTTATCATATTTATAATATTTGTGTATGTATAGATTAGATATAATTGTATCATAATTCATGTGTCTTTGTAATCATAATACATGACAATTCTTCTGTTTTTCCATGTATAGATTAGATATAATTGTATCATAATACATGACAATTCTTGTGTTTTTCCATGTAGTAACTTTTTAGTATGGGTTGTATGTTATGATCATACAAAAATATTTTAAAATTGTTATAGACAAAAATAATTTTAATTTAAAACTCTTTGTAAAAGTGATTTAAACTTAAATAAAATTAGATGTTAGTACCCAAAGGTGTTACATTAATAAAATTAAAAAAAGTGGAAGGGTATTTTAGTCATTATATTGATAAAATTAATTAATTTTGGTGTTAGTACCCAAAGGTGTTACAAAATTGAAACCATAAAACCTAAACCTCTTAAAAGTGTTTATTGACTTATGACATTTTCAAAAAGTGTTTTTGAATTAGTTTTCATGGTGTGAAAAACCAATAATTAAGTCAATAAGTTGTATTTTTAGTCTGATTTAATTTATTCATGTAAAATGATCAAAAAATGTGTTCTTATATATTTAAAACCATTTACTACTTTTACATATAATATTATATACTTCAAAATTTCTTAGACAAAAATTATATTTAAAAAAATACAAAATAGATAATATATATTTTAAAAATTTTATAATTTCTTGATTAGATCATAATAATATTACATTCATACAAATTGTAAATAATTCATAAAAAAAAAGTTACCAAAATGATATCATAGTACATTCATCCCCACAACAGGTGGTGGTCGTGAGTGTAGGTCGGTACAGTGATAGTGGATATTGTGGTTATGGCAGGTGATGGTGGTCGGGTAAAGGTTGAGGGGGTGGCGGGTGGGTGGATAGTGGTCGGGTGAACATGGAGGAGGTGGCGCGTGATGGTGGCAGGGCGGTAGATGGGTGGATGATGGTCGGGTGAAGGTGAAGTGGGTGGTAGGTGATGATGGGTGTGTTACGCGTTTGTATGAACCAAGGGTTTTAGGGTAAAGATTTTTGGTGGATTGATCGTATTTTATGTTTAAAAAGTAAAAAGCTATTTAAAAAAAAGTTTTATGGCTTTTCGAGAACAAGTATGAACTCTTTTTAAAAAGTCAAAATAAAGAAAAATCATTTTTATCAATTCAAGAACTCACTTCTTTTTTTTAACTTATTTACTTTTTTTTTAAACCAATAAATCAATAAATCATTTTTAAAATCAATCTCAAACACTCTCGATCTACAAATTTATAGATAGGGTTGTGTATGTATGACTTGTTAACTTATATAATCTGTTTTAATAATAATTTATTGTTTAGATTTATCTATGAGATAGAGCCTTTTTTAAACTTTACAATTGTTTAAGAAAATGATAAGATATATGAAAAAGAAAATTAGAAAAATTTGAGAAAATCTTGTTTAAAGTAAGAGATTTTTTTATTTATCACTTCTTTTACATGTTACTATTATTTACGGAAATTATATATATGTGTGAGTGTGTATACTTGTGTGTAGATTGACTAGCTACATGTACGTAGCTCGCAAAGGTGTATATGTGTGTAGTTCACGAGCTATACATATATAGCTCGTCAAACTACATATATTTTTGTTATATTCAAAAAGATTAGTGACACATTAAATGATGAAGATATAAAATTTAAAAAAATCGTATTTAAAAGTGGTTTTCTCAACGTTTTTTTAGTATCTTTTAAGTTTTCTAATGATCACCTTCCTGTGGGGTTAGGTTCACTAAAAAAACAAGAGTAAATAGCCATTTTCGTCCCTGAGGTTTGGGCACATTTTCCATTTTCGTCCAAAATGACACTTTTGTACCATTTTGCCCCCCACGTTTGGCCATTTTTGCCATTTTCATCCAAAATGCTAACCTAGTCAGTTTATACCGTCAGATGGGGTATTTTTTTGAAATTTGTTAATGGTAAGGGGGTAACTTGTAACTATGTATTAAAGATATAACATTAATCATCAAAACCCAGAAAATCAAGAACATCATCTTCAAGAACATCATCATCAAAACCCAGACATCGTTCATCTTCAAACATCATCATCAATACCCAAAAAATCAAGAACATCATCTTCAAGAACATCATCATCAAAACCCAGACATCGTTCATCTTCAAACATCATAATCAAAACCCAGAAAATCAAGAACATCATCTTCAAGAACATCATCAAAACCCAGACATCATTCATCTTCAAACATCATCATCAAAACCCAGAAAATCAAGAACATCATCTTCAAGAACATCATCAAAACCCAGACATCGTTCATCTTCAAACAATATCATCAAAACCCATAAAATCAATAACATCATCTTCAAGAACATCTAAAACCCAGAAAATCACCATCCTCACTCACCATCCACCGCAACCACCACACGCTTCCACCGCAACCACCACCGCCTCCATTACCACCAGACATTACCATTACCATCACCCCCAACCACCATCCCGCACCAACAACCCCGCACCACCACCACCACACCGGCAGATCTGAACAACCACCATCTCTCACGGCGCACCACCACGCCAACATATCTGAAACAAGCACCATCCCCCCACCACCATTCTGCACTAGAAAGAGAGAGAGAGAGAAACAGGAGAGAGAGAGAGCCGAACGAGAGAGAAACATGAGAGAGAGAGGAACGCAGAGATGACGATGACAATGGTGGATCTGAGTTTCGGTAGGTGATAACCTCCTAGGGTTTCGAGCCAAGAGCTCTAGCTCCTGCGAATTTACACACTCGGATTATGTGGTGGTGCTCAGGTGGGGTGGTGCAAAGTGATGGTTGTAAGGTGGAGATGGTGGGAAGTGGTGGTTGTTAGGTGCAAATGGTGGGAGGTGATCCTTGATTGTGAGAGGGAGTTATTAAATGTGAAAGATGATGTTCAGATCTAAAATTGAAATAGGAGCATCAATGTGTATAAGATATAATTACAAGTTGCCCCCTGATAATTGAAAATTTTCAAAAATACCCCATCTGACGTTATAAAGTAACTTGGTTAGGCATTTTGGATGAAAATAGCAAAAATGACCAAACGTGGGGGGGGGGGGGCAAAATGGTTCAAAAGTGTCATTTTGGACGAAAATAACAAATGTGCCCAAACCTCAGGGACGAAAATAGCAATTTACTCAAAAAACAATTAAAAACTTGAATATCAAGAAAACTACTACCAATTAATCAATCAATTATTTTTTTATGTTTTATTTCCTTTAGTTATAAGATTAGTATTGTAGAAATAAAAATAAAATTTAAAAATGTGTATAGATTGACGAACTCTGTACATAGTTTGCGAATGTAAACATATGATGTATATATATGTGATTCACGAACTATATACATAGCTCGTTAATCTCTCTCTATATATATATATGTATATATGTATATATATAATTCTCATAAATAATAGTAACATATAAAAAGGATGAAAAATAAAAAATAAAATAAAAACATTGTATAAATACAGTTTTCTTAAATTTTTTTAGTATTTGTTTAAGTTTTCTAATGATCACTTTTAGTATGAAAAGACCGGTGATAATTCTATAAATATTTTAAACCTTTTAACTTTATTTCAAATATCAAACGTAGGGTTGTAAACAAACTGAACGAGGCCATATTCATGTTTCATGTTCGTTTGATAAGGAATTTCAGTTGTTCGTGAACACTGGTCACTGAACATACAAACGCAAACAAACATTAAAGTTGAAATAAAAAAAAACACCATTAACCTTAAACATCTAACAAAAGTACTCAAATACAACCATTAAATGATAAAAGTCTATTACAAGCACAATACGATAAATCAAGTTTAGTTATAATTATCTAAAGTTACTTAGATATATCCCAAAAAAGGTCTTTAGTGTCCATCTTCTTCATATGTTCAGAAAATTTTACATTTGACTATTTTTTTAAAATAATTATTAACTAATGTTTAGGAAGAAAGTAAAAAAAAAAAAAAAAAAAAAAAGAAGAAGAGAAAGTAAAACTTAACACGGAAAGTGAAATATTAAAAAACATTAAAAATATTTAACGAATTAACATAAGCAAACGAATACGAACGAACGAACATGAATGCACGTAAATGAATATATTACCGAACGTTCACGAACGCAATCGAACGAAATATCTTGTTCGTGTTTGTTCATTAACTAAACAAACAAACATAAACGAACTTTCTACTGAACGATTTAAACTGTTTGCTGAACTTTTGGTTCATTTACAGCCCTAATCAAAAGAGATTTTCTAAATAACTAGGCTGTAAATTTTATTAAACCTGATGACGATATAGCTAACAACTTAGTATCTATATAATTCTTTCTTTTTTCTTTTTTTTTACTTGTTCAAAATATTATCTTCTAGTTAATGATTATGTACTTGTTTTGTTAACTCAAATCTAACAATCAATTCTAATAAAGCTAAAACTGTAATATATCTTCTTCGTATTTTTTCTTTTAAAAAAGTACTTCCTTTAATCAAAACCTTTATTTCTTATGACTTCCATTGTTATTTAACTTTATCTTTTTACTGCAGAAGAGAGTTTTGAAGCATAGTACAAACTGAAAATTGTGAGAAAATCGAAAACAATGCAATCCCATAGTAGCCTGGACCGACCCGACCCCCCAATTAAACCAGGATTTTGAAAAGACACCACACCTGCTCTTGATCTATTGAAATGACTGGGTTTAAATGTAAACAATAACGAACCCAAGAGGCCCGCAAATCTTATTTCTGATTCGATAATGTTAACAATATATTCACTACTTGTTTAATATATATAGGGCTTAAAAAGTGGGAAGCCCTTCAATAGTTTAGTTTGAGTTACGCCAATACTAGGTAGCCGATTATTTCCTTCTGATTTATTTAGGGCTGTTTCTTTTTTTTGAAAATAAACTATCATTAGAAACTGCCTCCGACCCAAACGGGCAAAAGACCAATATAAAAAAGGAGCCCCGACCCAAACGGGCAAAGGCCAAAATTACACCATATACATAAGGTATTTACACCAAAATAGATCAGCATGTAAATTTATTTAGGGCTGTTTCTGATAGATGGTTTACTTCCTCTCAATGTAATGCTAATTCTTGTCTGTGCTTTGTGTCCAGTATTTCAAAAATATTGGATCAGTTGCTCTATTAGTTTACTGGTTGGACCGGTCTAGCCGTGAAAACATTGATGTAATGCTACTCCAGCACCTTGAAAGGAATATCATATATTAAGTTAAAAATAAACATGTATAAGTTGATCGAGTTGTTGTTATTATCAGTATTATAATTACTGCTTCTTGTAATATTTATTGTTGTTATTATTATTAGAATAATAAGTCTTGGTTGTAACGTATTTGCCTATTTGGAGTTAAATTTTGTAGGGTTGTTTGACTTATTTAATGTTTTAAAGTGAAGAAGAGAAGCATCCTGGTTAAAATGATTGTGACTTTACAAGCTTAATTGTTTCAAAAGTTGTAACATAACAAATAATTGGGCTGTGTGTAACGAAACTAAATAAAACGTACCTTTAAGTTTTTGGATATATTGAAATACAAACAAACATACATTTATTAGTGTCATATGTGAGAAAGGAAATGGGGTTCTCATGACGTGTTTACATTATTGTTATATTCAATGTGCATAATTTCAACATTCATGTAAGTTGAGATATATAAAATAAATGATATCTAAGAATACTGTTCAAAACACTGCAATAAATATACAATATACAATATGTTCTCAATCTAATGCGAATATGAAGAAAAAAAATTGTCCGGTTAAATACTTTAAATGAATATTTTCCTGAAACGAATAAAATCTACAAACTTACAAATGTGTAGAAATAATTAAATATTACGTGCTTTAATAAGTCGAGATTGGAAAGGTTCACGCTTAAAAACATATAGGTTTGAGTCTGAGAAATACTCATTTTTCTGATTGAAGTCATGAAAATTATGTGCGGAAATTCATAAAGACTATACATTTATATGTTGAGATTTAGAAAACAATTCATTAGGAGTATATTTTGTATTTTTGTTTTTATCTTATAACTTTTATGCTGTTGCAAGATTTATATTTTTATTTACGTTTTGATACAAATTATTTTCAAAAACAGATTGTGAGTAATAATATACAAACATATATATTATCAAAGTTGCCTCATATTTAGCGTTTTCTTATACATGACACTTTTTACCTTTTCGTTATTCTAATAATATAATGTAATTATTTATAAAATTCCAATATTCCGTTGCGGCATACTTTTTATATCTACGTTCCGATAAAAGTTTTACGAAATAGAACACGTCAAATATAATTTATTGTTTTGCTATTTACCGCGACAGACTAACTGAACCTATATCATTCAAATAACATCGATAACGGTAGGGTTATTTGTTTTTATGGTTCTCGATATAAATTTTGTTGAAAACAGAGTTGTGGTCAATAGAGTATTCTTTTCATACCGTAAGCTATTGAGAGTGTCGGTATCGTACTAGTACCAGGGGCGGACCTACTAAGGCGACTACGTAGTCACGGGTCTACAGTGAATTTTCGGCGTATTTAGAGATGTATGAACGGGTTTTTCGAGTGACAACAATGTTTTCTTGAAAGGTGACTCCAAACCTTGATCTTGATGGCACAGACGAAGCTGGGAAGTAGACAAAAGCAAACTAGATCTAACATCGGCGGAACCAGAGGCTGTAAAGGTTCCTGGCTCTGCTTGTGAATGGTAAACAGAAGAAGAAAAGAAACAGAAGAAGAAGAAAAGAGAAGGTAACCTAATTTTAATGGTATTGGGCCTGTGTAAAAAAAACCATGAGCCCTGTGGTTTGAGCCTCATATCTTATATTTTTATTCTTTTTTGTCCTGAGCCCAGTAACCAACTAGATTTTTTTTATAAGTTTACCATTCATCTGATTATCTGAAAGAAATGGTCGATGGCCAACTACCAAGTAACTAAAAAACAATAATATGATTTCCAAAAGTAATAATTTTGTCATTTATTTATTAGTTTGTGTAACTTGATGGAATAATATTTCGTTTTATATTATTACTAGATTATAACCCCGTGTATTACACGGGTTGAATAAATGAATTTTATATACCAAATAATAAAACATTATCTTTTTAAAAGACTCCTTTATTGCACGGGTTGAAGAAATGTAATTTTATATATTAAATAATAAAATAAGTTATATCTATAAGAACCATATATATTGTACGGGTTGAATAAATGTAATATTATATACCAAATAATAAAAAAAAAAATTATATCTTTAAAACAATTGTATTACACGGGTTGAATAAATGTAACATTGTTAACCAAATAATAAAAAAATTATATTTTTAAAAACCCCCGTGTATTACATGGGTTGAATAAATATGATTTTATATACCAAATAATAAAAAAAATATATTTAAAAAAACTAACGGATTTTTTATATTTAAAGTAGGATAAGATTGAATATTAATCTGAACTAACGGATTTTTTTATATTTAAAGTAGGATAAGATTGAGTATTAATCTTTATTTATCTTCCTATACTAATAAACAAAAATCTTTTTGTACACATGTCACTCTCTGGTGCCTCCTCTCTTTTAATAATAGTATTACATATTAATTTTTATACACAAAATATAATATAATATTAATTAATATAGTTAGAGATATAAACGTATAAATTCAAATTTAATTAATAATTATCTATAACAAATATAAATGTATCAAATAATATAATAAGTATAATATTATTTAGACAAAATTGCAGAAAACAACCTTTATGTATGCCCCAAACTGCACTTTATACCTTTCACTATGAAATCCGCCAAAACCAACCTTTACGTTCATGTTTTGCTACAAGTTCAACCTTTAACACAAACTCTGTTAATATTCTTGGTTAAATCACCTCACATGCTTTGCATGTGAGGGTATTATTGTCATTTCAACCTTGTTTTTTTGTTTATTAATAAATTATATAATCACAAATTTCACAACAACGACACCACTTCTGTAACCACCGATCACCATCATTAACCATAACCATATTAATAATAATAATAATAATAATAATAACAACAACAATAATAATAATAATAATAATAATAATAATAATAATGTTAACTAGCTTCTGTTACATTTAATGGTGAAAATTTAAGTTCTGCACACGAAGAATGAAGTGAATATTCAATCCCCTGTTTTGCAAATAAGTTGCAGACACAAACGAAAACAAAACTGATATCAAAGGTGTCTGATTAGTGATTCAGAAATCATTTTCGACATCAAAAAATCCGAAATCATCGATTAATTAAGCTCAAAAACCGTTATTAAGAGTTAATTGGAGATTACTGATTCCAGCGAAAAAATTCCGGCAATCAAATCTACACACGGTGAACTACGAAATCATCGATTAACGGTCTTTGATCCTGTCCCTTACTCTTATACTGTTAATTGAATACAAAATCGTTGCTCTAAATTTGTTAATCACAGATTGTTGTTATACTCTGTTTTTCAAACACATAAGAATCATTTTTTGCAAAAAAAATAAGATTCACACATATTTTTCAAAAGTTGGAAAATCTCTGTTCGAAAAATAACAAATCAAGTAGCTTTGTTGGAGAAGGTGGTTGTCGAGTGTGTTGTTTCGTGGTGGTGACGCTGATGGAACTCCGATGGGTTCAAACTCCGGCGAACTGGGTTTTAAATCTGTATATTTACAGCGGCGGGTTCAAGCTCCGGCGAACTGGGTTTTAAATCTGTATATTTACAGCGGCAGGTTCAGGCTCCGTCGAACTTGGTTCAAATTCTGTTTATTTACAGCTCCGTTTAATAATGACAACGAAACCAAAGCTCACCACACATCCTATGCATTGCCCCAAATGCAACAGTGAAATTACAAAAGTTGTTCATCGCCGAAAGGTGCAGGCATGATGTGGATCGAACGAGCAAGTACTGGTAGCATCCGATTCGACACCTGATCTGGTGAGATGTCCTTCTTGCCTAAGTCTGTTCACTTCCCCAGGTAAAAAATTAACATCGTCACATCTGGTTATACACTTATGCTGATGACTGTTTTACTGCTTTGTGTATTCTTTACTCCTTTAATGTATTCTTTTCTGGTTTGTAATAGTGAGTCTCTCTGATGGCATAAAGTTGATAAGTTTCATAAGTTTTGATATGGGTTTTGTGGTGGGTTACTGGATATGAAGATGAAGACTAATGCTGGATATGAAGATGAAGACTGGATATGGGTTTTGAGCTTTTTGAGCTTTTTTAAATACATATTAAAAAGACGGGTGAAAAGACAATAATACCCTCACATGCAAAGCATGTGAGGTGATTTAACCAAGAAATCTAACGGTGTTAGTGGTAAAGGTTGAACTTGTAGCAAAACATGAACGTAAAGGTTGGTTTTGGCGGATTTCATAGTGAAAGGTATAAAGTGCAGTTTGGGGTATACATAAAGGTTGTTTTCTGCAATTTTGTCTATTATTTAATATAGTTAGAGATCAAACGTATAATTTCAAATTTAATTAATAGTAAATTACTTTTTGAGTCCCTATGTTATAGTGGTTTTAACCACTTGAATCCAAAATCAAAAAGTTTAATGTCCACGTATATTTTATTTTTAATATGATTTTTTTTAATATGTAATATTTTCTATACAATGATAATATCCGTATCTTGTCTCATGGTCCATATATTTAAAAATAGTATTTATATCAAAGTAGTTATTATATCATTAATAAACATAGTAGAATTTAATTACAATTCATTTACCATAACCTCATAACTTATAATTATTTTTAAAAATACATACAATTTTATGATCATTATTTTTTTTAAGTGTTACTTCTTTTTAAGACATAATAAAATGTATTGTAGTATCTCAAAAGAGAAGTGAAAACTTAGAAAATTATTTTGAATAGCGAAAATTGACTGTTCTTTTGTTTTACTATTTTATCTAAATAAGTCATTTCATTAATAAGGATTATATACAAATTTATAATTTTTCATAATTTAACCCGTGTAATACACGGGGTTGTAAGCTAGTTTAGTTAATATAAGATTGAAAAATCATATGATTGAATAGGTGGGAGGTTGTATTATGATAAATCGGTTAACCGTACTGAATGATAAAGATAATAGTGATTGTTGAACAAATTAATTAATCGAATTTAACAGAAACATTTGTGATGTTAGGCGGATTTTGTTTTTAATTATTTGAAAGTTAAGATCAACTTTGGAATTCGTATGAATTTTTATTAGATTTGATTAAATATTATTGATAATAAAAATTTGTATTAGATTAGATTTTAGAATTGATTAAATATTATTAATAATAAGAATTATTAGAAAGAAACTAAAATATATACCAAATAAAATTTTGAAAAAGCACAAGATAAAAAAATAAATTAAATTCGAATTAAAAATTCATCATTTTCCATTACTGATTTTTAATCCACTGGGCAAAGTGTTCTTTTTTTTAAAAAAAAAAAAAATCCCAATTGAGTAAATCCACGCAAGTATAAAGTTTTTTGAAACTAAAATCCATAGACCGTGGGGTATGGTGGAGCTTGGGTTGGGGGCATGAGTTGACATGTGGAGTTGGAGCCCTTCCACCGGTGAGTGACGTGTCTGTGGGGTATGGCGGGGCTTTGGTTGGGGCGTGGCTTGGCAGTTTATTAAAAGGTTGAAAAGAGACATTTATAGGTTGGAAAGTGGGTTGGGGTAGCGGGTTCGATCTAGTGGGGGTAGCGGTGGACAACGATGGTTTGAGATGGGGTAGCCGGTGGGGTAGGGGTTACATTTATAGGGTTGTATTAACACCTTTTGAACTTTTGAAAAAAAAAAAAAAATCTTCATGCTATATATCAAAAACCATATGAAATCTACAGTATTTTCTAAAGATATGAACTCACCTTTAAACCACAAGAATGAAACTATCCGAGAGCAAAGTTGGATCGAAACCCAAGCTAGTGTTAAAAGAAAATCAAGGTACAAATATATATCTAATTAATGGTAAAAGTCTAAAAAACTTCATGAGAGTTTGTTGAGAGTAATATTGGTTACATTGAATTAAGGTAGTAATATTACGTAATTTAATGCATATGATGTAATATTATATTTGTATTAGATTAAATATTATTATTTTTAGTATTATTAATAATTTTAATCAATTAAATGAGAGAATGACAAGTGTCCCAAAACAGGTTTATTTTATTATATAGTATAGATTTATCAAATTAATTATCTCCCTAATATTTAATTTATTTTTTATTATTTTAATAACTTTTTCTGTCCATTAAAATAAGTTCCTGAATCCGCCCTCGGTGGTGATATCATTGACAAAAATTCTGGATCCGCCACTGACTAGTACCATGATGAACCAATTTGATATTGTCCCAACAATATCAATGACACGTCGATTTCGACCGAACAACAATGGTACTGGTATCCGTACTATCAAAACCGTGACTAATATTCATTTTATATGGTTTTTCAATCGATATAAAACACGTGTCGGTTAATTGCTATACTGATTGACGGTAACATACCGATACCATAATACACTAATGCGATACCGACCGAATTTGTTCGCAATGCACGGTGAAATTCGGCTAGTTTTAAACAAAAAGCAAATCAACTACAATAATACCATGTTTCCAAACAAAAGGTTACAAAGAACTACCAGGTCATCCAAAGGTACGTCATGAATAGTTTTTATTAATTTATCACAAAATTAAATGTACTCAAAGGTAATTCACCATAAAAGGAATGGAAGTTTTACCATGAGACATTTTACATTTGTTAAACCATGTTGATCTAAGTATATAGGTGTATGTAAGTATGTAACATACTATTTTTAGATACACATGAACTTCTTGAAAGCTACTTCATGATAATTAAGACACTGAATTAATGACCTGACCTAAAGTGGTTACCAAAATGATTATTATTCAATATATTGACTGTATGTGCATACGGGAATTGATGTCACCATCACATCTGGTATATTTGTACCCACATTGAATGGATTTTTAATATACCATCTCTGGACCAGATCAATTTATTAGACTAGGTATATATATTTTTTTTTTTGAAAAGTAACTTTCATTAACAACAAACGCCGACCCAAACCGGGCCGACAAAACAACAAAACAACGAACTTACATATTTACAAAAGAGACCCAATCTTTCCACCCTACCCCTTTGTGTTTGGATCTGCTAGAATACCAAAGAAAGGCTAGAGATTTAACCTCACTCATAATGTTTTCTATTCTAACCGGGGAGTTTGAGAATTTAAGACTATTTCTAGCACGCCAGATACTCCAACAAGCTATCCTTATAATACCTTTAACCGCATCCTTTTTTCTCTCCGAACATGTTATTTCTTTGTGAATGCTTATAAGATCTTTGACTGAGAAGGCTATAATATACGGAATTTTACACCAAGAACTGATCCCATTCCATATGACCGCCGCGACGTGACACGCAGTGAAAACATGATCTGCAGACTCCTCGGCCTCGTTGCACAGCAAGCAGGAATCTTCACCGATCTGAATGTGCCTTCTCTTTAAACCGACAGCTGTGGGAATGCTTTCCGATAACGAACGCCACATATGGATATTAACTTTCGCTGGAGACCATCTACACCAGTCCATAATTAATTCATTACCTTGACCCGTTTCGCTAAATAATAACTTCTTGACAGCTTTCACAGTGAATTCTCCATTCGGATCGGGTAACCACTTCCATCGATCAACATCAGCCGAACAATGAACACCGGTTAACAATGAACTAAGTTGATAAAGTCTGGTCTGCAGCTCCTGAGATAAAAGAGAATTATTCCAGCTCCATGACAGCACCAATTCAGAATCCTGACTTTGAACTCTTTCAGCAACCGAACATCTTTTATTTGATTCAATTCCAAAAAGATCTGGAAACCTGATTTTTAGCGGCTCGTTGATGATCCATGAGTCTAACCAAAAACTCATACTTTCTCCATTACCGACCACTCCTTTGATGTAGTTCCTTAGCGGGTACCCGGCCACCTTTGTATTAACGAAAACCTTAGCAATGTTATTCCAAACCCCATTGAGGGATTTTTTGTACGGGATACATTCCCAACCGACTCTACTAAAATGAAAAGCATCAATAACTTTTTTCCATAGATTATTGGTCTCCGTTTTATATCTCCATCCCCATTTCGCTAAAAGTGCTATGTTGACCTCTTGAAGCTTGGATAAACCCAACCCTCCGTCTTTTTTATGTCTAGACACCTTATCCCACGCAACCCACTGCATTTTTCTTTCCTCTAAGGACCCCCCCCCCCCCCCCCCCCCACAGGAACTTCCTTATCATGGACTCCAAATCAAGAATGACTTTTTTAGGAGCTTTATATAGCGAAAAGTAGAATGTTGGGAGACTTTCCAACACCGATTTGATGATAACAACCCTACTCCCAATCGATAAAAGATGCGCTTTCCACTTGGCAAGACGAGCCCGAAAGGTATCATACACCGGTTGCCAATTACTAATACGATTCATGTTAGCTCCAACTTTTAAACCGAGGTATTTGAAAGGAAGAAGATCCGCCTTACAACCCACCTCCTTCGCCATATCTACCACCTCCCCTTGATCCACTCCAATACCATATAAGTGGGATTTGTCCAAGTTAATTTTAAGGCCCGAACAAATAAAGAAACAACGGAGCACTCTCACAATATTAACCACTTCATTCTTGGACCATTCCCCCACCATGATCGCATCGTCCGCATATAAGAGGTGGGAAATAGTAGGCCCGTTATTCGGAGTAGCAATACCTTTTAAAATCCCTCCTTCTCTAGCATTAATGATCATACTAGATAGAGCTTCCATAACCACCAAAAAAAGGAATGGAGATAGCGGGTCCCCTTGTCTCATACCTTTTTCGCATTTAAATGTGAAAGTGGGCGCCCCGTTAACCAACACCGACGAGCTAGCCGACGTAAGAATACCCATGATCCAAGCACACCACTTATTTGGGAATCCCATTTGATGGAGAATGTCAACCACAAATTTCCAATTCACATTGTCATAGGCTTTCTCGAAATCAATTTTGAGAAAGAAAACCTTTGACTTCCTTTTTTTACTCCCTGATATAATCTCATTAACAATAAGAGGGCCGTCTAAAATAAATCTACCTCGTAAGAAGGCCGACTGAGCTTCCGAGATGATACCATCCATAACCTTTCTCATTCTGTTGGCTATAACTTTGGAAATAACCTTGCTAATTACTCCAACTAAATTGATGGGCCTATAGTTATTGAGCGAAACCGGGTCGGTAATCTTAGGAACGATCGTGATGAAGGAAGCCCCACTCGCTAGACTGATCTCTCCATGTAGATGAAACCGAGAGAAAATACGTAAGAAATCATTCTTGAATAGCTCCCAAAAGACTTTTATGAAACGCAGATTCATCCCATCCGGGCCCGGGGCCCGGTCGTCCCCACATTCAAAGACGGCCTCCTTTATTTCCTGTTCATTGAATTCTTGGACCAAATTTTTTTTTCCTCTTCCGAAATCTTCTTTAAATTGCTACAGATTAACTCAGGTCTAGACTTAATAGATTCTTTGAACTTATCACGGAAGAAAGACAAAACCTGCTTTTTTATAGTGGTGGGTTTTGAGCACCATTCCCCATCAATCATAAGGCCGTGAATAGAGTTGGAAGCTTTTCAGTTGTTAACCATCGCGTGGAAAAAACTAGAATTTTCATCACCCTCTAGAGCCCATCTCAATCTCGCTCTTTGTTTGAGATCCAGAGATTTTCTATTTTCCACCTCTTTGATGACTCTTCTGTTTTCGGCTAAAATCCACTCTTCCTCATCCAAGAGATCCCTCTGTTCCATATCCCTCTCCAACTGCTCTAGCTCTGACAAAGCCGATCTGACCTTCTCTCCCTCCTTCGCTAAATAATCATCCCTCCAAGACTTTAAGGAACTTCTGATAGACGCAAACTTAGCCGTAAGGCAAACATCCGGGGGGTCTGAACTAACACAACTTTCCACTGCAGCCTTAACCGCTTCCTCGAAACCTGGTTTCCCAATCCAAGAACTATAAACACAAAATGGACGAGGCCCAAAATTCAAATCCACCGTTTTAAGAACGATCGGACAATGGTCCGAGTATCTGCTTGGTAAAGCTCTCACACATGCCGACGGCCATTTATTAAAGAAGCTCGGACAAACCAGAAATCGATCCAACTTACTTAATTTTTTTCCGTTATCCCTAATACAGGTAAACTTTCGACCCTGCATAGGATATTCAAGCAAATCACTGTCGAAAATAAACTTATTAAAATTCTCGGCACAGACCTGCTTGAATTTAGATTTTTTCCTTTCCTCTGGAGCTCTGACTGCGTTGAAATCCCCAACGATAATCCACTTTCCTTCATTGAAATTAATAATGCTTGATAACTCGTTCCAAAGTTGTAACTTTTCCACCGTTCTCTGAGGAGCATAAACATTGACCAGGTTTACCTGATCCCCACTTCCAGCCATGGAACCTTTGATGACCAGATAAAATCTTTGCTGGACCACAGTCTCAACTTTTAAAATATTTGGGTCCCAAATCCGGATTAAACATCCCGAGAGACCAACCGAAGCAGAATGAGTATACTCAAAGTTCCTGTTGCCCCAATAACCAACCAGATCCGAACCGACCACCGATTCAACCTTAGACTCTTGAATAGCAATAATCCCGATCTTATTAGCCGATCTAACATCCTTAATCCACCTAGCTTTAGCCCCCCCACCAATCCCTCTGATGTTTATGGACAAAATATTCATTGGAGAACAACATTAATACCTTCATCTCGAATTGTGTCTCTGATCAGATCCTTGTGATTTCCCAAATTGACCCCCACCGTCTTACCAATGTTAATGGTAGCTTCAACTTCTTCTTGTGTTCTGGCTTCAAGGGTATCTCTGAAAAATTCTTCCGACATAATTGGTTGCTTATCGGTTCGAATATCCTCCTCGATGTTACCTGAATTTAGCTCCTGCTCCTTACTGTCGAACATATGATCTATCGCCTCTACCTGCACAGAATCAGGATTTTCTGGAAGATTCACAATTGGAACCTCTAGAGCTACCCGATTTAGATCAAAATTAAAATCCCCCTTTTCTCTTACTCTTTTCTTGGGCCTGTCGGCTGAGTTTGGGCTGGTATTAAATTCCCTGTTGGTACTTTTGAGTCTGGGCCTTATTTTTTTTCTTTTCTTGTTGGGCCTACTACCATTGTCAGCAGAATTAAAAAAGTAACAATCATTACCTCGACTGGAATTGGAACCGATATGACCTTGGGCCCCACCCCAGCTGGCAAAAGAAACTCCAACTGCCTTGGAATTACTACCTTCCTTTGAGGCACAATTTCCCACGAGTGTAATATCTTGATTGCCGAAAACATTAAGTGCCCCAGTCTCTTCATTTCCTACCAACTCTTCGTCTATCCCCGGCTGCCGGATCACGACCGGAGAACCATGCAGGGAGTTTCCGGTCGTCGGAGATTCAGAATTATGGACATGGGTCTCCTGCCCGTTCTTAATCGGAGAAAATACACCGTCACTCGGAAATGAAACCTTCCCTACACTATCTGGAGTCCAATCACTTATCTCCTCCTCTATCCAAACCCTAAACAGCTTGTTTTTCCATTTTAGAGTAACATGTTCGTTGATCCTTCCTCCTTCCCCTACCAGAATTCCAATCAAACTTACCGACAAATTCCCGTCTTCGGCCTCTAATTGAGAACCATGAACAATTTTCCCGAACAAATTAGCAATATTATTGAATGTCTCATTCCCAGCAATATGAATAGGGACTCCTAGGATCCTTACCCATGCCAAACGCTCAAACGGCACTGACTGTCCAACCCAAGAATCTAAGTTAGAGAACCAGGCTTCCCAACATGCATAGTCCAGCAGAAAATTAACACAAACTTCCTCTTCTTCGAATTTAATAAGCATGTTAAGACCGCCTAGATAACTTAACGTCACCCCCGGGATTCTAAGACTTCCCAGGAAGGAGTTAAGCGATCTTAGAATCGTGAGGTCTTTGTATCTCCCCGCTAGAGCCTTTCCCATCAACTCCTGGAAAGCTAGCGACTCGTCATGAATGGTGATTATTTTGGGCTCAACTTCTGGAGTAACAGGAGCACAAGGGGTATGATTAGGATTAGTATTCTTGAACAACTCGCTGAAAAGCTTTCCCTTTCCATGGTCCGAACTCGTATTGGCCTGGGGATTAAAATTATTCATCAGAGGGTTAAGATTTTCCTTAGTGTTACCAGAGGTGTTATCTTTAACTCCAGGAAAGCGACCAACATTTTCTTTAGTAAATCTAGCTAAATTCACAGTAATCTTGTTCCCTCCCATCTTCCTTTCACATCATACACATTTTTGAAGCTTATAAAACCGAATTTCCTCCCTTCTTTGTCTGGATTTCTAGCGATAAAAGACCCGGTCACTTCTCCAAAAACCTTGAAAAAATCGGCGACGTCCCATGGCCTACATCCCGGAGGAAGATTGGTAATGAAGAATTTTGTCACGTTACCAGTGGACTCCATGACACCAGCATCAGCATTCCTGTTATGATCTTTCACTTTCTTTCGCAGATGGCGGGGGAGCTCCCAAGGACCGTCTTCTTCCATTAACAAACACGAGGAAGGAGATACAAAAACCCAGAAGGCGAACGGATTCGATGAGATTCAAGATAGATAGAAAGGTAACGTTTGATATGCAACCGATATGCAATCAGGTCAAACCTCAAGATCTATTCCGAACACCACCTCTTCGTCGAGCCCCTGGCGTTTTGTATTCCGGCAAAAAAATCAAGGATTCCAGGTCCCAACCGGCGAATGGAAGTAAAGGAAATCAAGATAGTATGAAAGGTCAAGCCCGATGAATAGACGACCTCGCACGCTATCTCAAAGATCCCTTCTTCGTCGAGCCACCGGCGACCGGAAGGGAGGGAGGACGAAAGGTTGAAGAGAGAGCGTCTTCTGGATAGCGATTTATATGGCATTCGTCATATAAATATTACAATAACTATTGTATAACCAATTTAACTAATTTAATATAGATAATTATATGGATGATTATTTTGCTTGATCTCCTCTTTTAGTATATTCTCTGATACCCTTCTCCAGCAAACGAGTGGCGGATGAACCCGTAATTTATAACGAAATGATTCGAATAGAGGTCTTGGTAAAGGTTTTGTGATAGTATCGGCCACTTGGAGATTGGTGAGAATAAATTTTGTATGCAATTTGCCGGAAGACACGAGTTCTCGAATAAAGTAGTAGTCGATATTAATGTGTTTTGCCCGTCGATGAGCGATCGGATTTTGGCTAAGAAAGAGAGCACTCTCAAATTATCACATAACAACGTTGGCCGGTAAATCTTTAAGTCACGTAATAAATGAGTGATCCATATCAGTTCAGCCGTGGTATTGGCCATTGCCTGATATTCAGACAGACTCTGGATCTAGACACGGCCGGTTGCTTTTTTGCGCTCCAAGACACTAGATTTCCACAAAAAAAGATAGAGTAACCATAGGTGGAATGATGGCTTTCAATTCAAAACGCCCAGTCCGCATCTAAGTATCCAACTAAAGTTGTTTTAGTTGGATATCAGAAGGTTAACCCATACCCGATTGTACCTTTAACATATCTCATGATTCGCTTAATGAGTTGGAATGATGAATCGTTGCCGAATGAAGAATTAGACTTGCTTGGTTTATGACATATGATAAATCAGGACGTGTTATGGTGAGATATTGAAATGCATCCATGAGTGACCTATATAACGTGAGATCGTAAAAGACTTGGCCTTGATAACTGAACACATCATTTGTGGTAAGGGATGTGCCAACGGGCTTGGCATCAAGTAACCCTGCTTGAGTGAGTATGTAGTGAGCTTACTTGGTTTGACTAAGAAATAAGCCATTGGTAGTGTATGAGACTTGACTAAAAATAAATCCTTGAGTAATCAAGAAATTAGTTAGTCATTGAAACCATGTCCGTGGAGCTTGTTTTAGGACATAAAGGGCCTTATTAAGGCAATACGCATGGTTTGGGTTTTCTCTCATCAACAAAACCCGATGGTTACTCGTAAACGGCTTCTTTTATGTTTCCAATAAGAATGGTGTTTTTGACATCGAGTTGACGGAGAGTCCACTTATTTATCACGGTAAGAGAAAGTATCATAAGAAAGGTAATAGCTTTCACAATGGGACTAAAAGTATGGGATAAATCAAGACTACGAATATGCGTGAATCCTTGAGGCATTGGACATGCTTTATACCGGTCAATAGATCTATTTGTATGATATTTCATGCAAAACACCCATTAGGATCCAACAACATTTGTATTGGTGGGTCATGGTACAAGTGTCCATGTGTGATTTTGATGCAATATTTTGAGTTCTTCGGTCATAGCATTGTACCAGTGTTTATGTATGGATGCGGTTTTGATACGTTTTGGTGCATGAGTAGTTATCAAGTCATAATGAAGAGGAGTTGGTAAAATAGCAAGTAAGTCTATGATGGATTTTGGTTTCAAAATTCGAGCCTTACCTCTAGTAACCATAGGATGAGAGGATGAAGGTATTGGTTGCATGGGAATTGGTGATGTTTCGGGTGCAGGTAGAGAGTCAGATATGGGTTTTGACAAAGATAGAGGTTGAGTTGATGAGGGTGGATAGTGATTCAGTGGTTGCGATGGAGGGGTGGTTGGTTCTAGTAGAACACTTTGCATGGGTTGTGGGGGGTTGGGTCGTTGATATGAGAACAAGAAGGGTATTGGGCTTGTGAGGTAGGTAGTTAGGCTTGGGCTTTGGGTTAGATGGAGGGACCGTGAGTGTGTGATAGTGGAGTTGAGGTTTATTGGTAGTAGCTGGTGTACGTTTAATTAGTGGTGTATGATCAGTGTAGGACCGTAGAAATAGGTTGGCTATTAGTGATGGAAAAAGGGAAACAAGTCTTTATCAAATCTCGCATGGTGGGTTATAGATGTTCTAGAGGTGATTGGCTCAAAAAACTTGTACGTTTTGTATTGAGTGAAATAACCAATGAAAATACACGCGATACTTCGAGGTGAAAGTTTATGTGGAGCATACGGGCGTAAGTAGGGGAATACTCGACACTCCAAAAAACTTTGAGGTTTATGTGATTTGGCACCGCATGAAATAAAACTTCAAATTAAGATTTGTGATTCAATAACTTCGTAGGTAGAAGATTGATGATATGTGTAACGGAAGAGAATTCGTCAACCTAAAAAGTAGTGGGTGTGTTAGCACCAAAAAGCATGGCTAGCTCGGTTTCGTTAAGGTGACGATGTTTGCATTTGGCTCTAACGTTTTGTTGAGGTGTATAGGGGCAAGACATCCGATGATGAGTACCATTGTTAAGAAATAAATGCCAAACTCTATTATTCAAGAATTCGGTTTCTTCTTCTTTTTCAAATACTTTGATTTTGCATTAGATGTAAACCTGAAAAGGTAACCAATAAATATAACATAGGATTGATATCCATCTTTCGAAATAATGGGAGCGGGTCCCCATAAATCACAATGTACTAAGTCAAGGGCATCTAATGATCTCTTATCATTCAATTGAAAAGGTAACCTAGGTTGCTTTGAAAGTTCACAAGAAGAACAAAGTGACGATTTAGGCAAAATAGATGTAAGATCTAAACATCCATGTTTATTTAAAATAAAAACTACATCAAAGGTGAAGATCCAAAAATCAACGGGCCGAGGCCTCTGATTAGAAAGAGGATCTTGGAGAGAAATTAAGGACTTGAACCTGCAAAAGAGAAAACCGTTAGGATCGCCGCAGAGATGGGATGGCCCCTCTGCGACCACCCTCCGGCGTGAGGATAAGTATTTGATAGAGAGAGAAAGTAGACAGAGAAATTAGGACGAAGGTTCAGAAAATCGTACTTGGCCTTGTACTTGGATGGGTATTTATACTAGTCAACTGAGATAACGTCATCCGTCCAGACACACTTACTTGGCTGTCCATCTTCGGCGATCTGGGGTATGGAGGTCTTTAGAACGTTCGTCCGGTGATGCTTCGGTCCATCCCTCGTGAGAAGGTTCGGTATTCAGATATGTATCTTCAAGTCCCCCAGTTTATCAAGTTCTGGAATGGACTTGATAAAATGTTGTATCAAGTTTTTTGGACGGATGACATGGCGGTGTGAGTGTGAAGCTGACGTGGCGTCAGTGATGTAAATGCTTTGTCCGTCAGTCACCGACCAGTGACGGTGACAATCCCCATTTCAGGAATCGTGAACGGCGCTTGACGTGACGGTTGACGTGATTATCCCTTGATAACCGACTTAAGACTTCTATAAAAGGTACTTTTTACATTTTATTTTTATCTTTTTACTCTCTCAATCTCTCTTGGTGTTACCCTCTTTTTCCTCTTCTTTTCTGTTATGCTTCTTCTTCAAGGTGCGTTCTGGTTTTACCGTTACAATCATGGCTCCCGGAAAAGATAATCTTTCTAAGAGCGTTAGTGTTCTTACCCAACGACAGTTGGATAAGTTTGTCTGGGATTATAGAATCCCCATAGATCTTCGTCCGGTTCTTCCTTCAAAAGATGAAACCATATACCCTTTCCGTCAAGGGAAATACCCTCTGTACACCCGTATGTGTAATTTTGCAAATTACAGAGTCCCTTTTTTGAAGTTTTTAATTAAAGTTCTCCGGTTTTTCCGAGTTCATCTCTGTCAGGTGAACCCATTCGGAATCAGCCGTGTAAATCACTTCGAGGTTTCTTGTAGGGCTTTGAACCGGAAGCCGGATCTGATTGTTTTTAGATATTTTTATGAGTTCATAACCGCCGGTGATTGGTATACATTCGCCCATCGGAAAGGCATTCCTAGCCCGTCCGGAGACAAGAGATCCAGCCTGAAGAATTGGAAGGATAATTTCTTTTGGCTGGATGATCGTTGCCTTCTGGTGGACATGGTATGGAGGTTTAAGGATCAATCTATGTCCTTCGATATTGGCGAGGACTTTGCTTTTGATCATCAGTTGGCTCGAGCCCTGATTTATAATCAGTTCCCTATCCGTCCCATTCCCGAACACCTTCTTTTATTGGGACGGGTTTGTTTTTCTTGGGGCCGAGGGGATAGGGAGTGGCCGGTAATTCGCAAGAAAGGTGAAAGTAAGTTTTTCGACCTCTTGTCCTCCCTTCGGCATCTTTTCTTTCTTTTTATTTTAACTCATTTTCCTTTGATCTGCAGGGGACGAGATGTCACTCAGGGATGCCTTGAAAGTTCTGAGCTTTAATACTCTGGACTTTGATTTTTACGATCAGGATGAAGGTGAAGTGCCCTTCTTGAAGCAGATTTCTCCATCGGCCTAGGAGATTCGTCCCTTGGTTGAGCAAGGTGCTTCCGAACCACCCACTGCTGATACTGTATCCACAGTACTTAAACCTACCAAAGAAACTGCCGGGTCATCCGGTTCTCGGGCTAGGGACGGGTCTTAACCGGAGGACCTTGACAGTGACCCGGAGGTGAGGAGCTTGGACGAGGCATTGATGTATCGCCCTTCTAGTGTTTCTATTAAAAGCAAGGGTACTTCCTTTGATGCTGGGTTGAAGGGTCTCGTTCGCAAGCGTAAAGCCGACGCCTCTCAGATCCGGTCCTCCGATTCTCTTCCTATGCCGAAAATAATCAAGAAGACGAAGAAGAGTACTTCTTTCTCTAGTGACAATGTTTTGACTGACTTGGATGAACATCTTTCTGGGGGGAAATCATCCAGAGAGGAGGCCGCTAAGGCTCGATCTGCTCCGACTCCTACATATTTTGGTGGTTTTCTCCCGGTGAACGAGACCGAAACTATTAAGTATGAAGATCTGGTGGTTACGAGTAAGGGTGATGGGAAAACCCAAGGTGATGTGAAGGTGGTGACTTTTTCAGGTACGATTTTGGACTCTTCTTTGGGTCTGGACTGTTTCATTGATGATGAGGAAGACCAAGTGTCTTCTCTCCCCCCATCCTGGATCAGACCCGAAGTAATGTCCTTCTTTCGATATGCAGATGTATTTTCTGATGATATGGAGATCGATCCGGCCACTGCTGAGGAGAAGACTGTTCCGGATTGGGATGTAAGGAACAAAGACTCGGTGATGGGCGAACTTACGGCTAGGATGTTTCTGTTTAATATCAGTACTCCGTTGGATCATTCCCGGAGTCGGAAGATGAAGAGCCAGGACTTGGGAGCTGCGGTGCTACTTAATCAAGCTCAGTCAAATATTTATGTAACCGAGTTGTATCACAGGTGGGTGGAAGCGGAATCGGTGAAGGAGGATTTAGAGAAGGAAACTACTTCCTTGAAACGCAAGATACAAAGTACTCCGGATGCCGATAGAAAGCTTACCCAACTCTCCCAGGACTTGCAGGCTCAGAAGAAGAAAATGAAATCTTTATTGCTCAGAATCAATCTTCTTAGGCTGCGGCCGCATCTGCTTCGGAGGAGAGGGACAAGGTAGCGGCTGAGCTGAAGAGATTTGTGGAGTCTTCGAAAGAAAAGGACGAAGAACACAAGGGTGTCTTGGCAAAACTGGAAGAGGCGGTTTCCAGTGCCCGTGCGGCTTATCAAAGAATGCTTGCAAGTCCGCTCTTTATTTTTTGTTTATTTTGTATGTCGTATTTTAATTTTTTCTAACACATTTATCAGAACGTGATGCCCACAAAACAGGAGAAGCCGATTTGAAGGCTCGGATGGACGAAATGAAAGGGCATCACAAAGCTGAAATCGGGGAACTGAAGTTGGAGAATGCTGATCTGACTCAGAAGATGGAGGACCTACAAGCGACCAAAACATGGCTTTTGACGGAGGGGGCTCAACTGCTGGCGAAAAATATTCACAAAGGTCCGGAGATGACCCATGCCGTGGCCGCAGTTAACAATGCCATGAGTGCCATCGGTGTTAATTCTGGGGTTCAGGGTGGATACATTCATGCGCTCAAAAAGAAAACTCCTTACGGAGAAGTTCCTTTAATCAACCGAAATACGGAAGACGAGCTAAATACCGCCATTGCCTGCTTTGATTCGCTCAGCTTTCCGGTGGTGAATGATCTGCCGAACCTTGTAAACGAGCCTCTTTTGAAGATTAAAGAGGCTTTATTTTTCGCCGGGGATCCTTCAGCAAAAGATTGAGGTGGACATGCCTGGTTCTTTGGGGTATGCACCTCCGGATGTTTTTAGATAACTAATTTTTGAAGGTGGACATATCTGGTAATTTGGGATATGCACCTTTTTGTTCTGAACCTTGTATTTGATCTTTGTTTTTACCGTTTGTACATTTTGACACTTATCCCAACTTGTGAATGGTTTAAATAATCTCCGGGTACTTTAGTCCGGTTATTTTTATGCAATCATTTGTTTACATGCGTCCATGCTTTTTCATAATTGTATTTTAATTTTTTAGAACATTCTTACTTGTATGCGGATCCGTCTCGTTTTTATACTTGGGATAATTTCTTAATGAAAGTAAAAAGATGGACAAATGCCAGTCCGTCCTTAATTTTTAGGGTTTGCATCCCTTAGTTCGGCCGATGGTAATTTAATTACGTTGCAACTAAAATGATAGAAAGTTCGTGCATTCTATTTTTATTAAGATATTCCGGGGTATATCCCTCCGGATATTACAAACTTAGGTAAAAACACAAAAGAGGTGCTGGCATTACCCTCCGCATTACATTGGAAATAATGGAAAGTAGAAAGGTGCAGGCATTACCCTCCGCATTACAAACTTTATTCTAAATTTTTTCAAGATTAAGTACTTCAGAGGAAGCATCTTTTAAGGTGCATCCCTTTCCAGGTACGAGGAACGGGAGTTCCATCCATCTTGACGAGCGTATAAGCTCCATTTCTTCCGGATGTTTTTACTATGTAGGGTCCCTCCCACTTTGGAGCCATATTCCCTGTTCCTTCGGCCAAGCTGGCATCATTGCTCCACATGACATAATCCCCTTCCTTAAACCGGACCTCTTTGACCTTAGAGTTGTAATGTTTTTCCAGCTCTTTTTTTATTTGGCCTCTCTGATGACCGCGAGTTCTCTTCGTTCCTCGGCTAGTTCGAGGTTTAGACGGAGCTGATGCTCATTTTCCTCCTTGCTTTGCATCATGCAGTGAGTGGGTATGCCAACTTCGGTGGGGATGACTGCCTTCGAGCCGTAGGTCAAACTAAAGGGAGTTTCCCTTGTGCTTGTTTTTGGCATTGTCCGGTGTGCCCATAGGACGTGCGGAAGTTCGTCTGCCCAAGAGACTCCTTCCTTGCCCAAACGTTTTTTAATGCCTTCCACTATGCTGCGGTTGGCTCTTTCAACCTGTCCATTAGCCTGAGGATGGGCGACCGAAGCGAAGCTTTGTTCGATATGCATTTTTTCACACCAGGTTTTGAATGTCTTCTTGGAAAATTGCTTTCCGTTGTCACTCACAATGCATAGTGGCATCCCATACCAGCACACAATGTTCTCCCATACAAACCGAAGTATCTGATCAACGGTGATGGTTCAGAGGGGTTTAGCTTCGATCCACTTTGTGAAATAGTCAATGGCGACAAGTAGGAACCTTACACCTCCGGTGGAGACGGGGAAGGGACCAACAATGTCCACTCCCCATTTCTGAAAAGGCCAGGCTGAGGTCACGGGTACGAGGCTGTTTTTCACGTGGTGGCTGACCGGGGTATGCCGTTGACAATCTCCGCATGCTTGCAGCTCATTCACAGCGCTTTGGTGCATTCCCGGCCTGAAGTATCCGGCATTCATTGCTTTGACTATGACCATCCTCGGCCCGGAGTGTATCCCACAGATTCTCCAATGAATTTCTCTGATTACATAGCTGGCTTCTTCCAGTGTTAAGCATCTTAGGAACGGACCCAAGAATTTTTTTCGATAAAGCTTTGCATTGTGGACTTGGTACTAGAGTGCTTTGACCTTCATCTTTCTTGCTTGAGCCTTATCTTTAGGAAGTGTACCATTTTCCAAATAATCCAGAATTGGTGTCATCCATGACTTTTCTTGTAGGGAGAGTGACAGTACAGCTTCGCCTTGACTGATGGCCGGAGCTCGCAAAGTTTCAACTAAGACCTCCTTGGACAAGTGGCAGAAAGTGACCGAAGCCAACTTGCTTAAAGCATCAGCTTTTTTGTTCTTGCTCCTTGGAATATGAACGATTTTGCATGAATCAAAGGTGGCCATCAGGCTATTTACTTGACTTAGGTACCGGATCATATTTTCTTCCCGTGCCTCGTATTCTCCGTTAACCTGATTGGCTACCAATAATGAATCAACATGACTAGGACGGAACTTGCCCCAACTTTGGCAGCGGTCTGGAGTCCGGCTAGGAGTGCTTCGTATTCTGCTTCATTGTTTGATGTTTGGAATTCAAAATGCAGGGAGTAGGTATATTCTATCCCATCTGGATCTATTAGAATTAAACCAGCCCCGGCTCCTTCTTTACTGGATGCCCCGTCCGTATATAAGTTCCAGACTTTTGGGAGGGCAGGTTTTTCCTTGGTGCTTTCTCCGATGGGAACCTCGGTGAGAAAATATGCCATCGTTTGTCCTTTAACCGGTCCTCTTGTTCGCTAAGTGATATCGAATGCCCTGAGTTCTATAGCCCACTTTGTAAGACGTCCGGAGACCTCTGGCTTTCTTAGAATCTTCTGGATCTGGAGGTTGGTTTGTACTTCTATATTTAAAGCTTAGAAGTACCTCCGGAGGCGTCTTGATGCATGTACTAAGGCGAGTGCCAGTTTTTCTATCATGGGTTATCTGGTTTCGTAATCCTTTAAGACACCGCTTTCGTAGTAAACCGGGATCTGAGCTTGATTTCGGTGTACCATAAGCACCGCACTGATGGCGAAGTGAGAACCGGACAAATATACGGTGACTATTTCGCCGGTTATAGGTGCTGTTAGGGTAGGTAAGGATCCTAAACAAACTTTTAATTCTTGAAAAGCGGAATCAGCCTCCGTCGTCCATTCGACTTGACCCTTGCCGATACTCATTTTTAGGACGTTCATGAAAGGAATGGTGCGGTCGGCAGCTTTAGAGATGAACCGGTGTAACGCTACTAACTTACCATTCAGAGACTGAATTTCTTTCACCGTCTTTGGAGGTTGCATGGAAACCACAACTTGAACCTTGTCCGGGTGAGCTTGAATTCCGGATTGGGTTATCCACACCCCTAAGAACTTTCCTTCTTCAAGACCGAACGAGCATTTCTTTGGATTTAGCTTGAGGTTGATACTCCGAAGCACGGTGAAGGTTTCGAGTATGTCATCTATCATGTTATATTCGGCCTCACTCTTGATGACCAGATCGTCTACGTATATTTCCAAATTTCATCCGATCTGTCCCTTGAAAGCTTTATCCATCAACCTTTGATAAGTAGCTCCGGCCTTTTTGAGCCCAAACGACATTTTGGTGTAACAATAAAGACCCTCATTCGTTACGAATGCTGTCTTATCCTCATCTTCTAGAGCCATTTGTATCTGATGGTACCCCTTGTATGCGTCTAAGAAGCATTTGAGACGAAATCTTGCCAGGGAATCAATTTTTAAGTCTATTTCCGGAAGAGGATAGCAATCTTTTGGACACGCATTATTGAGGTCAGAGAAATCGACGCACATTCTCTAGGTTTTGTCTTTTTTGGTGACCATTACCGGATTAGAGAGCCAAGTTTGATACTGCACTTCCCTAATGATTCCGGCACTTAATAGTTTACGTACGTCTTTGGCGATAGCCTTGTGCCGGGCCGGAGCCATATTCCTCTTTCTTTGGGCTACGGGTTTAACTGCGTGTGATACTTTTAACTTGTGTTCGGCTAAAACTCGAGGAACTCCGATCATGTCTGAGGTTTGCCAAGCAAATACATCTAAGGAACTGGCCAACAACTTCCATAACCGCCTTTTGGTTCGCTCTGGTAGTTGTGCACCGATGATAATTTTTTGCTCCGGAAAATCTGGATGGATCGCCAATTCTTCGGTGAGCAATGCCAGAGGTCGTGAGCTGTTTCCTTCACTTTGTCGTATCTCGGCGACGCATATGGTTAACTCGGAATGCAAGGTCGCAATTCCGGCCTCTGTAGGGAACTTTAACGATCCGTGAATGGTTGAATTGATGATACCAAAAGCACACATTTCGGGTTTCCCCAATATGACGTTGTGAACGGACCTTGCACCGACCACCAAATAGGTTAGATTCACAGTTCGTGTCAAGCTTCCAGTGCCCAATGTTGTTGGCAAAGTGATCTGCCTAATCGGTTGGACCACTTCTCCAGAGAAGCTGACCAACGGCATGGATACTTGAATTAATTTTGCCTTGTTCTGCGGAGCTAGCTGTTGGAAAACATTGTTGGTACATGATCTCGGAGGCACTTCCACTATCAACATAAATCCGTCGGACCCTGTGTCCTGCAATGACAGCAGACACGATGATAGGTCCGTCTTTTACATCTCCCGAGGTTATTGGTGGAAAGGCGATCGGCTGATGCATCCATGCGGCCAAATGATGATTGGTCCGCTTGATGCCTTGGTCATTCATCTTTCTTATCATGCAGATGGCGGATTGATTGTTTGGATTATCTATTGGAGTACCGAAGGATTTGCCTTCTTTCACTTCTTTTACCAGGTGGGAAAGTTTACCAGAGCGGACTGCTTTCTCAATTTCTTGCTTTAAAGACCAGCAGGCGTCCGTGTTGTGGCCTCGTGCTCGGTGATAATCACAGTACTTTTTGGAATTCTTGTCTCCTGGGTTCCGGAGCTTCAGAGGTGTGGGGAAATTTGCTCCTTCAGCGCTGAGGATTTCACTAGGGGTTTTAGAGAGGTCTGATAGATTATAGAACCTCGAACCAGAACTTCTTCCTCGCTGAGATCGATCATTTCTGCTATAATGGTGCGCTCGTGCCCTATTTCCGGATGAAGCTTTGTCAAACACGGATCCCTCGTTCTTTTTCCAAGAAGGCATTTTTTGATCTGTCTCTGCTGCCGGATTGCAAGCATTTTTTCCACGAGCAAAGGCCCGGGCACGTTCCATTAGTACTTCCATTGTTTTTGGGAGATTTTCGTGTAGCTTTTCCACCAACTGATTGTTTCGGACCCCATGATAAAAGCCGGAGATCCTCAGCTGATCGACCACCCCACTGATCTGCATACTCTGTCGGTTGAAGCGGTCTATGAAACTATCCAAAGATTCACCATCTCTTCTTTGGATGTTATGTACTTAGGTGATTTCTTTAGAATAGTGCCTCTGTTGGATGAAATTCTGAAGTAATATCCCCCGAAACCCTTTTGCGTAAATGTTGTGAACTAGGAACGTACCAGCTATCACATCTGGAATGAGTTCTGCTTCTTGAGTGGTCAGCTGGAATGCTCTAACATTCTTCTTAGTAGCTCCGTCGGTCGCCTTGGTTTTGTTGTCTGCTGGTTTGGTCAATTTAGGGCATTCTGGCCTAAAATGTCCTGTTTCTCCACAGTTATAGCAGATTCTTGTTTTCTTCCTACAGTCTTCTTCACGATGTCCTATGGCTTTGCAAAAGTTGCCGATTACATTACATCTTCCATAATGTTTCTTTCTGCAATTTCTGCAAAATGGCAAAGTTGAAGATTGCCCTGTTCCTCTTCTCTTGAAGTTATTACTATTACCCACACGAAATCCTTGGGTAATTTTCTGAGCCAGTTCCTTCTTCCTATTTTCATCTCTTGTACGTACCAGTTCGTCAGTGAGGGTATTAGCTAATTCTACCGCATCGTCAATAGTGCGAGGTCTCGCAGCTTTAACGATATTACGGATTTCGCTAATTAATCCCCAAATATAGCGAGAAATGAGTACCGGCTCTGGCAAAGCCAGCGTTGGTACCACTCTAGCATATTCGAAGAATGTCGAAGTATATCCTCGACAGTCCACATTCACCATCCGATGGTTCAGGAACTTATTTGCCATTTGATCTTTTTCATACTCGGGACATAATTTTCTTTCTACAAGATTCTTAAATTCTTCCCATTTCATGGCATATGCCTCGATCCTTCTTTTAGCTTGTAACACAGTGTTCCACCATTCTAGCGCCCCTTCTTTAAAAAGATTTGACGCATACATAACTTGATCTTCCTCAGCACATTTACTTATAGTGATCACTGCCTCAGTTTTCTCTAACCAACGCAGTGCTGCAATAGCCCTTTCGTTACCTGCAAACTCAACTGGTTTACAGGCAAGGAATTCTTTGTAAGTGCAACCAGGTGTTGCAGCTTTCATTTTCTTGAAAATTGGGGCTTGCAGATCATTATTGTTATTAACATGATTACCGCCTCCGTTTATACTATTACTAAAGTTGTCGCCTTGAGTACGTTTACTAGGAATGATTGATTGAGGTTTAACAGGTTTTTGAACAGCAGCAACGATTGCTGGAATAGCATTGGCTATTCCTTGTGCAACGATATCCTCGATATCTTGCCTATTTAACAATTGCTCTTCCTGAATTTGCTCGGATTGATTTACTTCATTTACTGGTTCATTACCAATATTTGCCATCTGATAATTAATTTATAGATAAATAATTAGTATAAAATAAGAAATAATCCAATGTCATAATTAACTGCACATAATCACGTAAACAAATATACAAACAAAATTGTAAATTTTCTAAAATTTCATTTATTTTATAGATTATATTATGCTTCCATATACAACCGTTTTATTATTTATTTTACACATACTGACTTTCATTAATATTACTGTTATTCTACAAACACAGACTCATAACCCATTTTTCCCTCGTCAACTTGCATTTTTAATAACGATGTTCCCTCTCATCATATTTCCATGAGATTTGTCCTCCAATCTCTCGGATCCTATTCCCAGCATCCATCAGTTTTTCGCCAAAATGGCGGAGTTCAGCCATATTCTCATTACTCATCGGTTGATTCGGTAAAGGTTCTGGATCGAACTGAGGGAAAAACGTATAGGGACTGTTGATAAGGTTTTGGAATTGCCAATCATTAGTCCACCATTCGTCCATACCTAAAGGTTGGGAGTGGATTATTGGTTCTGGGATTGCTGGTTCCAAGTTCATTGGAATGTGGGTTTCAATAGGATGAGTAAAAACATTTTCATTGACAGGCTTAATAGTATCACAGCTTGTCAATATAAAATCTAACTCCTCCTGCAAGGTCATTTCTTGAGTTTGCTTAGAGCTTTCTCCAATTTCTATCTTGGTTTGTCTAGAATCTTTTCCAACCTCCATTTCTATTTGCTTAGAATATTCCTCAAACTGTATTCCCATCTGCCTAGAATCTTCCCCGACTTCAGTCTCCAATTCCTGCTGTCTAGAACTTTCCCCGGTTTCAATTCCTTTTCCTTTTTCTAAGGGATTGTTTATTTTAGGAATCTTCCTAGTGGCAGGTTTTCTTTCTACGCACACGCCTCCATCCTACCAATCTTCTCCTCTTTTTTTAGGCTTAGGTTTTTCCAGAGGTGGAGCATTGAATTCTATAGGTTGTTCTACATCAGCAAAGTACCCAGTAAACTCTTTAGAAACTTCTATGTTTACAGGGTAGAGGTTGAGATTCTCTAGGGCTCCAGATAACTCATTCATGCTGTTTAACATATATGTAAAAATAAATTAAAATTTCATAACCAATTTTAAAGATAAACCTCAAATATTATTGCATATTCTGTGACGAATTTAATACAAAGGAAAATTTTAAACATACTAAATTTTATTGTAATTTTATTTATTTACTAGATGATATTTCTAGCTTGTAAGTGATAAGGTTGCTAATACGGAGTCATGATATTCTAAAGATTAGCATTTACTGCTACAGTGGCTAGCATATAAAGATCCGCCCATTTTTCATCTAACTTGTCTTCCCATGGTGATTTACTGATTAATTCCTGGGTTTCCTTTTTAACTTTCTTTTCTCGGGATTTCCTTAATTTCTCCTAACTTTTTCTAATAATCAAACTTTTTTTATCAGGAGAAAGTGGTTCCTCGTATTGGGCTTTTCGAACAAATATTCCTTCTTCAGGAGTTTGGTATGAACTTCCCTTCTCATTTGATGACCTATCTAATTTAAGATAGATGTTTGAAAGCTTTTGCTTACCCATACTGTAACTAACAAATAGTCAGTTAATAAAACACATAATCACATAATGGTAATCAGGAAAAATTAAGTATTTCTAAATACTTAATTAGCTTAACTCAGTGGCTCTGATACCACATTTTTCTGTCACGGCCCCAGACCCGGTTTGACTCGTTTCAGGAGCCGTGGGACAGAAATCCCGTGGTATTTATTTAATTGAGTTTAACAGCGGAAGTTTATCATCAGGATCTTTTTAAAGCTAAAATTTTCCCGATTATTTTATTTCACAACTCGGGATAAAACCCCGGTAATTTACAATCATAAGATTTCACGGAGAAATCTTTATTTTTACAAAACATATTTCCTTATTTTATTATGAGCCACTTCCTTAAGCTTGTAGTGCTTCACGGCACTTTTCCTTGGATCACAATAGGTCACCTGAAACATGTTTGAAAAAGGTTTTGTCAGCGGACAATACTGGTGAATCATTCTATTTAATAAAACAACCTGTTTGTTATAATTTACAGTATTAAGGGTGATTACATTGTTTCTATATCAACCAACTACCCACAGTATTTGTCACTCGACTTATTTCTGTGACTGTGGTCAGACCACCCATTGGCTAACTCGTTGTCCAATGGTGGCGGGAAAAAGTAATGTATACAATACCCCACATACCGGCTGTAATTTGGTGACTACAAAGACTTAATCTCTGTAATTATAACTTTGAAAATAACATGCTTTTGAAAGTAATTTGATAAAAAGAGAATGACTCACATTGCAGATTTAACACGGACAGAGTCTAGTCTTACTGATTAGCCTTGTTAACCTAATTTAAATAACAATGCACACAAAACTGGGTTAGTAATCAATACAGCATTTACGATAACTCACGAGATCAACCCTCATAACGAATGACAAAGTGCGATACTTAAACATCCATCGAATTAACGACGAATGACAAAGCATAACCCTAATGTGGGCAGCACTTAAACATCCATTGGATAGTTTAATCGATCGGATATTGAATCGTAGCAGCGATCGAGTTATTACCCTGTTTTGTGGCAGTGATTCGGGATTCGTGTGTGTTTTAATAGTAAACAGAGCGTAACTCAGTGTACGTAGCGAAATTTTACGTCGTTTTAACTCCAGAATTCCAGTCCCAAAGTCTACTATTTATAGGTAAATTTTGTCCCCCCTCGCGTGACGCGAGGGGTACCCCTCTGGGCGTCGCGTGGCGCGAGGGGTCACCTATTTCCATAGGGTAGCCACATCCTCAACTAGCCTTGCTGACTTGACGAAATCTTAAAATTCGATACTGACAACAAGTTATTTAGATAATCGTAACTAGGGTTTTACCCCCCCCCCCTGAGTTTTAGGGGCCCTGATCCTGATTCTGATAATTCTGAAAATTTTAGGGTTTGTGCAGAATCACTTGGGTGTCTTAATTAGGGTTTCCTACTAAACTAAATATAATAATAAATAATAGTTTTAGTGAGAGTTGTTACATTCTCCCCACCTTAATAAAAATCTCGTCCTCGAGATTTACTAGAATAAGTGAGGATACTTTCGTTTCATTTCTGATTCCAGCTCCCAAGTGTATTCAGCTTCTCTCTTTGAATCCGACTTGACTTTAACTAGAACTAGTCGCTTGTGCTTAAGAAATTTCACCTTTCGATCTTCTATCTGAAGAGGTTTCTCAACAAATTTTAACTTTTCGTTTACCTCTATGTCTTGAAGAGGTACTACCAGAGATTCGTCTGATAGACATTTCTTGAGATTGGATACATGAAATACATCATGTACTCCTGATAACTATTCTGGTAATTGTAAACGATAAGCAACTGGTCCTATACGTTGGATTACTGGAAATGGTCCTACGTATCTTGGACTTAGCTTTCCTTTCTTACCGAATCGAACTACTCCTTTCCAAGGAGAAACTTTCAAAAGTACTTTATCTCCGACTTGAAATTCCAGTGGCTTGCATCGATTATCGGCATAACTCTTTTGACGATCTCGAGCCGTCTTCAGTCTTTCCTTGATTTGTGTGATCTTATCAGTCGTCTCTTGCACAATCTCCGGACCTGATAATTGACTTTCTCCTATTTCTGCCCAACAAACTGGAGTTCTACACTTCCTTCCATACAGTGCTTCAAATGGGGCAGTTTCAATGCTTGCATGATAACTATTGTTATAGGAGAATTCAATTAATGGTAAGTGATCATCCCAGTTTCCTCCAAAATCTATTACACATGCTCGGAGCATGTCTTCTAGAGTTTGGATTGTCCTTTCACTTTGCCCGTCTGTTTAGGGATGATATGCAGTGCTTAAGTTTAGTCAAGTTCCCATTACTTTCTGGAAACTTGTCCAAAAATGAGAAGTGAACCGACTATCCCTATCTGATACAATGGAGAGTGGAACTCCATGTAAGGATACTACTTCGTCTACATACAATTTGGCTAAACTTTCCATACTAAAGGTTTCCTTCATGGGTAGAAAATGAGCTGATTTGGTTAATCTATCTACGATTACCCAAATCGCATCATTACCTTTTCTGGTTTTGGGCAACTTAGTAACAAAATCCATTGTTTTGAGTTCCCATTTCCATACTGGCATTTCTAATTGTTGTAGTAGACCTGAAGGTTTCTGGTGTTCTGCCTTAACTTGTGAACAAGTAAGACACTTAGAAACATATCTAGCTATATCCTTCTTCATGCCTATCCACCAGAAATTATTTCTTAAATCTTGGTACATCTTATTATTTCCAGGGTGTATGGTATACCTAGATTTATGAGCTTCTTCTAAAATCTTATTTCTTAATTCTCCATGCTTCGGTACCCAAATTCTTCTTTTGTGGAATCTCCAAATTCCATCGGCTCCTTTTTCTAACTCTTTTATTCTTCCTTTCATTCCTTCAGCATCATCCTTGATTGCTGTTTCTTGAAAATGCTTTAATTGTTCCATTAAATCTAATTGTAGATTTAACCTGAGAGCACGAACCCATCGTTGTTTCTCATGATACTTACGACTTAAGGCATCTGCAACTACATTTGCCTTTCCTTCGTGATATTGAATATCACAGTCGTAATCACTTAAGATTTCCATCCATCTCCTTTGCCTCATGTTTAACTCTTTTTGCCCAAATATGTACTTTAAACTTTTATGATCTGTATAGACAGTAAATTTACTTCCGTACAGATAATGCCTCCAAATCTTAAGGGCAAAAATTACGGCTCCTAATTCTAAATCATGAGTCGTATAATTTTCTTCGTGCTTTTTCAATTGCCTTGAAGCATACGCAATTACCTTCTTGCGTTGCATTAGCACACATCCTAATCCTAGTTTTGAAGCATCACAATATACTTCAAAATCTTCAGTCCCTTCTGGCAAAGCTAAGATTGGAGCATTGGTTAATTTCTGCTTCAAGATTTTAAAGGCTTCTTCTTGTTTAGGTCCCCATTCAAACTTAACGGCTTTACAGGTTAGCTTAGTTAATGGTACAGCTATTTTGGAAAAATCCTTAATAAACCGTCTATAATACCCAGTTAAACCTATAAAAATTCTAATTTCCATTGCGGTTTGCGGAACCTTCCAATTGGTAATTGCCTCTATCTTAGCAGGATCTACATGAATACCTTCATGATTCACCATGTGTCCTAAAAATTGCACTTCCTTTAGCCAAAATTCACACTTCGAGAATTTGGCATAAAGCTTTTCTTTTCCTAACAAAGTTAAGAGTGCATGCAAGTGATCACAATGCTCGTCCTGACTTTTTGAATAAATAAGTATATCGTCTATAAAAACAATTACAAATTTATCCAAATACGGTTTACAGATTCTATTCATCATGTCCATGAATGCAGCAGGAGCATTTGTTAACCCAAAGGGCATGACTGTAAACTCGTAATGACCATACCTAGTCCTGAAAGCAGTTTTAGGTATGTCTTCCTCTTGTACTTTCAATTGATGATATCCGGAGCGTAAGTCAATCTTAGAGAAATATCTAGCTCCCTGAAGTTGATCAAACAGATCATCAATCCTAGGTAATGGGTATC
This sequence comes from Helianthus tuberosus, assembly GCA_030545235.1. Lineage (NCBI taxonomy): Eukaryota > Viridiplantae > Streptophyta > Magnoliopsida > Asterales > Asteraceae > Helianthus > Helianthus tuberosus. Next base: position 30,099,108 of record CM060397.1, read on the forward strand.
GATTCTTAATTGTAACCTTATTCAATTCTCTATAATCAATACACATTCTCATCGAACCATCCTTCTTCTTTACAAACAACACTGGCGCTCCCCAAGGGGATGAGCTAGGTTATATGAATCCTTTACTTAGTAATTCATCTAATTGCGTTTTCAGTTCTAACATTTCGGTAGGAGCTAACCGATAAGGTGCCTTAGCTATCGGTGTAGTTCCAGGAATTAGATGAATCCTAAATTCTACTTCCCTATCTGGTGGTAATCCTGGTAACTCTTCTGGGAATATATCTGAGTATTCTGAGACTACAGGAATTTCCTTAAGTTCTTTATTCTTAGTATTAAGGATTACTGAAATCATATATACTATTCCTTGCTTTCGTTCATAACTAGCAACTTTCATTACTGATATGAACTTCATGGGTTTACGCGGTTTATCTCCTGTAATCATGATTACTTCTCCAGTAGGTGCCTGAATTTCTATAGAGTTCTTATCACAAAGGATTCGAGCATGGTTGGCTATTAACCAATCCATTCCTAACACAACATCGAATTCAGCTAATTTCATAGGTAACAGTTTTATAGAGAATTTATGACCTGAAAGTTCTATTTCTACCTTTTGCAAAACCTGATCTATTTTAACTGAATTCCCATCTGCGGTTTCGACTGTAAAAATCTGCCTAATGTTGGTTAAAGGTAATTTAAGAGCTTGGCAGAATGAAGTATTGATAAAACTTTGGTTTGCACCAGAGTCAAATAATACTTTTGCGTAAATGTTGTGAACTAGGAACGTACCAGCTATCACATCTGGAATGAGTTCTGCTTCTTGAGTGGTCAGCTGGAATGCTCTAACATTCTTCTTAGTAGCTCCGTCGGTCGCCTTGGTTTTGTTGTCTGCTGGTTTGGTCAATTTAGGGCATTCTGGCCTAAAATGTCCTGTTTCTCCACAGTTATAGCAGATTCTTGTTTTCTTCCTACAGTCTTCTTCACGATGTCCTATGGCTTTGCAAAAGTTGCAGATTACATTACATCTTCCATAATGTTTCTTTCTGCAATTTCTGCAAAATGGCAAAGTTGAAGATTGCCCTGTTCCTCTTCTCTTGAAGTTATTACTATTACCCACACGAAATCCTTGGGTAATTTTCTGAGCCAGTTCCTTCTTCCTATTTTCATCTCTTGTACGTACCAGTTCGTCAGTGAGGGTATTAGCTAATTCTACCGCATCGTCAATAGTGCGAGGTCTCGCAGCTTTAACGATATTACGGATTTCGCTAATTAATCCCCAAATATAGCGAGAAATGAGTACCGGCTCTGGCGAAGCCAGCGTTGGTACCACTCTAGCATATTCGAAGAATGTCGAGGTATATCCTCGACAGTCCACATTCACCATCCGATGGTTCAGGAACTTATTTGCCATTTGATCTTTTTCATACTCGGGACAGAATTTTCTTTCTACAAGATTCTTAATTTCTTCCCATTTCATGGCATATGCCTCGATCCTTCTTTTAGCTTGTAACATAGTGTTCCACCATTCTAGCGCCCCTTCTTTAAAAAGATTTGACGCATACATAACTTGATCTTCCTCAGCACATTTACTTATAGTGATCACTGCCTCAGTTTTCTCTAACCAACGCAGTGCTGCAATAGCCCCTTCGTTACCTGCAAACTCAACTGGTTTACAGGCAAGGAATTCTTTGTAAGTGCAACCAGGTGTTGCAGCTTTCATTTTCTTGAAAATTGGGGCTTGCAGATCATTATTGTTATTAACATGATTACTGCCTCCGTTTATACTATTACTAAAGTTGTCGCCTTGAGTACGCTTACTAGGAATGATTGATTGAGGTTTAACAGGTTTTTGAACAGCAGCAACGATTGCTGGAATAGCATTGGCTATTCCTTGTGCAACGATATCCTCGATATCTTGCCTATTTAACAATTGCTCTTCCTGAATTTGCTCGGATTGATTTACTTCATTTACTGGTTCATTACCAATATTTGCCATCAGATAATTAATTTATAGATAAATAATTAGTATAAAATAAGAAATAATCCAATGTCACAATTAATTGCACATAATCACGTAAACAAATATACAAACAAAATTGTAAATTTTCTAAAATTTCATTTATTTTATAGATTATATTATGCTTCCATATACAACCGTTTTATTATTTATTTTACACATACTGACTTTCATTAATATTACTGTTATTCTACAAACACAGAGTCATAACCCATTTTTCCCTCGTCAACTTGCATTTTTAATAACGATGTTCCCTCTCATCATATTTCCATGAGATTTGTCCTCCAATCTCTCGGATCCTATTCCCAGCATCCATCAGTTCTTCGCCAAAATGGCGGAGTTCAGCCATATTCTCATTACTCATCGGTTGATTCGGTAAAGGTTCTGGATCGAACTGAGGGAAAAACGTATAGGGACTGTTGATAAGGTTTTGGAATTGCCAATCATTAGTCCACCATTCGTCCATACCTAAAGGTTGGGAGTGGATTATTGGTTCTGGGATTGCTGGTTCCAAGTTCATTGGAATGTGGGTTTCAATAGGATGAGTAAAAACATTTTCATTGACAGGCTTAATAGTATCACAGCTTGTCAATATAAAATCTAACTCCTCCTGCAAGGACATTTCTTAAGTTTGCTTAGAGCTTTCTCCAATTTCTATCTTGGTTTGTCTAGAATCTTTTCCAACCTCCATTTCTATTTGCTTAGAATATTCCTCAAACTGTATTCCCATCTGCCTAGAATCTTCCCCGACTTCAGTCTCCAATTCCTGCTGTCTAGAACTTTCCCCGGTTTCAATTCCTTTTCCTTTTTCTAAGGGATTGTTTATTTTAGGAATCTTCCTAGTGGCATGTTTCTTTCTACGCACACGCCTCCATCATACCAATCTTCTCCTCTTTTTTTAGGCTTAGGTTTTTCCAGAGGTGGAGCATTGAATTCTATAGGTTGTTCCACATCAGCAAAGTACCCAGTAAACTCTTTAGAAACTTCTATTTTTACCGGGTAGAGGTTGAGATTCTCTAGGGCTCCAGATAACTCATTCATGCTGTTTAACATATATGTAAAAACAAATTAAAATTTCATAACCAATTTTAAAGATAAACCTCAAATATTATTGCATATTCTGTGACTAATTTAATACAAAGGAAAATTTTAAACATACTAAATTTTATTGTAATTTTATTTATTTACTAGATGATATTTCTAGCTTGTAAGTGATAAGGTTGCTAATACGGAGTCATGATATTCTAAAGATTAGCATTTACTGCTACAGTGGCTAGCATATAAAGATCCGCCCATTTTTCATCTAACTTGTCTTCCCATGGTGATTTACTGATTAATTCCTGGGTTTCCTTTTTAACTTTCTTTTCTCGGGATTTCCTTAATTTCTCCTGACTTTTTTTAATAATCAAACTTCTTTTATCAGGAGAAAGTGGTTCCTCGTATTGGGCTTTTCGAACAAATATTCCTTCTTCAGGAGTTTGGTATGAACTTCCCTTCTCATTTGATGACCTATCTAATTTAAGATAGATGTTTGAAAGCTTTTGCTTACCCATACTGTAACTAACAAATAGTCAGTTAATAAAACACATAATCACATAATGGTAATCAGGAAAAATTAAGTATTTCTAAATACTTAATTAGCTTAACTCAGTGGCTCTGATACCACATTTTTCTGTCACGGCCCCCGACCCGGTTTGACCCGTTTCAGCAGCCGCGGGACAGAAATCCCGTGGTATTTATATAATTGAGTTTAACAGCGGAAGTTTATCATCAGGATCTTTTTAAAGCTAAAATTTTCCCGATTATTTTATTTCACAACTCGGGATAAAACCCCGGTAATTTACAATCATAAGATTTCACGGAGAAATCTTTATTTTTACAAAACATATTTCCTTATTTTATTATGAGCCACTTCCTTAAGCTTGTAGTGCTTCACGGCACTTTTCCTTGGATCACAATAGGTCACCTGAAACATGTTTGAAAAAGCTTTTGTCAGCGGGAAATACTGGTGAATCATTTTATTTAATAAAACAACCTGTTTGTTATAATTTACAGTATTAAGGGTGATTACATTGTTTCTATATCAACCAACTACCCACAGTATTTGTCACTCGACTTATTTCTGTGACTGTGGTCAGACCACCCATTGGCTAACTCGTTGTCCAATGGTGGCGGGAAAAAGTAATGTATACAATACCCCACATACCGGCTGTAATTTGGTGACTACAAAGACTTAATCCCTGTAATTATAACTTTGAAAATAACATGCTTTTGAAAGTAATTTGATAAAAAGAGAATGACTCACATTGCAGATTTAACACGGACAGAGTCTAGTCTTACTGATTAGCCTTGTTAACCTAATTTAAATAACAATGCACACAAAACTGGGTTAGTAATCAATACAGCATTTACGATAACTCACGAGATCAACCCTCACAACGAATGACAAAGTGCGATACTTAAACATCCATCGAATTAACGACGAATGACAAAGCATAATCCATTGGATAGTTTAATCGATCGGATATTGAATCTTAGCAGCGATCGAGTTATTACCCTGTTTTGTGGCAGCGATTCGGGATTCGTGTGTGTTTTAATAGTAAACAGAGCGTAACTCAGTGTACGTAGCGAAATTTTACGTCGTTTTAACTCCAGAATTCCAGTCCCAAAGTCTACTATTTATAGGTAAATTTTGACCCCCCTCGCGTGACGCGAGGGGTACCCCTCTGGGCGTCGCGTGGCGCGAGGGGTCACCTATTTCCATAGGGTAGCCACATCCTCAACTAGCCTTGCTGACTTGACGAAATCTTAAAATTCGATACTGACAACAAGTTATTTAGATAATCATAACTAGGGTTTTACCCCCCCCCCCCTGAGTTTTAGGGGCCCTGATCCTGATTCTGATAATTCTGAAAATTTTAGGGTTTGTGCAGAATCACTTGGGTGTCTTAATTAGGGTTTCCTACTAAACTAAATATAATAATAAATAATAGTTTTAGTGAGAGTTGTTACAATGAACCACTTCGATTTTAGGATAATTGTTTTAGTACGTGTCATAATTATTGTAGATGGTCCTGTGGAGACCTGCACATAATTGTTATAAGTTTCTCCTGTTTGGGTAACGACTGTGGAGAAAGTAGGAGAGGCGAAAGCCATAGGACCCATAGTCCTTACCGGTGTTTCATCATGAAAGAGCCTGGTTCGTAAACCGAGGATCTGTTCGTCCCTAGCTTGCTGAGCTTTCAATCGTCGCAAGAGACTAGCATTCTTGGAGAGGAAGTCTGCATCGAACTCCGATGCCTGTGAAGTTGGCATCAGTATAAACAGCAGTGTAGTTCCTGGCCCTGAGCTCAAAGGAGCTGAGACCATGGATACAACACTTGTCGCGGCTGTAGTTTGTGAACTAGCAGCAATGGATCCCAAATTCAAAGAACCCGAGGCCGCCATAGATCCGTTGTTTTCTTTGCTCAAGAAATTCACAAAGTGAAGGACTTTGAGCTTCGAAATCGGATGGCGCCAATTGAAGATCCAAAAATCAACGGGCCGAGGCCTGTGATTAGAAAGAGGATCTTGGAGAGAAATTGAGGACTTGAACCTGCAAAAGAGAAAACCGTTAGGCTCGCCGCAGAGATGGGAGGGCCCCTCTACGACCACCCTCCGGTGTGAGGATAAGTATTTGATAGAGAGAGAAAGTAGACAGAGAAAGTAGGACAAAGGTTCAGAAAATCGTACTTGGCCTTGTACTTGGATGGGTATTTATACTAGTCAACTGAGATGACGTCATCCGTCCAGACGCATTTACTTGGCTGTCCGTCTTCGGCGATCTGGGGTATGGAGGTCTTTAGAACGTTCGTCCGGTGATGCTTCAGTCCGTCCCTCGTGAGAAGGTTCGGTATTCGGATATGTATCTTCAAAAGGCAACATGCCTAAGAAATTTATGCCAAAGCTCAAACAAAGCTTTTGAAGAAGAAAAAACTGTAGCCTCAAGTGCTTGAAAATCGAGGCTCAAAACGTAGAGTCCATCCTTATGTGTTCCTTTTTCTAGTAAAGTAAGATCGGGAAAACATAAAATCAACCGGGTAATCATTAGTATGTTTGCTAATCACAAATAATTTCTTCTTGAGATAAGGAAAAACTAGAACATCTTTTAGTTTCAAGGTTGGATTGATTGAATGAGTACCGATACAAGAAATTGGTAGAATATTACCAGTGCGAAACGACACTTTGTCATTACCAAGATAAGTGGCCGAAAAGTCCACATGAGTTGGTGACGGCGCCATGTGAGTGGTAGCACCGGATTCAACAGTGCATACTCAGGGTTGGAGACCGGTATGTCTTCTTGGGTGATGGTTTTCGATGGTGTTGGATAGGAAGGATCAAAAAATTGAAATCAATCTTCGTGATAAAGACGGGGCTTGATTTTATTTCGCCATAAAAGGTAATTTGAGGAGGAAAACTTGATGGTTAACATATGCAGAAGAGTGTTCATGGGAAGAGACATGTGTGTGGAAGAAGATGCCATTGTGAGAAGAAGGGATAAAGATGAAAGAGAAGGGGAGCGGCGCTCTTCTAGGGGAAGAGGGTAACGACCAGAGTGTTTAGGCTGATACCATATTAGAGTAGGTGGTATTCACCACAAAAATAACTTTGATATTGAAGGAAATTTGTAATACAAAAGTTAGAAAGGAAACATCATGATTCTAGGATAATTACAATAACTACAGTGTAACCACTTTGACTATTTTAATATGGAGAATAATATGGAGGATTATATTGCTTGATCTCCTCAGTTAATTTTTTTTCCCGATATAATTAAGTACTACACGCTGAGAGATTAAACTTACATTCTAATTTGTGCAACCTTGTCTATAGTACATCTCTTCATAGAACATGGAACATGATAAAGGCATAGACTATGATTTCATTACTAAACAGACAGGCATCATTGACGAACCATTCTTTTGAAAACATCGATGAAGTGGGTTACACACGAGAATCCGTTGGTGATGATCTGTCGGAAATTTGTTAGTGGGTAATTTGATTTTCGACAGGATCTACCGATGGGCAACTTCAACGATTGATTACTTGATTACCGATAAGTCTTCCTCACACTTAAATATTAGTAACGGTTTGCTACTGATGTATTACAAATGGTACTTTTGAAAATTTACCAACGAACTTTACTTTGATAATATGTCGGTAATGATAAACATAATAGAAAAAAAGGAACTTGCCTTAATAAAACGGGATCTACCTAGATATGACTCATAACCTTAATAAACACATGTTGATGGCACCTTTAAATTAAGTTTATAACAAAAAAAAAAAAAGGTTTTAGTCCTGGAAATGCATTTGTGAGCTAAGAAGAATATAGTGGTATAGTTGAAGGACGAGTTTTGTAATTTACTAAAAACTAAAGAAAGAATCGAGCTTTGGTCAGAGTTAGAATCGAAATATTAATAAACTAGGTTATAACCCCGTGTATTACACGGGGTTGAATAAATAAATTTTATATACTACATAAAACAATATATCTTTAAAAACCTCATTTATTGTACGGATTAAATAAATATAATTTTATATATTAAATAATATAAAGTTATATCTATAAGAACCACATTGTACGGGTTGAATAAATATAATTTTATATACCAAATAAAAAAGTTATATCTTTAAAACCACGTGTATTACACGAGTTGAATAAATGTAATATTGTTTACCAAAAAATAAAATAATACATCTTTAAAAAACCTCATTTATAACACGGGTTGCATAAATGTGATTTTATATACCAAATAATAAAAAAATACATCTTTAAAAATATGCGCATTACACGGTTTGAATAAATGTAATTTTCTGTATTAATTAATAAAAAATATATATCCTTAAAAAACTCCGTGTATTGTACGAATTGAATAAATCTAATTTTATATATCAAATAATAAAAAGTTATATCTTAAAAAACCTCATGTATTACATGGGTAGAGTAAATGTAATTTTGTATAGTGAAAATAAAAATATTTAATACATTAATTCAAAGTTTGGTTTTTGTGGTAAAATATATTATTATGTTGTTGCAAAATTTGTTAACGAAGTCTCAATAAATTTAACCTTTTATTTAAAACTCTGTAAGTGTATAAATGATAAATAATATTAGTTAATTTTATTTTAAGTTTCGTAAAATCCATTTGATACCAAACTAAACAAAACGTTCAAATATAATTAATTCAAATAAATAATATTATAAATGAGAAGGAGATTAAACTAAATAATAATTATCCATAAGATATTAAACTAATAATATTTAGTTGGAGGATTATCTATAATTAATTAGAAGAGATTAAACTAAAATTATAATTATCTATAAGAGATGACCTAATATGATGACAAGTGTCACGAAAGTAGTTTATTTTATTATATAGTATAGATTATGAAATTATTGATTTATGTGCTTTACGTGGCTCACTTCATAAGATATGATTAACCTCTTAACTAATGCACAATTTGCCAACCAAAAGATACGTCACATGCATATATATATGTACACTAACCAAGCTAGATGCTAGCTAGATATTTATGTCAAATTCAAAAATAATTTAGTAGATTTTATTCCCTTTTTTTTTTTTTTTTTTTTGAAGGGTGACTTTCTATGTACAGGACCTAGTGGTCACCGGGTTCTTGTCAAAGACAATCCCCCGTCAGCCCCGCTTGCGGACGCGATGTTCTATCGGGCCCCGGCCGCCGCGCAAACTAACCTTCACCCGGAAACCATACTGCCCCCACACGAGAAGCTCGCGGGGGTAACAGCTGGGTAAAACCGGGTTGCCCTACGGATCGAACCCATCCTCGGTAGGAAACGATCCATCATTGGGATGTCCCGCACCTTTTGCTACAGTCAGGAGTCGAACCAGCGTCTCCAAGGAGAACACCAGCCCCACTGACCAACTGAGCTAGAGTGGGGGATATAAATTTTTTTTTTAATTAGGCCTTATAATCACTTTTGTAATAAATAATATTGTCACTCCCCTTATTCAAAAAATTAAAAATAAAAACCACAAGCTGAAAAATAAAAATGTGTAAATAAATTAATAAAAAAAGTTTTAATCATCCGAAAACCTTGAGAATTTTGCAACTCATAAAGGTCAACTTGAGAGTTAAAATTTACACACATACCCGACTCAAGGATGCCAGGATGGTTTTATTAACACCGATTGTAGACTTTTTTGTTTTTTTCTTAAAACGTGTAAAAAACATCTAACTTATATTCCCTATTTTTTTAGAAAAAAAATGTTTGTTACATAAGGTTTTCTTGAGTTTTCGTAACTCAAGTGTGTTTCCTTTCATTAGCACCACCAAAATTTCGGTAACTCAACGTACACACCACCATATTCTTCCCCTTTCGCACCACACTATCTATACCAAAATTCCAGTGACGCAACACTACACACCACCACCATCATCCCAATTTCCTACACAAATCGCAACCTAGTTAGCCAGAGTCTACCGTGAATCATCACTAGTTGCCTCTGTCGGAAACCCGCCGGTGCGGCTCTAGCGTCGGAACCCGCCGTGTAACGCCGGCGGTTATGCTGATGCAGTCTTTGATCTTCTTTCAGTTTCGTCTCCCGTTCTTGCGGTCCTTTTTGACGAATGTGAATGGTTCCGAAGTGTGAATGTTATTGTCAACAAACAAGAGGGACAAAAACATAAATAACTCTAATTATAAAAATAAGAGTAGTAACATCTGAATGATTTTTTTAAATACAAATACATTAATAGAAAAAATAGTAATTTAGAAGTCTTATTTAACTTAAAAGTTATGTATAGCCCTATATATTAATTAGCTCGTTTTGTAATGTTTTAAAGAGGTCCATACCAAGTATACATTAAGCTGATCTTTGATACTAAATTCGCATATTTATTAGTTAATTACTTGTTCTAAGGTAGGTAAGCTGAGCTTGTAAAATGAAGTGCATGGGATTTACTTGACTAAGAAGCCGGTGTACGGAGATACTGCGGTCTTGGTATTATTATCTCGCAACGTTAACATGTAGCATTATTAGCGGTTCCCGCCATGCATAACTTACCAACGGGATTTCCTCATCTAGTCGAGACGGTTAATACTAATAATGATGTTATATGGTGAATACACAAACATGATAACTAAGTGAGAGATTAGTGAATTGAATAGTTTATGGATTATAACATGTTGATATTTAAGGTATGTATCTTCTATTGTTCATGTTAGCATATTTCCTTGAATTTCATTCTTAGTTTATTCATATTTTATTAATCTAGCAATCCCACCTTGCTTAGAAAGTAACCCTTTTTAGATATAGAGATACATAGCGTAATCTGATTTCACTACCAACCAAGAGCACAACTTGTGACAGAACAGATCCATAACTTTTCGTCAGTGGCGGCCAAAAATAAATCATTTTAGAAATGGTCGGGCAAAAAGAAATATATTGAATCACAAAAATAAAAAAGTCGAACTCCCAAATTTATGATATACAAACTACTTTGTAAAAATTAAACATCATTAACTAGTAATACGTTATGCATCATGAGCAAAAAAAAAAAAAAAAAAAAAAAAAAAAAAAAAAAAAAAAAAAAAAAAAAACCAAACAAACAAACGTTTCTAGTACTTCAGTCCAACAAATGAGCTACACCCATATTTTCCCAAATGTAAAATTGATATAAATTTGTAGAAAATCCGATTCTAATTATGTTAAGATGCTATATGTGTAGTAACAGAGTTATTTAGTTAAATTGGGTCAGCAGCGAGGTAGAGAACTTAAAAACCAAAAGTATTAGTTGAACCACAATGAGCTCCAATGGAACTTCATTTTACCAAAACAGTAAAGTGACATCCATTAATTAAAAGGGGAAAAATATAACCAATCTAAGTGAAATACTTTAAGGGCTTGTTTGGTTTATTTAGATTTGAATGGTTAAGATCTGACCGAATTAGACATTCATGGTTGAACAATTCAGTTTCATTCACAATCTGAACCATTCAGACCTTATTTCATCCATTCAGACATCATTCTTTTTAGAACCAAACGTTATGAATGCACTGACCGAATCAGATGTGGACCTTTAAATAGTTCTCATTTAGTGGTAAACAAAGAGGACCTAACTTCTCCCCTATCAACACATTAACTAAAAGGGAAAAAAAATATAAGCAATCCAAGTGAAATGCTTTAACTTCTCTCCTATCAACACACATCTACATCTGACACACACACACATATAGAAAAGAGTAAAATAAGAACTATCTTGAATTTTGAGAACCATGAAAATTAAATCTTTCAATAGGTTTTACCAAAAAAATTTCCTTAAAAATCTTAAAAAATCATTTGTTTCAGTAAAAAAAAAAACATCGCATGCAAAAAATTACATTAGGTGTAAAAAACATTTTCATCGCCGTAATAAAATTTACATCAGGCGTAACTATCGACTCATGAATTTTTTTTTCATAGATGTGTTTATAATATTTTTATCTACGTTTGTGAAACAAAAATTGTGACCCAACTCGCACGGGAAGTAGGAATTCTCATTGTTCTCACAACTCGTAATGGTTCTTAATTGAACCATAGCTTTTATATATATATATATATATATATATATATATATATATATATAGGGTAGGGTTAGATAGAAAATCCTAAAAATTTGAAAAGACCCTAGAAAACCCAACCTCCCGACTTTTTTTTATTTTTTGAAAAAATAACACATGTAATATACATGTTTTTAAGAGTTTTGAGCAAAAAAAATCAAAAAAGCGCCGAGTGGTTTTTAAAAAAAAAAATAAACAAGTTTCAGCAACTTTTTGTCTAACACATGTTAGTGAAAAAGTTCCTGAAACTTCTTTATTTTTTTTTAAAAACCACTCGGCGCTTTTTTTTTATTTTTTTTTGCTCAAAACTCTTAAAAACATGTATATTACATGTGTTATTTTTTTCAAAAAAAAAAAGTCAGGAGGTTGGGTTTTCTAGGGTTTTCTCAAAATGGAGGGTTTTCTCCCTAGCATTATCCTATATATATATATATATATATATATATATATATATAGCGTGAGGTTCATTGGGGAACACTAAAAAAGTGGGGAAAAGTGGGGAACCGACCCAAACGAACTCCGATTCGACTCATTCCAGCGGCGTTGGAACCGGCTCGTCGAACCCTAACTAGGATCTCTTAACCCTAAGCCCTAAATCATAACCCCTAAACTCTAAATATATTAGGGTTTGGCTTTTAGGGTTTGGCTTTTAGGGTTTAGCCTTAGGGTTTAGCTTTAGGGTTTAGCCTTAGGGTTTAGCTTTAGGGTTTAGCTTTTGGGTTAAGGGTTTAGCTTTAGGGTTTAACTTTAGGTTTAGCCTTTAGGGTTTAGCTTTTAGGGTTTATAGTTTAGATTTTACGGTTTAGCTTAGGTTTTAGCCTTATTTTTTAGCTTTAGGGTTTAGAGTTTAGGAGTTAGGGTTTAGGGTTAAGAGATCTTAGTTAGGGTTCGACGAGCCGGTTCCAACGCCGCTGGAATGAGTCCAATCGGAGTTCATTTGAGTCGGTTCCCCGCTGTTCTCCACTTTTTTAGTGTTCCCCAATGAATCTTCCCCTTCAGTTGTGAACTATGTGAACTCATCTTGGCCCTTGATTTCTATGATCTTGAGATTTAGATGAGTGGCATGATGGTAATTATGTGGTTAATTTTTTCCATTTAATTAAATACAAAAGGGTATATATGTAATTTTCATCTTAAATTGATTGCATAAATCATGTTCTCTCTCATAAATTAAATAAGAAAGTAATTTTATGAAAAATTAGATTTAAATCATTATCTTAATAATTGAAATCAGTTACATATTTCCCATTTTAATTCCTTATCCATAATATCTTTCCTATTTTAAATTCATTATCATTGCTCTGTTTAAATGCGATGTACACATGTGTATTCTGATTTTGCCATGTTTTTAATGCGATGTACACATGTGTATATCATCTGTTTTTGTGATATCTCAGAAATTTTTTTTTGCATTAAATGTTTGATGTACACTTGTGAATTACTGTACACATATGTACGATGCTAAGTACACATACGTACTGTTCTATTTATATCCAAGTACACATATGTATACCGTTGAAATATGAAGCTTACGTGGATCTTAAAAATCAAAATTTGAATTCTGGTGATGAAATCTGAAAAATAAAATTGAAATAAAAGATATTGTGGATAATGAATTTAAAATAGGAAAGATACTATGGATAAGGAATTAAAATAGGAAATATGTAACTGATTTCAATTATTAAGATAATGATTTAAATCTATTTTTTTATAAAATTACAATTCTACCCTTAACAACTAAAAAGGAAATCAAGGGTCCAGATGAGTTCATAGAGTTCAATCTTGGAAGGTTGTTCACTCTAGAACCATACCCTATATATATATATATATATATATATATATATATATATATATATAGGGGAATGTTTAAATGAGAACACCCAATTTTTGTGAGAACCATGAGAACAAATATCAGCCACTCATCTTTATCCCTTGTGTTTTAATGAAAAGGGTAATTTAGTAAATGTACAATTCTCTTTTGTATTATAAGATTCGTATCTAAATAAACCTAGATTTGAAATCATAAGATGAAATCACGCACTTACCAAATCAAGAAGATGATGAAATCTCAGTCGCCGATCTGAAATCCTCGATGACTTCTTCAATCGTTTGATTTATTCAACGATTTTAGGGCTTTTAAATCTTCAATCAGTTCTGTTCTAAAGCTATACTCATCAATTTCTCAGTGATTTGCAGGTATGAACTCAGGTTTTCAATTATTGGTATTCAATTCTAATCTTCGTTGATTTGTTGGTTTTCTTACAAGTTAATTGAATTTCGATTTTCAATGATTATTGATTTTGTTTATATGTTTCACAATCTCAATATGAATATGTGAATTTTACATGTTTGCTCATAATTTGCCCTAATTTGTTTTTGTTTGGTGAATTACAGTCATGGTTTGTCCTATAACTTTTGAGAGCAATAGTGATTCGAATTGCATAAATGTTGTTACTCATGAGTAACAATTAGAAAAGCTGGCTGAAGTAGGTGGTATAGCTAAGATGAGGAATCTACAATCTGGTAAATCAATTGTTGAGCAAAACAACTTGATCGACTGAAAGAGACCAAGAATGACAGAAACCAATCCCCACTTTGTAGTGAGCAGTGGTTCAAGTGGCGGCTACAACCCGCCTGCAATATTTCCGGTGGTCCGCCTACGTGGCCTGCCTTTCATCTGCACATACCCCGACATCTTCAAGATCTTCACCGGGCTGGAGATAGTTGACTTGCTGCTTGTCAACAAAAGTGGCAGGTTTTCTGGTGAGGCCTTTGAATTTTTTTCCCGACCAGTGCAGGCGGATATATCGGTACAAAAAAACCGTCAACATATCGGGCGGAGGTACGTTGAAATTTTCAAGTGCAAGAAACAGGAGTATTACAATGCGGTGGCGGCTGAGGTCGGATACGACAGCGGTTATTACGATAAAGGTTACCGCAGAAGTCCGTCATGAGCTCGGTCAAAAAAGAGAAAGGTAAGGATCAAACAGAGTACACGGAGATACTGAAGTTACGAGGGCTCCCATTTAACGTGACGAAAGATGAAATTGTTGAGTTTTTTAAAGATTATAAAGTTGTAGAGGAGAAAGTGCCCATTGCTTGCATGCCAGATGGGAAGGTGCCAGGAGAGGCAAATGTGACGTTTGAAACAGCTGAGGTGGCAAATCGAAAGTGCCATTTTGGATTGAAAATATAATCTGTAATGGATAACAATCAGTCATACGTTTTTTAAAATGCATATCATAAACTGTTAGAATCTTCATATTCGTGCATATAATAGATCTGAATTAGAATATACAGTTATGAAGCATTTCAAGTACGTGTGTATGAATATATATTTCTGAAGCATTTCACGAATCGCTCATAAAGTTGATATTAGAGCTGAACTTGTTTTCGATCGAATCTGAATCCGATTTGCAGGTTACAGGTCTTTGTCTTCGGCGAATTGGTAAAAATTGGACATTATCGATTTGTTTCTGATGTGTTGTTGAAAGATCTGAGTTGAAGTTGTGTTTGAACGTAGATATAAAGTAAACAAAGAAGAAGAGAATTTACACATGCTAGATTATCGAATGTGATACCTGAATCACAAGTTTCAGATCTTGTTCATCGAATAGACATTTTAAGGTTGTAAATTTTGACTATTGTTAAGGATCTCAGGGTTTAGAAATATAGAAGAAGAAGAATTATTATTTGCGACAATATTAGGGAATATATTGGCTGAATATAAATCGTTGCTGAATTTCGAGTTTCGAGTTGTGTTGTTTCTGAATTTCCGATCAGCATCAGTTATCAACCCATTTAGAGCAACTGGCTTAGAGTTCAGATTTAATGAGCATAAAACCGATTCAACATCTCCCGTCTTATCCACTCCGTTACCTATAGAAGCACATGCAACTCTTGTATACACCAGAAGCATTTTTAAACAGGTCCAAAAGGAGATGTTGAGCGACTGGCTTAGAGTTCAGTTTTATGATGAAATATGAAATTAAATGTTTGCCTGTTTCCCTCATATATACCCTTTGAAGCCTAGGAAATATTGTTCTAAAAAGGGTTGCTGTGTATCATTATTATCTATTGTCAAAGATGGTACTCAAAACTTATTCAATATAAACTGATCTCAAATAATAACAAGAATCTCAAGTACACTTACAGATCATCCGAGATGTAATGTTGCGACTTGTGAGTCAGAATTACATTAAAATTTAAACTAATAATTAAAAAATATTACATAAACCGACTTATAAAATATAAAACTATTACTTCCAGCGGCAATCGACATTTGACCAACATGAATGTAACTTGTCTTCGTAGAGGTATTAAAGCACGGATGATCTCATTTGTTATAATACCATCTATATCGGGACCATAAGAACGTCGTGCGTAACCACCATCTGTATCAGGTAAATCCTCATACAGTATCTCGTCTTTGTATGGATCACAGACTTCACCATCTTCTACAACCGTAACGTTATAGGGTTCGACAACCGGAGGTGTTCAACAACCAGATGGGTTTCAGGTTCGACGTTATTGGGTTCAACCACCAGAGGGGGTTTCACAAAGGGAAAGGTGTTATTCAGGTTGTTTGGTTGGCTCCATTTGTTTCAAATGTCGGAAGAAAGTTTTAAATATAGGAGTTTAAATAAGTCGAGAGGTTTTGAGTAGATAGTTTTGAAAACCAATAAACATTTTTTTGTTTGAAAAAAAGGGAAGCCACACCGGTAGAAGCTTTGATGCCACCACCTGCAGATCGTTCTCACGCCATCATCGGCGCGGTGTGAATGCCGTGGAAGCCACGCAGCTCCATTTCCACACGACTTCCTCCGGTCACCAACTCAACACAAGACTAGTGCCACCTCTAACGACATGCAACCCCACTCATCATCACATAACCACAACCAAACGACCAGCCTTGAACCCAATCCCAATCGACAGTGAACCTATTTTCACCCCTTTAAAACGCTCAGCCGTTACCACAACTCTCATGTGCAAGGACTGAATTGTGCAATACATTAAAAACTGTAACGCCCCCAAGTTAAAATTAAAATCTACCCAAAACTAGTTTCAAAATTACATCAACTAATACATGAGCATTTAAAAATAAAACACTTTTCTTTGTCCAAACAATAAAAGCTGTTTATTTGGTTTTAAAAAACTTCATAAAGCAGACAAAAGTATATTTAAATCTTTCCATTGCAGGAAAACTATATAACACACAATGATAAGATAATAGAAATAAAAACTTTAATCAAACAACTTGGTAGTTGTTTGTAACCAATTGTGTTCTCTAAGAGAACTTTGGAGCAGACCCATTTCTCAGTGGGATGATATTCACAACCTGCAAACAAATGTTGATCACATCATTTGTAATCTAACTAATTAAAAAAATAATAAAATTAAATAAATAAAAGAATAGAAGAAATTACCTTCATGTTGCTGAAAGTACTGGTTGCAGAGAAACACACAGAAATTAGGAAGAAAGCTGATGTGTCAGCTGGAGGAACAACAAACTCCATCGACCCGCTGCATATCATGTCACAAGTCACAACATTACATCTTAGATGAGTGATCAGTCAAAACATTGAGTATTCGGATGATTAACCAAAAATCTAACATTGAGTATTCGAAAAAATCATAAACTAATTCAATTAAAGCCCTAACATGTGTAAATTGACTAATCACTCAAATTCATTACTAACCAAGATGATTTACACGTGTAAACATATTACTTACACATGTGTAAACATATTATTTACACATGTGTAAATTGATTGATCTCTCTAATTCAGTGCTAACCAAGATGATTTACACATGTGTAAACAGATTACTTACACATGTGTAAATTGATTGACCACTTTAATTTAATGCTAACCAAGATGATTTACATACTTACACACGTGTAAACATGTGTAAATCGATTGGTCACTCTAATTTAAAGCTAACCAAGATGATTTACACACGTGTAAATAGATTACTTACACATGTGTAAACATCGTATTCACACATGTGTAAATTAATTGATCACTCTAATTCAATGCTAACCAAGATGATTTACACATATGTAAATAGATTTCTTACACATATGTAAACAACTTATTTACACATGTGTAAACAGATTACTTACATATATGTAAACATCTTATTTACACATGTGTAAACATGTGTAAATTGATTGATCACTCTAATTAAATGCTAACCAAGATGATTTACACATGTGTAAACAGATTACTTACACATGCGTAAACATCTT
Source organism: Helianthus tuberosus (assembly GCA_030545235.1). NCBI lineage: Eukaryota > Viridiplantae > Streptophyta > Magnoliopsida > Asterales > Asteraceae > Helianthus > Helianthus tuberosus. Next base: position 30,116,994 of record CM060397.1, read on the forward strand.
ATTTACACATGTGTAAATTGATTGATCACTCTAATTCAATGCTAACCAAGATGATTTACACGCGTGTAAACAGATTTCTTACACGTGTAAATCTCTTATATAGACATGGGTAAACTTTATTATATATATTTTTTTATATTACAAACCTTCACATGTAGCAACTTCCAGTTTACTTGGTTGTTTTTCAGCAACCTTTTTCACCATCTGTTTTTCCTTTTTTTTTCCCACTGTTTAAACAATCGAAAACAATTAAAACATGTATAAACAGCTTTCTTACACATGTGTAAACAACTTATTTACACATGTGTAAACATCTAACTTTATGATGTGTTTTATTACAAACCTGCAAGCATTTCTTTCATCATCTCATTCCGTTGTCTTCTTAAAACCATCTTCAGATTCCTTGAACTTTCTGTTGAAATCAAAGAATTTAATGCGAGAGTATCTGAACTATATTTATATTAAAAACTAGAAATAGTCAATACCTTACAGATTATCACATTATCCGATGTCAGGTTTTGCACATTAACGGAAAACTGAATCACAGATCCAATCCAGGTCATAAACTTACAATTTGATATGCTTATACAGTCAAATAACATCAAATGTAAAAGAATTCATAGCAATTGAAGTAAAATAACTGATACATAACTATATCCGTTCATTGCAGTTAATACAAAAAGTGATAAAATAGCTTAATATTACTAGTTATGCTAAAGCTAATATGAACTAGACAACTAGTAACAACATCGATTTCATGATTTGAATCTATAACAACAATTAGACATGATTTTATAGTCAAATATCGTCAAATCAAACCGACTATTACGAAACCACAACTATTACGACACCGTCACAACTCAACAGCGGAAACTACAAGTGTATGATCCGAAAATTCGTAAAAGAATTATCCGAATCAAACCGACTGAAGCACAAATACAAATTCAATCGAATGGACTACAAAATTCCATATGACATTATATCAATCAGTAACACTATATACGAGTAGTTTCAACAAGTTGTCAAACAATTTATCAAAATACAGAGCTAAACCTCAAGTACTCTAACACCTAAACCTAAAATTGCGATATCTATGTGAGTAATGATGATGTATATCAGTTACATGTAGAACACCACAAATACACAACAATTTCGAAACAGTTGCAGCTTATCAGCGAAAAATATAGGCGTATAATATGATAATTCGTAATAAAGCTATGTGAATCGAACCGATTGAACAGATTGAAGTATGAGGTCAAGTTCAATCGATTAGACGGTGAAATTACGCTATGAATCTGTGTTGATTTTTAATATTGTAATGAATATAACAGCGAAAATAGTAACGTACATGAAGAACGGTGATGCTTACGGCAGAGAACGGTGTTAATGGCAGCGAACGATGGTGCTTACGGCTGCGAACGGTGATGCTTCTGTTGTCGACGATTTGCTGAGGGAGATGGATGGTTTTCGATTTCTTGAAGGAGAAGATAGCAATGCTCGTTGCGTCATTTGGGGAGGGAATTTGATGGTGGGTTTTGTGTTTTAAGTTTTGACAGTAATACCCTTTATGTTTTAATTTAGCCCATCTAATCTTAGCCCTTAATTTAGGATGATCTATGGATGAAAATTGTTCCTAATGTTCTCACAAAATTGGGTGTTCTCAAGATAACCCTCCCCTATATATATATATATATAGGGAGGGGCTCATGCGAGAACTCCATTTATTGCGAGAACCGCGAGAACCAATGTGAACACAACCTAAAATAGCTAAAAAAAACCTAAAAAAACCCTAACCCCCCCCCCCAAAAAAAAAACCTAACCCCTCCCCCCCCCCCCAAGCTAAATGCTAAAAACTAAAACCCCCAAAAAACCTAAAAAAAATACCTAAACCCCCCCAAGCTAAAATGCTAAAAACTAAACCCCCAAAAAACCTAAAAAAATAAAAAAAAATCTAAAAAAAATCTAAATTTTTTTTTTAATATTTTTTATGCTCAAATCGCTACTTTTAGTGGGCAAAATTTTTTTTTTAAAAAAAAAAAAAAAATGTTTTAAATTTTTTTTTTTTGCTTCGAAAAGTAGCGATTTTTATATAAAAAATATTAAAAAAATTTTTTTTTTGTGTGATTTTTAGGCATTTTTGGTTGTGTTCACATTGGTTCTCGCAATAAGAGGTGGTTCTCGCATGATCTTCTCCCTATATATACATATATATATATATATATATATATATATATATATATTGATTGATTGTGAACACTAGTGTATTTTACGATTTGGTGATGAAATCAGTGGTTCGGATTTGTTCACTTAGTTCACAAAAACACTAGTGTTTACTCTAGAATCCTATATACATGTATATTTGTGAACACAAACTATCAACACACATCTAACATATTTTTTTTTGTGAACACAAATACAATAAGAAAACAAAATATGATAATGGAAATAAACAAATAGAAAGATATTTGGCCGATCAATATATATTCTTTTATTGCGATACGTTAGTCTAGGGAATATGGCCGATCAATTTCATGGACCATTCATTTAAGTTGGGCTTGGAAACAAATTGGAAGGGCCGCCAAATTTTACACTACCAGATACGAAAGCCCATTTAGAATTGAGTGAGGTCTAACCCTCTACTTGGGAGTTAGGAAGGCGGTGGCGGATTCAAAAATTATTTTCTGCTGCTGCGAACAAGGGATTCAACCAAAATTTTCAAGAGGTGCGGTCGGATTTTTGCCTATAAAGTACACTAAAATTTTCTTTTTAAGAGGGGCACCTGCCCACCCATACACCTAGGTCCGCCTCAAGGCACAATTTATACACTTACACACTAAACGTTCTTTCTGTAACTAAACCAGCTACGGGTGCGCTAGACACGATCAGATGGCATATGATTAGATTAACGTAGAATCAAACACACATGAAGAGTTATAACATAGTCACATGCTAATGTTTACACTAATCATACATTCAACACTGAATTCAAAAAAGATGTTCATACAACAAAAATCAATAGCCCTTCATACCAACTTTGTCGTCAAAAAGTTCCGGTTTACGCACAGCCAAAGAGGGCGTTCCTCCTCGGTATGTGACTATGTTTGTCAGACGACTTCGTTCCACTTCTTGGCAGGCTAATTCTTGATATCAAGATTCAACCTAAAGAAATTTAGAATAGGCTCAATTAAATTTCAAATGCAAGTATACACCAATCTGAGGCTCTCAGTCTGAGCTCAGGATCAGATTCTAAATATTTACATAAGTTTATTAATTAGGTGTACATCAACTGTTTACAAAACTAATAGATTCCGCGCTTCGCAGCGGTTCTCGCATTTTATAATTTTTAAACCACTTTGCTAATATAACTAATATACCAATTCGGGATGACCTATTGGATAAATCAACCCAATTTTGTCGATTTTTTTTTACGAAACTTGTTCAGATTAAAAAAAGTTACTATAACAAATGATGAATTACACCATATGAAAACCCTGCGTCAAAGTGATTTCAATAAAATAAAGTGTTAATGTTAAATCAGTTTTAAGTTTAACTTGGGATGGAACATTTTAAGCTATAAAGACATTGTTATGCATGTAAGATGAAGTTTTTTCAGAATCTATACTATCTATTAAGGGAGATTAGAGAATGACCTCGATTTGCCTACGTGTCAACTTCTCAGCTATGCCACATAGTCGAAGGTGATGTCATAATTCGTGATTTATAAAATGTTAATAAATCACAATTTAAAATGGCAAAATCTAAAAATCATCTCAATAAAAAAGCAGGTGTTTTTAAATTTCAAATTCAAATAACACCCCAACCCGAATGGGGCTGACGTGTCACTCATACAGATATCAAAACTAAAACCAATCCATAACGTTGAAAACAAAAGATCCTAATTACATTTTCATTACATTACCGAAATAAAAATAAATCTTTATCTTCACGACACTCTTCACTTATTCCCCACGTTTCCCAAATTACCTGTCAAACAAAATAAGACATACACAAGAAAGAAAATACAGCTGAGCCAAAAAGTTGCCCAGTAACGGAGAAATCAACAGTAAAGTAAGGCAGGCATACGGACAAAAACATGAACGATACTGACGTTAAACAAGTCTAGATTTTGGCACTGAAACAGATACTTATATATCTTGAATCCCAAAACTTATACTGAAAAGATAACAGATACTGAACGTAACCAGATGCATATAAACATATAAACATATCATAACAGAGACAAGACATACGTGACAACATATAACAATAAAACAAGTCACGTAATATAGAAGTACTCACGAGCCTAAACTGAGGCATACATGCGCCGAGATGGTGCGTGTAGGCGTACAAACATTATTCCATCTCAACAGGAGTCAGGAGTCAGGAGTCAGAGCTAAGATCGATTTATTCGCCTCTAAGGACCAGGTGCTACACAAGCACAAACTAGAGAAGCCGTGAACTTTAGTTACGCACCGTCACGATGAGTGCATGTCGTTGACGCCCCAACGACAAGTCTAAACGTATAATTGCTCGGGTGACAGAGTACAAAGCGTATCAGAAATAAAAGTATCTTGACATAAGTCTAAAGGGAACATGCAATAATGAGCACAAAAATCTAAGGTCTATTGCATGCTACAATATATACTAATTACGAAACAGAAACAACTAGCGAAAACATCCGTACTACAAAGTAACGGACTTGAATAGTAATAATATGATGAAAAGAAAACAGAATCCGTACCTTAAGGCGTAAGTCGAACTTAACAAAACATCATAACGTCCGACTTGAAAATATTATAAGACAACCTAAATATAAAATTCCTTAAACATCAATATTATGGTGTTGCTCGAGTTCCGAATATGAGGTCGTCAACGGTTTTCTTTGACGAACTAGTTGTTGCATTGTTATTTAATAAAACCGTTGCACCATATATGTATATGTGTTAATTCCTCATATCATAGTTATAATCATATCATAATATATAATATAAGTAAAAGAAATCCTTGTTCATATAGTAATTCTTATTAACAAACCTAAATTCAATAGTATAATAAATAAACTTATTTATAGGGTAAAAATGATAATTTCTTATTACCATATATTTATGTACGTGTATATGCAAAGGAAGCCTAAAGAACTTCCATGTGCATGAAAGTTTTATAATATTCAGAAAGAAAAATGGACAGAACTCTTTTCATCTTCTCGATTATTATGTTTATAGGATAAAATTAAGAAAGATAATATATCTTATTTCCAATTAGACTAACTCGTCCATCTCGATGACCCCGAAATCGGACTCAGATGGTGATCAACCATGGTATGGTTTGTAGGGAAACATAACGCTTTAGTTGGTTACCTGAATGATGGATGCGGAGGTCGAACTCGTGGCTGTTAATCAGAAGTTTCGTTAGGGCGGTGGTTGATCGAACCAGAGGGGGGTCGCCGCGGCTGTCAATGTCATCAGACCCGATTAACTAATTATAGAGTCGGGTTCGAAAAAGATAAACAAAGGGTGATCTTGGTACCTGTTCGTGAATCAGGGAACACGAGTGACGGAACTGATGGCGGCAGACGGGGTGCGGCGTTGGTCCCGGCGGCGACAGACTTCTGTTGGGTGGCGCAAGCTTGGAAAGGAAATCACATTCGAAAGCGAAGGTTATGAAAGAGTAAAACTCGGCTGGTACGTTTGATTATTATTTTGAAGTTAGAGATCAGATTCGAGTGGCTGATGGGTTTCAAATAAACTTGATCTGTTTGCTCATCACAGGAATTTCGGTGATCGGAGAACCACCAGCAAAGAAAACGTGTTATACCACATTTGATATGGAATTTTCATAAAACACCCCTAAAGTTTCATAACATATACCTATTTAATATAAACTTCGTTTTATTAATGTAATTGGATTTGATTTTAACTAGATACAACTAAGTATTAATTCTTTTTGTTTACTTTATAAAAACCATTTAGAATTATAATTCTTATAAAAAAAATAAACTTAAAGCTACCTTTTTTTGTACATGTGTATATACTAGTAGTATTACTTTCGAATATTACAATAAATGTCTTCAAAATCTAAAAATCATCTCTCTCAGATGCTCTCTTTCTCTCTCACTAGATGGTGATTCAACCAGATGCAGATTATACTACGGTAAACCCTTTCTCAGATGCTCTCTAAAAATCATCTCTCTCAGATGCTCTCTTTCTCATGTAAACCCTAATTTTTGTTTTGTAGGTTTTGAACAAGATAAAGGTTTGGACTACGGTATTCAACTCCGGTTCCGATTCAGATAATGGTGATTCAACTTCGGTTCCAATTCAGGTTTGTACTACATACATTTCACCTTTATCTCATCCGATTCAGATAATGGTGTTTGGCTGGGGCTCTCTTTCTCATGTAACCAGTCATTTTAGGGTTTTTGATTTCTGAATCTTTTTTATCATGAACCACAACCGAATCACTCTATTTATGCTTCAAAAGCTGTAGTTCAGCTCTAATTCTGCAATTAATTCACAGTTTGTTCTCCTGAAGAAGCTTATGAAGTTGTTGCTGGTGACTCATTGGACTTCGATATGGAGAGAGTGGTGTGTATCTATCTCTATATATGTTTTATGCTATTATGACATTCTGGTGTGTAATTGATTCTTCACTGGTAAAGAAAGTTCTTTAATTTCTTGATTTCTGAATTTGGTTTTGGTTTGTTTAGGGTTTTAAATCAAGATTCTTTATTGGTTTCTCAAGATTTTCTTGGGCTTTTGAATGGTTTTGAATTTGGTCTTTTGTTATGTGATTTAGGGTTTAATCAAGGCTCATGTTTGTTCATTGTTGATGCAAGTTATCAACATCTAATGTGTCTTTTTCTTTTAGTCAAAAAGTTTGCTTCACCAAAAGATGTAGGGTTTCAGTCAAGATTCCTTATTATTATCAAGATTCTTTTTTTTTTTTGGTTTCTTGAACTTTTTTTTTCTGGTTTTGGCATTTGGGTTCATTTTCTCACTGCATATGTTTTTGCTGCAAATGGTTGGTGTGCAATTGAGGTGTTTATACTTTGACTGTTGCAGTCAAACTGGTTATTTTTCAAATTCACATAACATGTGTTTTTACCTGAAATTCAAATGTAAAAAACTTTGTTCATAGGTTCATTTTCATAAATTTTTTATTGGATGATTTCTTTTTCTCCAAATGAAAGCAAAACATTGTTGAATTCTAGATTATAACAGTCACCAGTTTGACCATAATAGTCAAGAAGTTCTTTCACTGTCGATAGAAGAACTTGATATGTGTGTTATCTGTATTTGCATTAATTCACTGCCAATAGCAGAACTTAATATGTAATTATAACAGGCTACTGGAAGTAACTTGTTTATCACTCCACAGCAGCTTCCAAAACTTAGTGTGGGGCCCGGAAAATTGCTGGTCCGTTCAAGACGTTTTCACACCCGAAGATTATTATCAAGTTGAACCAGGGTATGATTTCGGTCCACTCAATTTCCCCACTTTTACATCAAGATTCTTTTTAGCTAAAATGACTCATTTGTCCATTTTTCGTCGCTATAACTTATTAATGCTATCAATTTTGGTGTAAAATATTTCGTTACTTTGTCTTTATTAAAGGTTATAAGTGACATTTGATCAAGTTGAAAAACCTTGAGCTTAACTTGGTGCATTTGTTCTCAGGCAAAGCATGATCACACAGTCATGACTGATGACCTTTCAGCAACGAAAAACATCAAATCAGACATGAAAAGTTTAAAAATTTTGGATCTAGATCCTGGTTTTGAACCGACATGAAAAGAAAAATTCTCTTATCTGCTTTAGATTATAAGGTTTTCAACTGTTTTTTATTCGAATCGGTGATATTCAAGCAGTGTATTGGGACTCGATTTACATGTTTTGAATTTAGGTCGCTATTTTAAAGATCTCGCGACCTAAATGTGGGAAACTGGAACCAAGATTTGATGATGGATAACAAGCTTGAAGCCACTGGAAAGCGAAAATAAAATAGTGGATCTTAATGATGCTGAACATGTGGAATTGATTGTCTTCTTTAAAGACAATGGACATAGAGAGAGTTACTGGATACCAGAATCTGCTCTTTACTAAGTTGCTACAATAAACTAAGAAGATTCGCACTCTATTTGATGTGTACTTGTGTTCAACTTCTGAATCTTTGTAACCAAATCGTGTTTCAGGACTCAAAGAATTTAGGTAGTTCAAGAACGAGCAGGATTACACTAGTGGATCTTGCTGGATCCGAGAAGAATAGAATCAATGATGCTGGTAGAGAGTGTGTCAGTGAAGATGGGAAAAAAAGTCAAACGTCTACATCCTCTAACTGAACCCGATATGGAAGAGTTGCAAGTGCGTCTTTGACCATCAACATTCTAGAACATTCAATTTGCATGTGTTTAATATTTTTTTTGTTTTTTATTCTGTAGTCACGCATAATCGTTGCTGAAAATTTACCTGATGACCACTGTCATCAGAACCTCATGAAGATTTATTCGGCTGTTGGAAGATACTGGATTTTCATATAGAACTTATACTTTGAATTTGTACGTGATTAGTTTAAAGACGATTTATACATGTCAGCCACAAGCTTCCAATGGTGGGGCCACTTTAGCATCAAGAGCAGCAAAAGCCGATGGTATGCTTTTCAGTAACAAGTTAATCATGTATTAGCATATTGAGATTCAGTTATGTGTTGCTAAAATTTTTAATTTTAAACGCATCTGTTATACATTTTTAACAATGTATATACGTATTTTTGGCATAGTTACATGCTTTGTGGAATATGAAACCATTGAGTCTGCTGAAAAAGCAGTAAGTGGCACCATTCCTTAACTTACGATCCGCTTCATAGGTCCATTTTTAGGAATTTAATAACATTTTTTTTGTTCATAGGCTTCGGAGCTCAACAAAGAGGGTAACTGGAGACACGGTTTGAGAGTTCGTTTACTGAGACGCCCTGTATGTGCTTTAACAATACTTTACTAACAGCTATTTTGTCATCTAATTAACCCATTTGTTGGTAAACATGTCGAATTTGCCACTTCATGTAGCGATTATACTTTTAAAATCAACAGATGTCTTAAATTCTCTAAAATTTTAACGATAACGGTCTCTGATTTTTTAATTAATGTTTGGCTGATTATATATACAGCTGAATTTATTTTATATTTCCTTAAAAGTCTCAGGCAAAACCAGCTCAAACACGTGGAAAGAAAGCATGGCTGGAAGATGATGCGGTCCCTAAGGAAGATGACACATCTACATCAAAGCAGCATTCACTGAATGAGAAACATGTAGATGACACTTGTCAGCAATCTGATATCCTGTCACATGAACATGTAGTAAGTCCCTTTTACTTTAATCGAAAGCTTGATGCTTCATTTTTGTGTACTTTTTTGGTATTTTAGGTGTGGGGAGGGGAACCACGAAAGTAGTTTTCTCGATTTTTTCATGATATATGTTTTTTTTTTTTTTTTGGTTTCAAAGAGTTATGTTTGTCATCTTTCATTTTCTTGCAATATATTTTACTAAAAAATCCGTTGGATGGTATCATACTACTTGATACTCTTATATCGAAATGTAGGTATTACCCTTTTGACCCAAAACCAAACCTATATCAAATGGGTTAAAAGTAGCTGGATGTTTGAGTATAATGCAGATTTTGCTGAACGAGTGTTTGTCGATTCTCGGGGTTGAGAAGTTGAGTATTGAGGAAGTGCAGAAGATTGAGTGGAAAATACTGGATGAGAAGATGAAGAAGTAGATACTTTCAGTGACTATGTGAATTTCCATATACACTTTCTTGATACATTATTTTTGGGTTTATGTTGAATGATTTGTAATCCTTGTAATGTTCATTATGTTTTATAATTGAAGGGTATGAGTTAATAAAAATCTTATTTACTTATTTTATAGTTTTTTTATGTTATTTTCTTACATAATTATTTTTTAAGAATCCTCTCTATTAACGATCTTCTTCGATTTTGAGGTACTTATATGTAAACACTTTTTATAGCATTCATCATCTTTATCATCCGCTCTAATCCTAATCTTGTAATCGCGTGTGAACAGGTTATTTCATCATCTTCGTCTATAATTTCATTGTTAGCAACAACTTCAAAACCCAAGCACAACCAAAGAACCTATAAAATGCAACATGTTGCTTAACCGGTCATCATCTTCATCGACCCATCGCCTTCATCGCCATTGATATCTAGGCCCTATAAAATGCAACATATGCTCTATTTAAAAAAAAACGTTTCATTTTTATAATTATGTTAACCGATTGAATGTATAAATAGATAGGATGAACGGTGCAATGGATTTTGTAATTTGGTGCTTCAATTTGTGAATTTAGTTAAAAGGGATGTATTTGGAATACTCATTGGCAATCTTAGTAGACAAAATCTTCAATAACAGGTTATTCATGTGGAAAATTTTTAGAAATTCCATTCCCTTTGTATATGATAAAGAGTTAGAAGTTGATGAACACATGAATTAGGAGGAGTAATTTCAATTATGAAATTCCTAATGTAGGTAAGCTTAAATTTTGTTGGTCGATAGGCTATAACTTCAAAGCTGACTCGAAATCTTCAATCTTTCAAGATAATCAATTTAGTACGTTAGAGTAACATTGGGTATGTTTTGTGATTTTGGTTTATCAATATAAACTAATATATTAACTGAACAAATGATATATTATAATATGTTTTTTAGTATTTGATTTCGATCGTTATTAAACATACCCAGTTCACACGGGTGTTACTACTAGTATTACTAAAAACACCATTTCATATATAATGTATGAAAATAATTCATTTTATTTCAATTTAAACACCACACCTTGTTATTAAATTTTTGTATGTTTTATATAAATATATAAAATATCAACTGCATTTACAAGTTTAGTAAACTTTAAAGCATATACAATGGTAAATGTTTTCCCTAAAACCGTGGGTAAATAACCCACCGTACCTTCAAATGATTTTGAAACCATCAATGTATTTACATCCCCAAATTCTAGGCCATTTTCCAAGGAAAAAAGACGATAATCTTCTTAATCATCATCAACATGCTTGACACTCACACCTAAATTACACTCAAAATACTTCCAAAACTCTCAAACCTACCAGTTGTAACCTAAAATTGGGTAAGCCATGGATTCAAATACACCATCTACCGCCGCCCTTATCCACCAGTTTCAGCAACTACTAACCGGAGATCGGCAAATGTGGCTGCCAAACGATACCGTCGACACCTACCCGTAGTCCCCTGTCGCCGGCTTCATCAGCATCGATTTCTGATTTATGCCCTAACTCACCGCTACAAGACCCGATCCAACCTTGTAACCATCATTGTCACTTGATTCTGCCAGATTAGCGGTTGTTTACCACAAATTGTCATCGCTCGCCTTCTTCACTTGCTTCACTATCTGAATTTGTCGGTTTTGGTTCCAACACAAATTTCAAATGCAGCAACGCACAGGTGGCGGCAACGACTGTTTTAGTCGGAGTAGGGGTCTGTGGTGGTGGTGGTGGTTGTGGTTTTGAAGCCCATTCTCTCTAAAACTCAAGACTGCCAAAAACATAAAAGAATGACCGGTAGATGCCAGTCATGAGATACCTGAAAACGGGAACTATTGCTAAGGCCTTTCAAGATTTGTTATTATATAAAATAAACAACAAAAGTTTAATATGTATTAAAAATAGTAGGTTATGTGCCCGTGTATTACATGGGGTTTATAATAGAAACAATACAATTTTATAATCTGTAAAAAAAAACTCCATACAACTCACGTATTTTTACTACCATATGATAGTTTATACAACTAACTTAATTTGTCACAAAAACCATCAGATGTTAATAAACAACACTAAAATATCATAATAGCCCACGCAACGGTTGAATACTAAAAATTATGTAAGACATAAATATATAGGTAGAGGATCCTGTACAAAGTTCAACTTTTGTGAGAAGTGTGAGAAATAATTTGGGAATGACAAGTGTCATTTATCTTAATTAATTCAAAAGGGTGTATTAGTAATTTTCCATTCTTATCAATTAATTGATTCCAAGATAACTGCCAAAAAAACTGGCGATGAGATATTTTAGGGATTCTTTCGAATTTTAGTGTTTTATCAATTAATTTCATGTACGCATCATTCTTCATCAATTATAATTTTTTTAGTGTTTTATCATGAACATAGTTATATATATTTTTTTTATATTTAGATGTATAGTGTCATATGGATGATCAATAGTGTTATATTATGTACAGACATCTTAATTTCCTTTCATAGTGTTTTATCCCCAATCAATAGTGTTATATTCTTTACAGACATCTTAATTTCCTTTCATAGTGTTTTATCCCCAATCAATAGTGTTTTATACATTGAATTGTTTAGGGTAAGTTTTTGTTTTAGTGTTTTATCATTAACAGTGTTATTTTTTTATATTTATATGTATAGTGTTTTATCCCCAATCAACAGTGTTATATTATGTACTGACATCTTAATTTCCTTTCATAGTGTTTTATCCCCAATCAATAGTGTTATATTCAGTACAGACATCTTAATTTTCTGGTTCATAGTGTTTTATGATTATTAACTGATTTAAATCAACAGATTATTGTTAATTAAACTGTATAGTGTCTTACAATAGTCAAGGAAATCGGATAATCAACTTTTAAAGGGAAGTCGCTAGTTTTTAGGAGAATAATGGGGGTTTTGGTTTTGTAGGATACGGTTACCATATTTGAAAGATCTGAAAAGACACTATTGCCCTTCAATTTTACATAAGATCCTTCTAATTAAAACACAATTTACATTTTTATACCCTATTGATCTCAACTATTAGATCAAATATCCAATGGTTTAAAACACTTCTTACCCTTCTCACATTTTAAACACTTTTTACCATATCCCTACCCTAAATATATATATAGGTAGAGGTTCCTGTAAAAGGGGGTTTTTTTTTGTGAGAAAGGTAAGAAAGAATCTACACCATTAGATATTTGATCTAATGGTTGAGATCATAATGGCAAAATTGTTAATAATGTTTACTATTAAACATATTAATTTTCTAGATTAAGGGTATACAGGTAAATTTAATATTTTTAAATTAAGAAACTAACATTAATGCACATGCAACTTCCCCCCGTCTCTTTTAAACGCCAATAACTTTTTATACGTAACTTTTTATTTAAAAAAAATTACACCATAATAACGAGCATTTTTTTTATCTTTAATATGAGTATCATATTGCTATACTTATATAGAGAAAAAAAATATGTTTCGACAGATGTTTAGTCCATGATGTTTTGTCTATGTTCATACAGTGGTGTTTTAATTGTATTGTGATTCAAAGCGTGGTGTTTTAAACACATACTGGAAAGCGTTGTGTTTTTTTATCTACTGGAATGTAGGTTTTAAAACACCATGGTGTTATATAATTATTAAATGGTGTTATATATGTGCTGAATGGTGATTTTGTAGTGTTATTCATATTGTTTTTATAGAGATCTTTAAAATGGTGTTATATACTTATTGAATGGTGTTATATAATTATTGAATGGTGTTATATACGTGTTGAATGGTGATTTTGCAGTGTTATTCGTAGTGTTTTTATAGAGATCTTTAAAATGGTGTTATATACTTATTGAATGGTGTTATATAATTATTGAATGGTGTTATATACGTGCTGAATGGTCGTTGCAGTGTTAACAAAAATGTTGCAACTTGTTCTTCTTATATAGTGAGCTAAAATCCATAAGATCATCACACCTAGGTCTATAAATGTTGCAAGATGTTCCCAGGTGTCCCTACGATGCTAAAAACCAGTTATAGGGCCCCTGATTTTCGAATACCACTCTTATAAGGCGGTGTAACAGGCTGAACAGGCAGCTGTCCAATTTCTGCTGCCAGCGCAGTCTTACGGACCGTAAGCTAAAGTCCTTGCGGACCGTAAGCTTTTGGCTTTGCGGTCCGTAACCGACCTTCATCTGAAATGCCCAGTTACCATCCTTACGGACCGTAAGCCCTTGTCCTTGCGGTCCGTATCCGCTTTTAATTTAAAATCGCCCAGCTTCGCAATCTTACGGACCGTAAGGCACCTTCCTTGCGGTCCGTAAGCCTTCATCAGAAGACAAAATCCTTGTAAACTTCCAAGTGTTGACCATGCAATCATTCTATCTCCGAATCTCATGCCTTCACTGCAGTAGGGGGACCATATGGGCAGGCTTTGCATGTCCTTGCATGTGATGCCATGCATATGAGGTTTTTTGGACATATCTAAATAGCTTTTTAAATGGATCTTGTCGTGCATTTGAATAAGTTAGATTCTTTTGAATAAGAATTGATTACTTTAAGTACCCAAGTTATTCATAAACTGAATTTTTATTTAATTTAGGAGTGACCGGTTAAATACATCGGATGTTTATCATAACGTTTTAAGGTCTTGGGATTTATTATTATTTGGTCGCTCAGAGGTGTTAATTAACATGTCGACCTTTTAAATCCTACCATACATCCTTTACTCGATCCAGGTTCCTGACGCGCTTATATGACACGTGTCTTTATTCTATTGGGTATGATTTTACGAGGTGTTACAATCATCTTCGATGATTCATTAACCATGGTATTAACCATATTTGGTTAATTTTGATAATCAGGTTTATTTTTAATTTTCATTATAATTAATCCAGCTATAAGCTATTAAGGATATTGAAATGGCACAAAAGGCCTTGTCACGAGGACAGTTTTGAATTTATAAGCCATGATCTTATAGGATCGAAGCATTAAAGTTTGAACATAGTTCATTACCTTTCTTGACTTTGTCAAAGACTACAACTGTCTTTTGTCTTTTAGGACAATAGATATAGCCCGTAGGCATTTCATCACTAAAGGATGTTTATGATATGATCATCTTATCTGATGATTTGAGCCATGATTTCTAAATCACTAGGCTTGATAAGGGATTGGAAGAATCCAATATAAGGATGACTATTTTGATTTTCTCGAACCACATTTGTCAAGAGTGTTCACACGTTCTTAGGTGTTAACAAGGATCTATTATCTTAAAAGGCTTTACCATCTTAGCTATGTCGAAAATGACATATAGGCTATGTCATACCTCTAAGATTTTCTTTGATATACAATGGCAGAGCAATCATAAATTGAAATAACATTTTGACTTAGGACATATTACATACGTATACTGTTTAATACCAAAGTAAAATAGGAAACTTTTCATAGAAAGCCTAAAAAAATACAATAATTGCCCTAAACGGGTCTTATACAAAGAAATTCACCCACGCGGGGACTTAAAAGATATATATGTCCTTATAGGGACTACTATTGAAATGAAATATAACAAGGAAGTTCCTTCTTCATTCTATTTCTGAAAGTTTTCTCCTTGGTTCCCGAGTGCGGTATGGGTACAGAAGGTTTTCGTGGGTAGTCGAAATCTTCTATATTAGAAATCTTTGCAAAAGTGGAATCCAAGGATTCTATGGTTAATCAACAATATGGATCATGAATAAGGTCAGGATAGGTATATTCCAAGTCTGGGATTCCAAGACTTGGAGGTAAGAAATACGAGTCATTTGATTCCATAGGTATTATCTTTAGAGATCTTTTAAAAACTCCTGTTCCTATAATTAAGGTGGTGGTTATCGAAAGTTTGAATTAATTGAAATAATGATAAAATTACTTGTTTACCCTTTCGAATTAATTTAGATTGAGGACACATGTCATCTCCACAATATTTCTCACCTTTCTCACACTTTTAACCTTTTTTACAATAACCTTACCCTATATATATATACTAGCCTATATCCCGTGTGACACACGGGTTTAAAAAATACAACTAATAACCTATTATTCAATATGATGTTTTATATCTTAACAATCAAAATAACATCTAAGAGCATTGACATTGATGCCTTCATCTTCATTTATATAATTTAATCAAAAAATTCATTTTTCTCTAAATTATCTTTAGTTTTAAAAAACCTATCACGTCCATCTCTATATCTATATCTTTATCTAACTCACAAACACTAATTTTATTATTTATTTCTCTTTCCTACACACTCACAACAAAAAATATAGTGGATGGATATGAGCCTCTAAATATACAGGTTTACTTTAACGTCTTCACAAATTCTCTATTATAGAGATATCAATGTAATGGTATTTTTGTTGTTTCCTCTATTTCTTTACGTATGATTAATTATCGTTCGCATCCTTCTATACTTTGATTGTCTAAATTATTATTACCATATGTAACAAATTTAAAATATAAATGTATAAGAGGTCTTTAAAATTAAATAGATGAAAAGTAATTATTTTGATATACCACAATTATAATTTAATAAATAAATACGTATATATGACTAAATTAAGTTATATATAAAAAAATACACAACTTATACAATGTTAATACATATGATATAAATAAAATGTTACTTTAAATTTAAATTACATCTGAATTTTTATATATACTACTAAAGTTATCATTATATTACATTTTAAACAATGGCAATAAATGAAAATAAGGATAATAAAATTCATACAATATACTAACGTGTCTGACTTAAACTAAACATAAAGCGACATACACGTACACTTCACTGTTACTGAACACATGATATTTTAAATTTACATTACAAATTTCTAAAAACTTCTTTGTATACGACATTTGAGGTTGTATCAGAAAGATTTCCATCACTATCTAGAATAACAATTTTGAGGCCATCTCGTCGGGTAACTCTTGATAATGCAACATACAATTGACCATGTGTGAAAACTGGGTTTTTCAAAAACAAACCAACTCTAGAGAGTGATTGTCCTTGACTTTTGTTTATGGTCATTGCAAAAGATACCGCAAGTGGAAATTGTCTTCTTTGTAACTTAATGTGAAGTTTTTTGTCTGTAGGTATCAACGTAATTCTAGGAATGTAATGACGATCTCCAATGTGACTTCCAGAGATAATCTCTACTTGTATAACACGTTTACCCAAAGAGACCACCTTTAATCTTGTTCCGTTACACAAACCACTTTTTTGGTCAATATTTCTAAGAAGCATGACCGGAACACCTACCTTGAAAACTAACCTATGATTCGGCAAACCAGAAGCTTTAATTCCATTAAGAATATCCGGGGAGCATAATCTATCATCTAAATTCTCATTAACCATTTCTGTTGGACAGATACTATCTGAGCTTAGATATTCCTTCTCAACTCCCGGAAAAAGTGACAGCAGACGATCGTTAATTTCTTGAACAACATCATTTGTTGGAGCCAGAATGGCTCTTTGATGGAAGTAATTTTGTTCATTGAAATTATATATAAGAGAAGGATATACAAACTCGATTAACTCTGAAATGGGATCAGACGAATGTTTGATGAGAAGATCTTCGGGTATTTGTAAATTTGCATTGCCGTCATTCATACCACCGACATTACCTTCCCCTATATCCAAAAGCCAGTTTGCAAAGTTGGTAGTTTCTTGTATTTCAGATGGATCATTTGAGGTACTCAACCTCAAATTTTTTGTCAATTTTAAGACCTTGCAAGTTCTCCAGAGGTAAGAAGAACTTAAAGAAGCATTTACAATTTGTTGTCTGCTTCCTCCTGGCACCACAGGTAGTATTTGTCGAAAATCTCCTCCAAAAACTATAACTTTCCCACCAAATGGTACTTCTGATGATGGTCCAGATCCAGATCTAAAAAGGTCTTTTAACGATCTGTCCAAAGCTTCAAATCCATGCTTATGTACCATTGGTGCTTCGTCCCAGATAATAAGTGATGTTTCTTGTAATAACCGTGCAAGATCACTGTCTGGCTTAATGAAGCAAAAAGAATTCTCATCTAAATTGATAGGAATGTGGAATCGGGAATGAGCAGTCCTACCTCCAGATATCAAAAGAGATGCAATTCCACTGGAAGCCACACTTAAAACAATTTTCCCTTCAGATCTTATAGATGCACATAAAGTCTTCCAAAGATATGTTTTACCAGTTCCACCGTAACCATAAACAAAAAAAACGCCTCCGTTGTTGTTATCCACCGCTGTGATGATTTCTTCAAATATAAGCCGTTGTTCATGAGTTAATGAAGAGAAAAGGTTATGAAACTCTTGAGCTAATATCTCCTTGTCGTAACACAACTCTTCACTAACCAAAAGATTGTTTGCGGAAGATATACAATCATGATTAGGAAAAGGCATACTTGAATACCTTTTAAGAGTCGTATTGTTTCGAAGTAAAAACTTTTCTATCTCAAACAATGTTAGGTTCTTAATTTGATCTTCGTTAAGTATTAAACCTGAAAATTAATTACATTCACGTCTAAATTATATATATTACATGAAATTAAACATTTGTAAAAAAAATATTATAAGGGAAATACCTGGATGTTTTAAAATACGACGTTGGTTGTAGAGAATGTCATCTGACAAGTAAGTGAAAGTTCTTTCCCACACAAATTCAGGTCTAGACATACTCTCGGACATTAACATTGTACAAAACAAACTTCTTAAATAATAACCCGAGCCGGTGAAACTTGCTTCTACAATTGCTTCAACATATTCATTGTCATCATCCAAAAGGCCATATGCATAACATGCATCTCTAAAAGTAGGATACTCAACAGCATTTACGGTTCTAATTTCTTCAAAATTTCTTGGACCTTTGACCTTGTTCAACAAAACCCTCAAATAATAAGCTTCACCGACTGAAGGAGAAACCGAATGAATTCTGCCTATTGAAAAACCTATTTTCCGTGGTTTCCACTTACGTTTGTTGCTTTTCCAAACAAATTTTGTTGGGAATTCGACATAAGTAAGTTTACGCGCTGCTGGGTATTTTTCATTACAATGAAACCACTGTAAAAACATTGAAGAAAAGGAAGCCTAATCACTGAAGGATTCCTATAATGTATATCATAAGCAAAAATCCGCCAAGAAGCTTCACAAGCAGATATGTATCTACAACTATAGTAGTCTTTGATTTCATCAACATTCTTTTCATGATCATTTGCTTCTTTACTTGGTACAAAACAAATTGATGCCCTATCATGACCTTTGTTTATATATTTAAACAAATATTTTATTGATCCTGCCTGATTGCACCACTCAACATTGATGTGTGCTTGATATCTTTGTAAAAGAATTTTGTTGTATGGCACAACACTGCGGTTATCTAACTTCACATCTGACTTCTCAACAAAATAACCATTGTTGCGTCTTCTATAAACGGGAAAACCATCACCATCTATGCATGTAGATTCACGGAATTTTTTGGGAAATTTTTTAGAACACTTTCCTTCAATCATGCAGGGACAATTCATATTTTCCACACCACAAGGACCATGAATCATGAACTCACTTACAAGAAAATATAACTCAGGTTCCTTGTCTTTGTCAGGTATTTCGGCAGAAATGAATGGATCAATATAATCAACGGTTGGAAGTTTGTGGTCGGCATGCATAAATAAGCACAAATGTGCATGAGGCAAACCGCGTTTTTGAAACTCCACCGTATATACAACTAAAAAAAACAAAACAAAAAAATTATGTTTGGGTAATATATTTAATTATAAATCTTTCATACAGTTTACTAAGGTAATAGGTATATATAACATAGTTAATTAATTATAAATGTAAAAAGAATGAATAAACGTTTGAAGAAAAAAAATAATATCAATTACCTGCTTGAACCTTTCCAAGAATTGCATTATCCCGTAAGTCTTTAATGATGGAATCCAACTTGATTTTAAATAACCGACATAAAATATCAGGCCTATCTTCCGGGTTAAGAGTCGTGTCCTTATGAAACCTCTTCACTTCAGGCCATTTTGGATTACATGTGATTGTTATGAAAAAATCAGGATATCCATACCATTTACAAAGGGACATGGCATCTAAATAATTTTGAAACATGTACCGTGCACTACCAGTAAAGGACGAAGGTAATATAACCCTTTGACCGATTTTGGAAACATCACTTTTTCCTTGTTTTTTAACGGAACATAAATTCTCAAAAGTCTCGCATCTTAATTTCTTTTGTTGAGTACGTATGTATAACAACCTTTCGCTTTCAATCATAGTATACGCATCAACCAAAAATTGTTGGAAAAGCCTTCGGGAATTAAGAACCAAAGAAAACGTATTCAATCGGTCTTGGATTCTATAGCAAAAATATTCTCTCATTGTGCACGTATGTCTTTTAGTGGTGGTTGAAGTAGAAACATCACTGGTGGTTGAAGTAGAAACATCACGATGAAGGATATCAATTCTATAACCATCATCACCGTACACAAAAAGTAGGGGATATTGAAGAGCTAAATAAGAAGGATGTAGTTCACTAATACGCTCGAGATAATCTTGTTTACTCTTCACAACAATATCTCTAGGTTCAAACAAAGTGTCAATATCTCCAACTATTAAAGCTGCAACTTCAGAAGCAGTTGGCAAGTTATATGTCCTACCATCTTTATTCCTTTTTGCAATAAGGCGTATCTTTAGATTCTCACGCGGATTTCTTTGAAAACAATCTCGCGCCATTATGTAAGACTTAACCAACTGATTGTTTGAATCTAACATTGCCTTCAATTCTTTAATAATTTCAAAATCCAATTTTTCAGTATTGGATGTTGAATCTTTTTTGGTTTGCCTAATTAAAAAAAGTTCAGTTAAATATAAAGTAAATACGGATTGATAAAATAAGGAAAATTAGGAAGATGAAAATTTTTAAATTTAAAGAGAAAACTTACCCTAAAACGAATTGTCTGTTTTCAACCTCATTCTCAGTATCATATATATATAACTGAGAAAATTTAGGCTTTGAGCCATTCGTTGGTAGAAGACTTCCAATACTATGATAATTTTCACCACTAAGTCTGAATACGTACGGAGAATTACCATTGTTAATGGAGTTATCTATTGTCCCACCCATGAAAGTAAAAGAAAACATTGAGTTGTAACGACGAATGTTTTTCAGGAAATGATTGCTTTTTGAGTCCAAAGAAGTAAAAAGACTTTTATAATGTGAGGGGGGGGGCCTTGAAATCGGGAAGTTTGACTTTGCTGTAACCACAACATAGAGAAAAACTTGATTTAGTCTTTCTTTCATAACTTCTTAAGACTTCATCTTTCCATAATTTTGCTTGACATGTTTCACATATATGACTCTGATCACCATGATCCAAGTAATCTGTTAATGGAATAATTAATTATTAGTAGTATATAAATAAAACATAGTATTGCTAAATTGAAAAGAAAAAGGGAAAAAGGATTGTAAAGGGAATATTACCTTTTGATATGCCACAAAATATATTGGTTATAAATTCTCCGTCAAAATGGGTAGATGCTTGTGTACTTGAACTTTGAATCTTTACTGGTGGAGATTTAATTGAATGTTTTTTACTATCACGATATTGTTTCCTCATGCTTCGACATAACTTTGGTGTTGCAAAATCATCATTGGTGATCGAAGCTGTGAAACATACAATGTTGTATTAAAATAAAAAAAGTCAAGGGAAAATTGTACTATTTAATTAAATGCAAAACAAAAAATGTAATTATTTAGATACCATTTGTAATATCTGATACCATATGTGTTAAATAGATATTGGAAGAAGTAACTATGGTATGTTGATATGGATTTGATTGATAAGGAATAAAAACTTCCTTCACATAAGGGACAGTTCTGTTAATTGGTGAATTGTTAGTACTGAGCAGTATATTTGATGAAAACGTACTTGTAGAAAATATGAGAACGAATTATAATAATTTGAATTAATATTTCGTAGTTAGAAAAATGTGACTACCATACTTTGACAAAAATTGAAAGATGGTGGTGTGGTGGCAATCGGAATGATGGGTGATGTAGATTTAATGACTTCTTTTTTGCTATGCAGATATTGTTTACGGATGCGCCGATTAAACTTTGGGCTAGTATAATCCTTATTAGGGATTGAACCTGTGAAACAAAAAATGAGGTACACACATAAAAAGACAAAATGGAAATATTTAGTTTTTCAAGAATTTTATCAAAACATTTGTACCATTTGTAATATCTGATAGCAATGGTGTATAATAGATATTAGAACCAGTGTCAATGGGAGGTGGATTTGGAAACGATGGATAAGAATTTCCAACTTCCTTCCCATAAGCGGCACTTCCGTTACTTGGTGATTTGTTATTAGTAAGTGGGATATTTTCAATACCTGCTTTATGATAAGAAAAATTAAGAATCAGAATAATAGCGTACATTTAATATTTACATGAAATGAAAAATGAAAATTTTTAAAAATCTTACGAATGTAGAGTAACTTTTAAATAGAGTTTATTAAATACAAAATTATAGGAAAACATATATATTACCTCTAGATTTGTTCGGGGAATTCCTTTTATCCATCTCTTGTTTTCGAATAACTATTCTTTTTCCACAATCTAGAATGAATAAAGATATTTAACCTATAATCAAATACGAAAAAAAAACATACCATTTGTAATGTTTGAAAGCGGACTTCGTATTTGAACGCCTGAATAAAAAAGGAAGAAAATTTCATTACTTTAAAAGAATTGTTTAAAAAAATAGAAATATTATTATTGAATTGGCATATATTATTGACACATATAGGAATGTATTGAAAAAACAACCTTGGCTTTGGCAACTCAAATCATAAAGTTTGGCTTTTTTGGCTGCCATATGTAATTTCCTTTTTTTTCGCATAACCTTTGCTTCAAAAGAGCGATCGTTTTCATCTGTGGATAATATATGCAAAAAATAAGGAAAAAAGTAATCTAAATAGAATAAAAGAAAAGTGAATTTCGAGAGGTATTTGAAAAACTTATTTATTATAATTTTTAAGATAAAAAAATACATAATAAGTTATGGAATACTTTCAAATTCGAAGATTTGAATGTGTAAAGGGAAAAAAAATGCAAAAATAAGGTAAGTAAAATTAAACATATGTGGTTAAAAATGAGTTTTTTAAAAAAAGTAATAAGTTGATTTAAGTATATAAGAAAGTCAGTTTAAAAAAGTAACATAAATTTATTAAAAAATATTTTGTTAAACCTAAATTATAGGTGTCGATTTATAAACAAAAATTCAAGATTTTTGGTAACTACTATGAAATGAAAATTATAATGTGTATTATAAAAATAAAGTTGTTGAGAAAGGACTTAGGTTTAAAAAGTTATAAAAGTTATCTTTAAAATAGAATGACATAAAATATAATGATTGGAAAAATAAAAAGACAAATGTGACAAAACATTAATAAACTTAAAAACAAAAGATAGTACTTGCTTCAGAATAGTGTCTTAAACCATGGAGTACAACAAAAGGAAATGCAAATTCGGAAACATAATTGTGGGAATGATTCCAAGCTTTTAAAGTACTTCTTAAACGATTAACCTAAATTAAAACACACTAAGATAACATAGAAATAGAACACGTAGAACATAAAGACTGTGAAGTCTTCATTTCTCAATTTTTGGAGTTAGGAGACTTGGTTTCCCAGGTTTAGCTGTTTTCGTGGTGGACAATGCTCCCTTTTCTTCCATTTCATAACTCCCAACCAAGTTTTTCTTGAAAGAAGGTTTACGGGTTCTCCTCTTAGAGATCGCGGGCTCACCAAATTCCTTAGTGGCAATGTCAGTCTCTTCCAAATTATTGACCAAAGGGGTGATGACATTATCATCCATGGACTCAGCAACAGCCTAAAAATGATATACAAATTTTACGTGAAAAAAAATACTGGAAAATGCTTTAAATTTTATGGATTCAATTGTGAAAATTAAAAATTATTTGCTTAAAATAAAATACCTTTGCTTTCACGTCTTTGCTTGAATTGGTAACATCGACTCCCATAATAACATCAGTGGGGTTATCATCCTGCGTTTTATGTAGAGTACAATTGTAAGGAAAAAATACTCAGAAAAATATGTAGGATAACATATAATTGAAAAATAAAGTGTAATAAAGAGTAATTTTAGAAAGTACAAAATGCATACATTCAGGTTAACAGTATCTTCTGAATCCATATCAGTGAACCTGTTGTTCAAAGAAACAGACGTCTCAACCTACAATGTAATACGAAAAATTAGTATTGAAAAATACAATAAACATTAAATGAAAAGTTAAAAAAACATCCACAATTAATACTATTACCTCAATGTTGTTTGCTTTCTTCTCAAGCTCAAATATGATATCCTCATCATCAGAAAACTTAGAAACACCGAAAAACCAAAAGTTGTTTTCAATGTTGAACTCACTGATATCAATCTTAAATGCAAATTTTTTCCCCAAAAGAGATTCAAACTCGTCAGGATAGAGGCCCTTATCACCACCCTGTAGTATATATACAAATATAAATATGAAATATTAGAGGGGACAAAATTAACAATGTGCAAAATTAATAAATAAAAACTTACAGCAACATGTTTCTCAATTAACTTTGCAGCAATTGTTTTTAGGATTCTGCAAGCATCTCTGTCAAACAATGTCAATGACACAGTTCCACTTGAATCTTGAACAGTCAATGGAATTTTAAGCCTACATAACAAAGTGTAAGAATGAAAGTTAAGAAATATAAACACCTAAGAGAAACAAAATAATTATAACGTTTTCAAATATGTTTAGACCTCTCAGTATATTGAATCACAGTGTCCTTGCAAGTTGCCGTTTTGCACTCATAAACATCTTCTTCATCAACCAACACATCAACCGTAGGTGTATCATCAACAACTTTTTTGAAAACCTTCTTGTTACAAGCTTTACAAGCAAAATAATACCATGGCAAACCTTCGGATATCATTTGAACAGTACCAACAACAACAACAGACTTTGCCTAAAAAATAGTAGTTTAGTTATAACAGAAATAAAGTTAATATAAAAACAGAGTCATGTAATTTACCTGATTGAGATTTACTTCAGCTATGTTGTTGAATTCAGATTTAACAACATACTCATCATACAATGATAAAAAGATTCCAGAAAGCCGAGAAGATTGACTCGAACATGAAGAAGCAGCAGAGCTTTTAATAAGCCTGTTACAAATATTTATATTAAATTAATAGTTTTGTATGTATAATAACTTACCAAACAAATTTATTTAAGGAAATCTGGGTTTTTTTAATTAAAATGATTAACCTGTTACAAAAAGCAGTAATTTCATCACAAGCAGAATTGATGAAAAGCTTTGAAACATTGAAACAGCTGTTAACATAACCAAAACGACCAAAGTACTTCAGTGTAGCAAACTGCAGAATGACAATAATAACACCATGTTGTTCTCTGTTTTCCCAGTGCTCTAGAATCCGATCAGCATAAGAATCCCATAAAGAAAGGTATATAGAATCCATCCTTCAAACAAAATGATGTACAAACAGCGTTAAACAAAAGGACTAAAAATTTTAATTTAGAATTTCAAATCAATATATTGATTACGAATAAAACTACTTACTCTAGATCTTGAATGATGACATTGAGTTTCTTGGTGTCTTTACCCCTTGCTGTCTTAAACTTCTTAAGGTCTTTAACATCAGCAACAAAACCAATAACATCTAAATAATCACAGTTAGGCAAAATGTTCAAAAATGTTACCTATTTTAAAATTTTAGCTAAAATACATGTATAAGGTTTATAGTTACCTATAGATTTGTTTTCAGGAACAGTTTTCTCAATGATATCCTTAAAGGATGTGAATGAGAAGCCATAGATGGGACCATTGAAATCCTTACATGGCTGAACATCAGTATCACAGTAGATTCCCAGCTTGTTTTTGTTGTCCACATACTTGTACTTGGACTCATTTAAACCAATAGTGGGTTTGACAATGAAATAGCAATCTATTATGAACGCACAAAAATTACTTGGAAGTTGATTAATTAAGAAGGTTATAACTAACTTATTATAACAGGCATAAGTACGCTTTTTTAAAGCTATTTTAATGCAATCAATGTTCATACTATTTGGAGATTAATTAAAAAGGTAAACATATACATTGCAGTTGGCTATTTAACCAGGTTTTAACTTATTGAGATTAAGATTAATAACAACCAAAGTTCAAACTATTTGGAGATAAAGAATTACATTTTATCAATTTGAGGGATAATGTAAATGTAAATTTTCTAAATATTTTGGATGTATAAAAGATAAAAATGTAAGCTACTTCATTCATAATAAGGTCAAAATTTATGGATGGGGTTTCGATCTACTCAAGAGTTTTATGTGCTAGTATAATGAAAAAATTCATAATACAAAAAAAAAAAAAAAGATAAAAAACCAAGTATTTAATAAGTATACATTTATTGTAAGTTCATAAAGACCCAAAGAATATTTCATAAGTACACCTTTATGGACTTTAACAGTTATAAGCAACTGAAATAATACACATATACAATTAAATAAAAATCGTCGGGTATTCCTAAGTACACCTTATTTACAATTATGTATATGTAAATAACCTCAATTTCATATCTTAAATTAATGTCATTTTTAAGTTAAGTAATTGCATGTTGTGTGTTCAAACAAAGATTGGCAGTTCATAAAGAAACAAAGAATATAACAAAGTCCACTATGATAAATTACATCTTATATAGAAAGGAAGTTAGAAAAAACAGACAAACATGCAATATTGTGCACTAAAATAAATATACAAAACTTAAAAAGGTAGAAACATATTACCAGATTCATTCAAAAGATGTTCAAATTTGGGAAACCATCTTCGGAGAACATTGGCTTGCATGGTTGTTCCCTGAAAAAAAACATGAAAATCTACGTCAAAAAAGGGAAAAGAACAGAAAAATATGACATACATGGTTGTTACAAACATATACCTCTTCATCAACAACAATCATTTCGATTGAGTAAAACTGATCTAGATTGTTATACATAGGCTGCTTCCATAACCGTAGTACACGAACCTTCACAGTGTAATCACGGCGAGCAAGGTCCAAATCCTTCAAATAAGTGATGTTACTGTATCATAAAATATAGGGTTAATAGTATCAAGTGTAAAATATTCAATGAATAACAAAATCATTAAAGGGAAAAATATTAGAGAGATGGGTACCCGAGCTCCATTAGTTAACTCTTTTGCTTGAAAGCTGAAATGCAACAATGAGAGTTAAGTGGATGATGAAGAATGAAGGTGGGAGAGTGGATATAAATAATGGGGAATGAAAGAAAACAACAAAACTATTTGAGGTATGTGAAAAGCAGAAAAAGTTATCTTTCTTGGTTGAGTGTAGTTGAATAACTAAAACATGAAACAATTTGAAATGTGTTGTTTGTCCTTATAGTGGACCGTTTAAAAACAGACCTGTACACAAAAAGTGTGGTCAAACTTCATTTTTAAATTTTTATCTTATCTACTTAAAATGAACAGTCAATTTCAAGTGTTAACCATTTGAAGGTCAACTGCTGAATTTTGTGAAACAAACAAAACATTCAGTCCCATATTAGGCTTTCAATTTTGTTTGTATTATTATGTTTTTTTCCTGCTGTCTTTTTCAGGACATTTATAGCCTGTAATATAAGTTACTTCTGTTTTGTTACCTTTTTTTAATGTTAATACTTGTTCTGATATTAGAGATGGATGTGAGATATCTATTTGTATAGTTAACGAAAAAGTTTGTTCAAGATCAAATTAAGGAAGTTTTATAAAGAACAACAACGACTATAGTGTTTAAAAAGCAACAAACTAATGTTTGCGAGAAAAACAGTTAAAAACAAAATTCGGGTGGGTTGTTAAATAAAAGTATTTTACTGAAACTGATTAACATAATTTGTTTTAGTTTCAAGATAGCAAATATTGTTAGTGAATTATTCAAACACCGAGAAATATCTACTTAACAGTTTAAATGTTCAAATACTAATAAATGAAGTGGAATCACCAAAAAAGGACTTGTGCGTTTAAAAACAGATGGATAAAAAGTGAGGGAAAAAATTGTTGGTAAGGTCAACTGCAACAAAAAGGTCTTTCATAAGGTCAAAATTTAAAATTATGGAAAAGAGGAAACAAAGAGTTTGTTTTTATCTGCTTTTACTGCTGTCTATAACTTAGGAAAGCGAAAAAGTTAAAAAGCGGAACAGTGTTTTTAGGAAACAGTTTGAATACCTACTTGATCAAAAGACTAACTTTTATACTTTAGGAAATTTAAGAAGTTTACAGTCTAAAAAGTTAAAAAAAACTGTTAAAAGAAATACCAACATTATTCAGATATTTTCTATAGTTTTTATTTAGAAATACATAATGGTTACAAAATATTCACAAAAAAAAAATACCTAATAGGTCAAATTGGTGACATAAGGGTTAACCAAGATGAAATCATAGCAACAAACTTTTGGTTTAAATTGTACAATCATTAGTAATAAACGCATTGTTCTATTTGTGAGTAAATTAACAACAAAAAGGAAAATGAAACTTAAAATTGTATGTACCTTTCGTCAATTTGAAAGTCCACTAAATAACAATTGGGATTCAGATATGCATCAATCAAATGATCAAACTGATGACTCGAAGGAAAGTAGGTTGTATGCCCTACAACAAAAAACAATTGTTGAAAATCAAAAGTATAAACGCATTGATCTAATTGTGAGTAAATTAACAACAAAAAGGAAAATGAAACTTAAAATTTTATGTACCTTTCGACAATTTGAAATTCCACTGAATCACAATTCGGAATCAGGTATGCATCAATCAAATGATCAAACTGATGACTGGAAGGAAAGTAAGTTGTATGCCCTACAACAAAAAACAGTTGTTGAAAATCAAAAGTCTATGATCAACCAAAACTGAACTTAAAAAAACATGTACTCCAGTGCTAAACTACAAAATATCATCTAAGGCTAGATATCAAAGGTGAAATTATTCACGGCAAACATCCACAAACAAAAAGGAACATTCAACAAAATATTGGATTATCAAATCAAATCATATTCAGATTTCAGATATTAAGATTCAGATATGTTATAAATAATTACTTTTTCAAATCCATAATCCATAATGTTAATATAACTAAAAATTAAAAACCAAAATATTAGTCATATTAAGTCAACAATTGAATTTGAATTATCAATACAAAAAATTAGTATGAATATTCAAGTACCAAGTTACAATTCCTCAATTACATTTTAAAATGTTTATTAACAGCTTGAGTTGGTTTATGGAAAATTATCAATATTAAATAGACTTATCTGATTAGAGCAATTCCCAGAAGCATGAACTGAAGTGCTAATCAAATGAAGCCCACCAAGTTGATTGACTGCCAATACTTGAATAAACCCTAATCTGTTCAAAGCAAAATCAAATGTTAGAATAACAAAAATGAATCACAAATCATAAAAACTAACACAAAATACACGCAATTCTAATTTTAATGTACAATAATACCTGAGAACAGCCAACGGTACCAATAACTGGAAGAAAACAAAATGTTGGATACTCGTTGTTCAGATGTAAAATAATCAGTAACACAATCACCGAAACCAACGCCTAGAATAAAGAACAATTAACACAAACATGACGAAAACATAACATGTATAACGATTTGTTCAGACCTTAATTAAAGTTTTCAATAACTAAAGATATGTCATGTAGAATAAAACCGGATAAAGAAAAGGATGGGAAATTGGGGAAATGAAAACAGCCGCCGGTAATGGAAGCTTGAAGAAACCCTAATATGATGAATGGGAGGTTCAGATCTACAATAATGAGTAACAAAATCAAGTAAATAACAGGCAAAAATAAAAAAAAACAATGAACAAAGACATGAAGAAACATATATTTACCTGTTTATCGAGTGGTTAAGATCTTCAGACATGATTGACTGATGAAAAATATCAATGGATGAAGAAACCCTAATATCATAAACGGTGGTTCAGAGCTAGAAAAAAAAATAACAAAATCAACTAAAGTGCAAGAATCAAGAACAATGATAAAAAATTGAAGAAACCCATACCTGTGAAACGCGTGGTTAAGAGCTTCAAGCCTGATTCACTGCCGTTAACTCAAGAATGGATGATGAAACCCTAATATCATCAACGGTTGCAGCAGATCTATAAAAAAAAAGAAAGGAAATCAAGTAAACAAATTGCAGGATTGAAGAACAATGAAAAAAAAAGTATTAATCACATACCTGTTAAGCGCGTGGATAAGAACTTCAACCATAGATGAGAACTGAAGAGAAAAATTGGATGAGGGATTGTTGAGGAGTGTTGGAACCTAAAGGTTTATACATTGAGAGACATTAAAGTTTGGGATTGGTCTTGTATTGTTTAACTTAGTTGTTTTGGGTCAATTATGTGTTTTGGGTTTATGTAGAGATCTCGAGTGGGCCAAGGTGGTCTCGACCCACCTTAGTTAGTATATAAGTTAACTTTTGTAACCATTAGTGGTTGATCGCTTTGATAGAAGTCTGTAAGGCCACTCGAGATCAGGAAGTCATCTTGTATCAGTCATCGAACTAAAGGTGAATGCAAGATTGATTTGTTTTTGATAATTGTTCTTATCATTCTTAATAGTTTTTCTTGAATCCACTTGTGTTTGGATTCCGCACTTACACAAGTCAACTTTGATATCATTGCAAGATCCTTAAGGTTTTACAATTGGTATCAGAGCCAAGAAACCAATTCTTGGTTCGGTTTTTGATATCATTCGGATTCAAGAAGACTGTTTTTGTTACTAATCATTTTGCTAAGTGTGTTTGACAGATCTTCAGTTTGTTGGTGTAATTCTGAGTTTGGAAGTTGCATCTTCAAACTGTTCATCATAATTTTTGGAATAAAGTTATTGATTTTGGTTTGTGATTCGTGATAAAGGTGTTAGCTGAATTTTCGGAGGATTGTTGAAGATAAGAATTCAAAGATCTCAAATCTTTGAATTTTGGAAGCTGCTAAAAGTCAGGAATCGTAGTTGTTTTTATCTCATAAATCTGTTTTGCAGGGTCTCGACACAATTTCAACTTGGTCTCGACTCTTACTCAGCGTAGTCTCGACTCAAGTTCTTTCGTCTCGAGTGGATATCGCAATCTTGTCTCGACTCAATATTGCTGTAGTCTCGAGTTGGAATCCTTAACTCGAAACCATTGTCTCGACTGGCTCCAAGATTCGTTGTGCCTAATCTCGACTCGAAATCTCGGTCTCGACTCAGTCTTCAGTTCACTCATTTGCTGGTTTAGTCTCGACTCCTGTCTCGACTCGCAACGGTTTCTGCAACGTAACTTTTGGACTTTTGGACTCTTGAACTTAAATAATTAATCTACTAATTAATTAAGTTATTGAGTAACCATGACTACCAATAATCAAAGTGTTGACCTGGCTGCTATGTCCAAGCATCAAGAATTGGATTCCATCATTGGAACCACCACTCGTGTTCCCCGGTTGTTAGATGGAAATGAATTTCCTGAGTGGAAGTGGCGTTTCGAAAAACATGTTAAAGTTAAGGATGCAAAAATCTGGCGAAGCATTCTTAGGGGCCCAAGAGAGATTATGATGGATAGTCCTACTGATGAAAATGTGAAAATAAAGAAGCCTGTTGATAAATATACTGAAGAAGACTTTAAAATTGTTGAGGAAGATGATATGGCGTTTTCATACCTAACCATGGCATTGGGACCAGACATTGCTATCGGTTTTCGCACTTGCAAATCTGCTAAAGAATTGTGGGAATCACTAATTGATGTCTATGAAGGCAATGAAGATAGGAAAGAGAGTCGTAGAAATCTGCTAAGTCAAAGCTTCAATAATTTTAATCATATATATGGAGAGACTGTGGATAATCAAATTCAGAGATTTGTTAAGTTGGTTACTCAAATGCAGATGGAGGAAATGCAGACGTCTAATGCTTCATCTAATAGAAAGCTTCTTAATGCCTTACCAAAGAGTTGGGATCATCACGTCGCAATGATCAAGAAGACTAAGGATCTAGCAAGATGCAGCTTATCTGAAATGATTTCACACATTAAGGCCTGCGAGCTAGATGATAAACAAAGAGAAACAAATCACAAGAATAGCATGTTGGCTGCTGGATTCTCTGCAACATCTTCAACTTCAAGCAATAATACTGCTTTTGTGTCTCAAGCTGGTTTTCAAATGTTCAGCAACTCTGCTAAAACTGCTCCTACCTCATCAAATGTTTACTACTCTGGAACTTCAGCACCTGCTGTTGCTGCTGCTGCACCATCTTCTGCTAACGCTACTGCTGCTGCTTCGTCAACTACCACTGCCAATAATGAGATGATTGCTTTCTTCTCACAACAGTCGAAAGAAAATCTTAGCATAGCTGCTTCTGTCATAAATTGCTTGAATGCCTTCACTGCCGGTAAAATCAATCCTCCTAAGTTTTCCATGGATGACTTAGATCAAATTCATCCTGAAGATGTAGAAGAAATGGACATAACTTGGCAGATGGCTATGGCAGCGTTTAGAGCCAAAAACTTTGTGAATAAAACCGGGATAAACAAATGGGAAAATCTTACCTTTACTGGACCCACCAAAATGCCATTTGAGTTTCGTTGCTACAATTGTCATGAACCAGGACATGTGGCAAGAAACTGTACCAAGCCGAGGGTAAATAGTGAGAAAACTCCAGCCAAACCTGTTGCTCCTGCTACACCTAATCGAGAAAGAGCTCTTGTAACCACATCGAGTATGTCTGCTGATGCTGCTACCATTGGTAGTCCTCAACCTCTGGGATTAGCTCAAGCTTTGGTGGTTCAGCCTGATTCATACTTCAATTGGAACTCGGAAATTGAGCGACTGAATATCTCAGCTCCAGAAAATCAGTCTGATTCAAACAACATTGCTTTTGTGGCCTCAAATGATCAAGCTTCTGTTCCTGAAAATGAGACTTCAGCACTTGAAGAGGAGGGTTCAGCTGAAAACATGGCTTTCATGACTCAGATTCTTTCAGCTCCAGTCAAAGGTCTCACCAAGGAAGAGGTAATTTCTGTTTTCTGTACTCCTGAGTGCAGGGAACGAGTTGAACCCTATAGAATACACAATGCTGAGCTAATTGAAGACTACAATGAAATTAAAAGGAAAAATTTTACTTTAGCTAACAACGAAAAACTTTTTAAAGAGAAAATAGAAGCTTAGCGAAAAGACATCATCCAACTCAAGGATGATGTTAGTGTAGCAACAGCCCAGCTCATCATAGTCAAAGAAAAATTATGCAATGTGACTAAAGAGCTGGAGGATGTTAGAGATAAGTATCAAATAAATGAGTTAAATATTAAAAAATTTGATTCCTCCAGCAAATTGGTTGAGAATTTGTGTAATCAACAGCTGGCATATCAGAAAAGAAAAGGGTTGGGTTTGGGTTTTAATCAGGCTCCTCCTCCTTACAATCACAACTATACATATTTACCCTTGACAGAGGAGGAGATGCTGAACGAAAACAAAATGACTTATGGTCCCAAAAACTTTAAGTCATCAGTAAATGTCAGACCTGATGAAAAACCAGTGGTTAAACCAGTTAGTTTTGTTTCCAAAGGTACTTTTGATCCTAACGTTTCTTCATCATGTGCAGATAACGTACCTGAAGTAGTATGGGGAGATGTGTTTGGGGATGAACCGTCTTTAGATTCTGATGTTTCTAAACCTACTTTTGATAAAACTAATTCTGGTTGTGTGTTTGGTCAATCGTTTTTGAACTCGTTTCGTAGTTATGTTTCGTGTTCTTTTGGGCCTACTGTTTTGGGCAAAACTGTGAATGCTTGTGATGAAACTTTGAATAATGTGCATGACGATGGATGTTTTTCAGTAGATAAAACTTGTGATTCTAATTCTAATGTCTCTAACTTCTCTGCTGATGACAGTATGACAGGTGAGGTCCCTCAGGATGCATTCAGTGAAACCACTGAAACTCCTTCTAAAGAGAATCAATCATGTTCTGATTTTTCTTCTGAATCAGTCT
This sequence comes from Helianthus tuberosus, assembly GCA_030545235.1. Taxonomy (NCBI): domain Eukaryota; kingdom Viridiplantae; phylum Streptophyta; class Magnoliopsida; order Asterales; family Asteraceae; genus Helianthus; species Helianthus tuberosus. The sequence goes on from CM060397.1 coordinate 30,150,939, forward strand.
CAGAGGAAGTCCCTAATGTTGAACCTAGTGGGACCCCATTAAAAACCGAGGATGAAAAGGAACCCTTGTCAAACTCAGATGATACATGTGTTGATGAAATACATGTTGATGAAGTTCCTACATCTTCTGAGATTAAAACTGAATCTGATTTTCAACAGGAAGAAGTGATTGTTTTGAATGAAAAATTACAAGAAAAGTTTTCTGAAAAGCAAATTGACACTGAGTCTGAAACATCTTTTCATAATGATACAGATAAAGATAAATCTAATCCATCTAAATCTCATACTTGTGCCAGTTCTACATCTGATCAACAGGTACCTAAATGCTCAGAAAAGGCACAAGTTAACCAAGCAAAGAACATGAATCAAGCTCATTCTCATAAACCCAAAAGATACATGCCTGCTATGAAGCATCAAAACTTCCACAGATTGAAACGTCAAACATGTTTCAATTGTGGAATTGCCGGACACATTGCCAGAAACTGTGCTCATCTCCCAAGTGTACAGTCAAAAAAATAAATATGCACAAAATCAGAAAGTCAAGCCTAACCGATATCGTTATTCAGAGTCAGTGACAACTCAAAAGTCTAAGACAATGAGGAATGACTATCGTAAGGCTAAGCCTTCTGATCAAGATTGGAATGCGGCCAAACATAGAAATCAAAATCAACAAAAGGATTTTCGAAAAAATCAATCTAAAGCGTTTGGTAATTATAATTCTCAATGGTCAGATAAGCATTGGAAACCGAAAACTAAGACCATGCATTCCAATTTGTCTCATACATCTCATCTTAATTCTGCTGTTAAAAATTCTTCGAAATTCTTATATAAAGATAATTTGATATGGCAGAGAGTGACTTACTTTGATGCACAAGGGAAACCCAGATCCACCATGGGCTGGGTTCCTAAATCTAACTGATCCCGCTAATCGTGCAGGAACAGCTGTGGAGGACTACCGTGCGCCTCTGGTACATGGATAGTGGCTGTTCCAGGCATATGACGGGAGACTTGTCTCAACTGGTCAATGTAAAAGAATTTGACGGTGGATATGTCTCTTTTGCGGGAGGAGAATCAGGAAGAATCACGTTGAAGGGAACAGTGAAAAACGGCGTGTTAAGCTTCGAAAATGTGAATTATGTCCCAGAACTGAAACACAATTTGCTGAGCATTTCTCAAATTTGTGATCGAGGAAATTCTGTTCATTTTACAAAGAAAGGATGCTATGTTTTGAAACCAGGGATTGTTATTCCTGAAGATTGGTTTTTGATGACAGCTGAGAGAAAGGGAAATGCTTATGTGATTGATATGAACAAAAAACCGTGTGAAGAAATTACTTGTCTATTTTCGAAGATATTAGAACATGATGGTTTATTGTGGCATCGTCGTCTTGGACATGTGAATATGAAAAACTTAAATCGTCTTGCCAAAGGTCAACTGGTCCGTGATCTACCAATCAAAGACTTTATGTTGGTAGAAAAGTGTGTTGCTTGTGCAAAAGGAAAAGCTCATCGAAAGCCTCATAAATCTAAGTCTACTCCCTCAACTAAGGCTGTGCTTGAATTACTTCATATGGATCTCTTTGGTCCAGTGAATGTGTTAAGTATTGGCAAGAAGGCTTATTGTCTCGTGATAGTCGATGATTTCTCACGTTACACCTGGGTGTATTTTTTAAGTCACAAGAATGAGGCTGCTGGGTTGATTAAACAATTTGTTACTTTGGTAGAAAATCAAGCCAGTACAAATGTCAAGGCTATTCGATCAGACAATGGGACGGAATTCAAAAATGTCACCATGGACACATTTTGTGCTGCTAAGGGAATTGAGCAACAGTACAGTGCACCTCGAACTCCACAACAAAACGGAGTGGCAGAAAGACGAAATCGCACACTTATAGAGGCTGCGCGTACTATGCTGGCCGATTCGAAGCTTCCTAGTTTCTTTTGGGCCGAAGCTGTTAGCACGGCTTGTTACGTCCAGAATCATGCTTTAGTAAACAAACGTCATATGAAAACTCCTTATGAGATTCTGGAAGGACGTAAACCTTCGGTTTCACACTTTCGTATATTTGGTTGTCCATGTGTGTTTCTACTTATGGACGCTAATGGAAAGTTTGAGGTCAAAGGGGACGAGTGTTACTTTGTTGGATATGCTAAAGGTTCAGCCTATAGAGTATACAACAAGGTAACTAGAAAGGTCGTCGAGTCGTGCAACGTTGAATGGCTCGAAGAAAATGCTACGGATGCTAGAGTTGGTCCAGATTGGTTATATGATTATGCTGAATTATTTAAGTCATTTAACATTTTGTCAAGTGTCCCTACTGTTACAGGTGTGTCTACACCAAAACAACCGATGTCCTTTGGTGATACTGAAGAGGAAGAACAAGCTGAAGAAAGATCAAGAAATCATACCATTGACCCACCGGGAATGGTTTTCACTCAGCATCCTACGTCTCAGCAAATGTCCCATTCATCTCCTGAAGGTGTTTCATCAAGTGGTACTGTACCTAGTGGTTCAGGATCTGCACTATTTCCTGAATCTATTCCTGAAGATTGCATTGTTACAACTCCAGTAGTTCATCATACTGCATCATCTAATGAGGGGGAGTCTAGCAACACCACTGAAGACGAGACTGTACCTGACATGGCAATACCTACAAGTGTCCAACGAAATCACCCTATAGAGAATGTGATTGGTCCTGTAGATGCAGGAGTTTTAACCAGGAGCCAATCAGGAATCATCAATACGTGTTTATATTCTTGCTACATCTCACAAATCGAACCTAAAACTGTTGATATAGCTTTGTAGGAACCAGGCTGGGTGGATGCTATGCATGAAGAGCTGAACCAGTTTGAGAAACTTGGAGTATGGAAACTTGTTGAGTTACCAAAGGGAAAGCAAAAACTTGGAACTAGATGGGTGTTCAGAAACAAGCAAGATTCTGCAGGGGTTATTGTTCGAAATAAAGCAAGGCTGGTGGTTCAGGGATTTCGACAAATAGAAGGTCTGGATTACGATGAAGTATATGCTCCGGTTGCTCGACTCGAAGCTATTCGGATCTTCTTAGCTTACGCGTCATATATGGGATTCACTGTATATCAGATGGACGTCAAGACAGTGTTTCTATATGGAGATGTGAAGGAAGAAATCTTTGTTGAGCAGCCACCAGGTTTCGTGCATCCAGATCATCCAGAATATGCCTACAAGCTAGATAAGGCATTGTATGGATTACACCAAGCACCACGAGCTTGGTATGCCACACTAACTGAACATATTTTGGCTCATGGGTACACACGTGGCACGATAGACCAGACTCTGTTTATCAAGAAAGTGGGCAAGGATCAGATCTTAGTTCAAATCTATGTCGATGATATTATTTTCGGGTCTACAAGTGAGGAACTTTGCAAGGAGTTTGAGAGAGTTATGAAGAAGAAATTTGAAATGAGTGCTCTTGGGGAAATGACACTGTTTTTGGGTTTACAAGTCAAGCAGAATTCTCAAGGGATTCTTATCCATCAAGGGAAGTATGTGGATGACGTGCTCGCAAAATTCAAATTTTCAAACGCAAAATCAGCTGAAACACCAATGGCAGAGAGACCATTATTGACTGAAGATGAAGAAGGCTCTTCTGTGGATCAACGTCAGTATAGGTCTATGATCGGGTCGTTGATGTATTTGACAGCTAGCCGACCGGATATTATGTTTGCTGTCTGCAACTGTGCGAGATATCAGGCTAACCCTAAAACTTCTCACCTTACTGCTGTTAAACGAATCTTTCGGTACCTTAAAGGCCGACCTCGGTTTGGTCTGTGGTATCCGAGGGATTCAAATTTTGACTTGTTTGCTTTTTCTGATAGCAAATTTGGAGGTACTGATAGTGACAGGAAATCTACATCCGCTGGATGTCAATTTCTGGGTGACAGGCTCATTTCTTGGCAATGCAAGAAACAACAAACGGTGGCGATTTCTACAGCTGAAGCTGAGTATGTTGCTGCTTCTGCATCTTGCTCGCAAGTGGTGTGGATGCAACATCAATTGCAGGACTACGGTTTGACTTATCTCAACACTACTATTTACTGCGATAATGATGCTGCCATACAAATTGTTAGAAATCCTGTTTTTCACTCCAAAACCAAGCACATAGACATAAAAGTTCATTTTATTCGAGATTGCTTCGACAGAGGTCTTATTACACTTGATCAAATCGATACAGATGCAAATGCTGCCGATTTGTTCACCAAACCTGTCAGCAGCTCAAAATTCAAAGTGCTTGTGGATTTTCTGAAAATGATCCGTTTTACTGACTGAGCATGTTTTTGTTTTTCGTAGGTAAATTTGTTCATAAAGTTTTCTATTCTTAGGTAGTTTTTATTTATGCTCAAATTTAGGGGGAGAAATTTTGAAAAATACAAAAACATTAAAAAAAAAAAAATAGAAAATTACAAAAAGAGGTGTTGCATGACTGGGAAATGAAATGAATTTTCACATTATGGTTGAGGGCTGACTCATGTAAGACCAGTATCGAAATAGTTTGACTCTAGTATGATGTGTTGGTAGGCTCTATTCTTTAGGCTGGAAGCATTGGCTGTTTCTGTTCAGAACTAAAATAGTACATGACCTCAGGAAAGAAAATCACTTGGAATTAGCTCATTTCTATTTGAATGTTTGTATGTTGTCCCGATACACACAATTTTGATCTGACTCTGAAATCTTCTCTGAAAAAGTCGTGTATCTCCTTTGTTGCATCCAGATATATGCTGACCTGGAGGTGCTAGGCAACGTCAGCTTCTGCTGCATCCAGATACATGCTGACCTAGCTGTACGTTGTCGCTCTGTAGATCAATTAAACACCCGAAAGAGGCCCTCAAGTGCCCAAAAGAAACCCTAGAAACCTATATCAAATTGAGAAAAACTCATTTGATTCTGTATATTATATCATCTCTGCAAAAGATCTATTCTGTTCTCTTCTCAACCTATTCCAAGTTAAGATTTCAGAGATCTGGATTGGACTTGTGAAATATGTGGTAGGGAAGCTACTTGCATGATAGGGTGTGCTGTTTATAATTCCAAGATCTGATTAGTATTTGTTTGAGTGTTCATTGTTAAGAAATTAAAACATGATAAATTTGTTACAGGCAGTTATATGAAAAAGGTCTAGGGATATGAGTTTAGGTGGACAAATATACTGGTAATCGTCTAGATCATTCAGTAGTAGATCAGTGTTGATAAGTGTGGTCAAGCCCGAAACCCGTGATTTGATCCCTGAGCAAATTATGATTTTTCCGTATTTTATTTATTTTATAAATAATATTTCAATATTATTTATTTTTGTGTTTTATAGGTTTTGGTCTAATAATACATGCTCAAAAGGTTTAATGGATTAAATAAGAAAATGTTTAAAAATTGGATTCTGAAAATAAGTGAAATTATTTATTTAATAAATCCGATTTTCTAACTGTTGAGTGGTCTCGATTCGAGACAGTGGTCTCGGCCCATGTTGTTAAAGGCCCGGCCCACAAGGTTAAGATATTTAAATGGTTTTTGACTCGAGACCATCACTGTGCACTCGAAACAACTCATCTGTCATTTTCAAACTCTCTCTCATTCTCCGGTGATATTATCTACTTTTCCGGCGATACTCTGTTCTCGACTTGAGGTTTTGAGTTCATTGAAGGTATTTTGATAGGTTTAATGATGTTTTAATTGAAGTTTTGCAGGTTTGTTGAAGATGTGATGAATATTTGAAGATCATCATAAACCCTAATCTTGATGATATTTTGGTGTTCAAAGAAATCATTGAGTGTTTGTGATGTTTGATCCAAAATTCAGTGAATCAATGGTGTTTGTGGAGTCTCGACTAGGGTTTCGACTGAATACATGTGAAGACTCGAGACCTAATGTTGCGAGTCGCAACCTTGTTGGTCTCGATTGGGGTCTCGACTCAAAGCTAATTAGTCTCGACTGAGGTCTTAGTCAATTTGACTCAGTCTCGACTAAGGTCTCGACTCGAAATTTCTTGATTTCGACTCGAAATCTCAAAGTCTCGAGTTACTTCATGTGTATTAATCAATGTTTTGACTGATGAATTTGGTGTGATTTGTTTTGATTTCATGTCTCTATGCTTAGTGTTTCTGTTTGGTGTAGGAAATGGATCGAAAATTTATTCCAACACACAATCAAGCTGGTTATCTAGCTTCACCACCTGAGAAGCACAGGAGACTATACACATCATTGATTAAGGGATTAAATAGCTGTCGACTTGTTCATGCTCTGCGAGAGAATCCAGTAGTTTATGAAAGTCTCGTGCAAGATTTTTGGAAGACGGCAAGATTTGAAGCACAAGGAGCTGATGGAAAGGGAATGATTGAAGCTGAGATTCAGGAGAAGAAGGTTGTTATTACTGAGCAAATGATAAGAGAAGTTTTACAATTTGGCGATGCTGAATCTGATCCAATTGAGCTTTCAAGTGATACTATAGAAGATGTATTACCTCGGTTAAGCTATGAAGGAAAGTATCCGTCACTTGTTAAGAAATTTTTGCACCCTTATTGGCGCTTGTTGGCTCATATATTCATATTGTGTATGACGGAAAATCGAGGGGGAACAGATCAACTGAATATTACACAAACGGCTGCATTTGTTGCACTTATTACAAATGAGTCGTTCAACTACTCGAAGTATGTTTTTGAAGGAATGAAGAGAAATGTTACTGGAGTCCGAAAGGATAAATTTATTATGTATCCAAGGTTTTTGCAGATGATTTTCAACGCTCGTTATTCTGATTTGATGCGATCTGGTGATACCTTGGAATTAAAACCAATGGGACCCTCTTGTTTTGGTGCTCTCACAACTAAGAAGGGGACAGAAAAGAAGTTTGAGGGACGTATTCCTTTGGAGAAGTTTGGTCGATTTTCAGAGACTGAAGTTGTAGCTGATGATCCAGCGATAGTACAAAATGTTCAAGTGAATGCTATGGTTGCTGAGGAGCATGATGTTCAAGTGAATATTGTTGATGATGGGCCTGAGACAGAGGTTTTAACTATTGACTCTGACGATGAAGGCATCGAAATTATGTGTGATTCAGGAGATGATGAAGAACTACCTCCTGAAAAGGAAGCTGATGTTGCTGTTTCAACTGTTCCTTCTATAATTACTGCTGAAAATTTGGCTTCGTTATTAAAGTCTGTAACTGATAAGATGGGAAATCCTCCTTCCAATCTTACAGTATCTACTGAAGAGCCTAGTGAAAACCCAAAGGATCCTGATTCATTACCATTGAAGCGAAAAAGGCGGGATCCTCGACTCGGAATGTACGTTGAGCAAAATAAAGATCAATCTTTAAACATTGCTGAAGATGATGAAGGATTGTATGATTTTGATTTTGAGAAGAATGTCACTGATACCACCACCACAACTGGAGATATTTTTGAGTTTAATACTGATAATCAAAGGGATGTTTTAGAGTCCACCACTGAAGATATTCAGGTTACTAATGTTAATGCTGATACTTTTATGGAGACAATGCCACATGGAGTTTCTGAATCTGCGGGTCCTTCTAGAGCAGTTGTTGATATGCCAGGTAGTTCAAGTGGTAAGAGACCTGAAGAGCCGTTTAGACTTCCTTTTAATGACGATTCAAGTGATGATGATGATTTCATTAGCATGAGAGAAATGAAGAAAAGATTAATTGTGGTTGAGCAAGATTCTATTCATAAAGAAGCCAAGATCATCCAACTTGAAGACACTTTAGTGCAAAAGAATCAACAAATTGAACAGCTTCAAGGAGATGTTACTTTGCTGTTTAATATGGTGTATGATTTACGTGGAAAGCTTGAGAAGAAATTTGGTAATGAATTCTCTGATCCTACTGATGTGGAGAATAGAAGAAAAGCCTTTGAAAAAGATGATGCTGAGAGAAGTGCTGCAATGGAGCAATACTTTAAAAGAGTTGTTGATCCGGTTGCTGATAAAGAGAAGGCTGAAAGGATTAAGAAGAAAAGGGAGTTTGTGATTTTAAAGAACAGGAATCTTAATCCGGATGATGATGATGCTCAAGCTACACATCATTTAATGGATGTTGGTGAAACTATCTATGATCAAGTTGGAAATAGATCTGGTGTCGTTAGCTGGGGATTTGATCACGATCGTAAAAGGTGGTGGATAAAAAGGAAGGTTGGACCTGTTGAATGGTATAAACATCCAGGCCAGTTTCAGTCATTTACTAAGATTGATTTGACTGATCTGTCTAAAGCACCCTACGTTGATGATAAGCCTGGAGGACCTGGATATTTGTTTTTCGAGAGATTGAAGAGGGAGGTTCTTAAGGGATTTCCTTCAATGCGGACAGCAGAGTCCATTGTTAAGCCAGCTAAAGGAGTTAGAGACTCTTATACACGCAAGCGAATGAAGATTGTGCATTGGCCGGTAACTGATAAGGAAAAGGTGCTTCCTTTGGTGAGGAAGATTCCACAAGGTGCTTTGAAGTCCTTGCAGTTTTGGACTTATGATGAGCGTTTAGGGCAGGCTGTAATAGTTTGTGATCATAATGTGGATTTTCGCTTGGTGGATCCAGTTGATTTACTGAATGTTGCTCATGAAGACCTAGAAGTGTTAGCTCGTCATCAAATTAGAGCTACTGAGAAATATGAGGAGATTGCAAAAGAATGGACTGGTGCTGTGGCTTCAGCGATACATATTCGCACAAAAGGTTTTGGTGGGTTCAAAGATCGGTTGGGTGGTGCTGGTGATAGTTGAAGGTTCAAGACTCTCTATGCATAAACCTAGGGGGAGATTGTTGGAACCTAAAGGTTTATACATTGAGAGACATTAAAGTTTGGGATTGGTCTTGTATTGTTTAACTTAGTTGTTTTGGGTCAATTATGTGTTTTGGGTTTATGTAGAGATCTCGAGTGGGCCAAGGTGGTCTCGACCCACCTTAGTTAGTATATAAGTTAACTTTTGTAACCATTAGTGGTTGATCGCTTTGATAGAAGTCTGTAAGGCCACTCGAGATCAGGAAGTCATCTTGTATCAGTCATCGAACTAAAGGTGAATGCAAGATTGATTTGTTTTTGATAATTGTTCTTATCATTCTTAATAGTTTTTCTTGAATCCACTTGTGTTTGGATTCCGCACTTACACAAGTCAACTTTGATATCATTGCAAGATCCTTAAGGTTTTACAAGGAGAGAAGAAGGAAATGGAGCGGCGCTGTAAAGGATTAGGGTTTGTGTGGAATGAAAGAAAGAACCCGGTTCACAATCGTGTAGACGTGGACACCCTATCTTTTGAACACGGTAGTATATTGATTGAGGGGTTGACATGTGTATAGGGGGGAATGTGGGGGTGCCAAGTGGCAGAACCTTGTTTCTTTTATTATAGTTAGAGATATATATATAGGGTGGGGTTCGGCTACAAAGTCCATTTTTCCTACAAAGTGTTCAAAGTCATAAAATACCACAATTTCAGCTATAAAACACCCTCAAAACCCACAAATAACAGAGTAAAGATCACTAAAACACAATATCCAAACCTTAACAGCCAATATAAACTTCAAACACACCATCGTAGAACTATGAATATAAAACACAACATGATAATCAAAACAAAACACACTAATATTAGTCATTCGATAATCAAAGCCTTTTCATCCAAAACACAACCCAAAACCCATAAATATGGTGTTCTAGTAATCTTCACTTTGTTATTTGTGGGTTTTGAGTGTCTTTTATGGCTGAAATTGTGGTGTTTTAAGACTTTACACTTTGTAGGAAAAATGGACTTTGTAGCCAACTCCCACCCTATATATATATATATATATAGGGTAGGGTTCTAGAGTGAACAATGGTTAAGTTGTGAACAAAATGAACAAATCTTGACCCTTTATTTCTTAGATGATGAGATTTAATGGTAATGGCAATTTGGTAAATATTTTGTAAAATATAACCAATAAATAAGGGGGATAGGGGCATTAATGTAAATGTATACTAAATCTAATTATGTAAATATCACAATCACAATCTCTCTCATAAAGATCGATCGGTGGTTTCATCATCTCTCTCATAAATCTAATTTTGTAAATATCACAATTTCTCTCTCATTGTCTCTGTAACTGATCGACCATCTCCTCCATTTTAGGGTTCTTCATCAAATATCGATCGGCAGTTTCAAGTTCATCATCTCTGTAATCGATCGGCCATCTCCTCCATTTTTTGTGTTTTTATCAAATAAAAGATGACATAAGATAGAAGATTAAAGGGCGAAGACGAAGAACACTCTTTACCGTCATCATCATCTTCGTCGGAACGCCGAGCAACCAAGGTACACCGATGTAATCCCTCGTGTTTGTTTGTTTAGTCACAATGTTTTGGTACAAGGGTTTGTTTTTTATGAGTAGTTACTGTAGGTCCCGAAATCTGAGGATCGATAACGAACCGAATCACTTGTTTATAGTAAACACGGTTACGTGTGCGGAATCCACGTAACTATGCCAAATCAAACATATAAAGCAATAATAACAACGGATTAATCAATGAAACACACTCGATTGATTAACGGGATGAGAACCGATTACAAACTGATACAAACACAGTTCAGACAGAATTTCGGCAGAGTTTTGTTACTATGGTTATTATCTCATCTCTGTGTTCAAATGAAACAGAGATGTTGTTTATATAGTCCCTGGGCCAAGATATCGACGAAACACAAGGTGTTCGACGAATCTGAACATGGGCCAGACATTTGGGCCTGAAACAGCCCAGTACATGACGAATCAAGGTCTGATTCGTCATGACCTTCAACGAAACAGAAGTATAGAACATTGGTCTGTTTCGTCATGATGTGTTCCGATGAAACAGACCTGTTTCGTCGAGAGCTGCAACTGTTGTGGTTGTTTCTGTTAACAGACAGCAACAACAGCAACATATAAACATAGTAATGACCAAACTACCCTTTAATGCAACATGCATTGTTCATAATACTTTACATATCAAAAGAGACAAATAAGTTGTACACAAGTAGATAGGAGGATATCTGACTTGGTCAACATAAACATACAGACTCGATAATTAATAAAAGACCATACAAAATACATCGTTAAACAAGACTAGTCACAGACACTAAAAATGCATCAACAAACTCCCCCTTGTCTGTTACTCGTCTTCGGTCTTCTAATCTTCCATCAGTGTTGTTCGGACCACGAACTGCCCGAATGTATGCCCCTGTAGTAGCAAAAACACGCTACTCGCTGAAACTTTAACGCTTGACGTGCATCTTGATCTTCATAGAAAATATCATGACGATATAATCTGTTAATATCAGCTTCAGACATGTTGACGATCCACATCGGATCCAACATCCGGTAATTTGCACGATTATGAACACATTTCCATTCAGTTTGAATTTTCAAATGCAAGAACGTTTTTATGAAGAAGGTTTCAGGCTTCCGGTAGAAAACACCAAGCAACAACTTCGGCTTAATCAAAAACGAACTTTACACAAATATACTAAAAACAAATTTAAAGCACAGTAAACTAAATGAAAATGCGGAAAACTGTTAAAAACACTAAACAACTGTACAAGTGCAATCTTTTTGCGAATCTCAAGGACAAGGAATCATACCAGCTTACGGTCTTAGTCAAACATGATTTTGATTTCTGTTTAAAGCTCTGGATAAGTATACTACCTCGATTATCGGTATTGTTGTCCACATAAGCTCAAACTAATCAGACATAATCATTTAAGAGATACGATTAACGGTAAGGATTATACTTACAAGTCGATGTAAATCCACTCACGACACATTCCCGTATCAAGGTATGCACGAGAATTCATCTTACCGGTGAGTATACCGATTATCATCTGTTTGACCGTATAAAAATGTGAGAAACTCACTTATTTGATTGAAAACAAGTCCTATGTGATAGAATCACTTATTGATGAGGAACTTGATTTTCAGATGCATGAGGGCACATGAGCAAGTCCGTGAACAGGTCAGTACTTCCGTACAGCAGAGAGACGAACTTGACTCCCGCAAAGAATCTGTGATATATTATCACTTATTTTGTTTGGACATGTGATAGTTGATCACTTATTGAGGTCGAATGCAGTATGTACACGTATGTATAGTATCATGGAAGATCTTAGACTTCGTCTCCGTTATTTTTACGGTTTGATACAACCATGATACCCAGATGATAAGCAGCATAAAGACCGAATATCTCAGAACCTCGGCAATCTCTCAAACGAAATTTCGGTACCAAGACCATATGCCAATGTGTGGTTCCCACCTGGTCTTCAGTCGATTAAGATTTATATCACCCTGCACACTTTAAAATGATTGTGAGCCTACCGATACATCTTATATAGAGCTGCTTAACATTTTTCATTTTGCATTTCAGTTCAAAGAGGATTCAACAGACCACTGATCTACTATCATATTCTCTTTTTCTCGCCAGGAAACTCATTTTTGTTTTTCAATGTTTTTGCGTTTTGAAATTTTTCGATGTTTTTGAATTTTCAAATTTGGATTTACTCCCCCTAAAATCAACAAACTAAGATAAAATTTTAAAAGACACAAAGATATTTACAAAAACGATTTCCCGATGTCGGTTAACTCATGTTTTACCTCAATGCCGTTTACCAAAATTAATTTTAATCAGAAATGATTTATCGAATTTTGGAAAAATCAGTTGGCATGTCGGTAAGCGGTGTGGACCATGACAACATTGTCTGGCCAAAGAGTGCTACACGAGAGGATAACAATTTATAAAGCAGCTTAAATATCGACAAGTAAAGGAGAGATTAGAAATTTTAAAACCGTATCCTGCAACTGCTTCGTGCCTTGCAATGAATCTGAACGCTCTCCCAATCTGGATATCCACCCGGTGTGGATTTCAAAGTCGATTTTGTAGCTACTGAGAAATCTCTTCACAGCAACAAGATCAGAAACCTTTGGGTCTGGCTGGTCTTCCACATTGCACCAGCGAGGGTCTTTGTCTTTCTCTTTCAGAAGTAGTGTGCAGTTGTTCAATCCACGCCAAGGCATCCGCACACCCGGTTGGTTTGTTCAACAAACACATTTTCTTCAATCACACCACGAAGAAATGTACACTGCACGTTCATCTTGTTGATTTTGAACTTCAGACGTGCTGCAGGTGCGTACATTTTGATTGAATCTATCCTGGGGACCCGATCAAATCCTTGAACAATCAAACTTTGGAATGATTTTCAATTTGTCGAAGCTTTTCAATCTCTTTCGACAGGCAATTCTGTCTTCTTTTTCTTTTTCTTCTCTCCATCAAAGGCAACCACTTCTTCTGTCGCCGATCTTGTGCATGAACATTCCACTATCAATAATCCGATGACTATTGATAGTTCCTCCTGGAACATCCTACACACTCACTCAGAGATTAGTTGGAGAGGGGGACCCAAGCCTTCATAGACTTGGGTCTTCCGGCATGATCGAAGATTGTGACTTCGATTTCCCGATAACTCGGAATTTGAGTGGCTCCCCCTGAAACTTTGTCCGTTTTAAGTCTCCAAGTTTGTTTCTGTTTACCAGATTGTGTATTATGTACAAATTCTGGTTTTAACGGTTGTTGTGAACTTGGTTTCCTTTTAACATTTTCTGATTTTAAGGCCTTTTCGATCACCTTCACATTCTTACGTCGTTGTTTTGTTTCCTGTTCTTTAATAGTGCGTTTATCATGTTTTGGAGAAACAGGACGACGTTGTGAGTGACCTTGTTCAGAAGGAGCTCTTTCAATAAAATTTGGTTTGGGCGAGTTTGTGCAGTCTTTAATGATGTGCCCAAACTTCCCACACTTAAAACATTTTCTCCTTTCAACAAACTTAGGAGAATCTGATCGACGACCTGACGTAGAAGTTGTTAACCTAGAGGTACTAGCTTCACACCCGTTTGTGTGTTGGGTGTAATTGTTATCACTGTTACGCTTTAAAATCTTGACTTGTTGAACAAAATCGGTGTTGGATTTGTTTTCAAAAGTCTCAATTTTATCAGTACCTTTGGAGGCCACAAATTTAACGTCTTTTGCATTCTTCTTGTAACGAGCTCCTTTTGATTCAATCTTAGCCTTAGGCTTTTAGGTCCCGTTTTTCCGGTGAGGATCGATAACGAACACCTATCCTTGTTTATCACGAACACGGTAACGGGTGCGGAATCCCCGTGACGGTGCAAACCAAACAAAGTGTAAAACACACGGGTAACCAAAGATTCAATATCTATTGATTAGGGATGAGTACAACCACAAACATATACAAACAATGTTTTAACAGACTCTCTCTAAGTCTCTCTGTGCTCATCTGTTTCACACAGAAACAAATGAGGGTATTTATACTAAACACAGACACAGACATGACGAAACAAAACAGTTACACGTATGTATAGTATCATGGAAGATCTTAGACTTCGTCTCCGTTATTTTTACGGTTTGATACAACCATGATACCCAGATGATAAACAGCATAAAGACCGAATATTTCAGATCTCGTCAATCTCTCAAACGAGATTTCGGTACCAAGACTATATGCCAATGAATGGTTCTCACCTGACTTGAAGTCTGTTAGGTTTGTATCATCCTGCACATTTTAGTCTGATTGTGAGCCTACCAATACATCGTTAGTAGAGATACTTATCATTTTTCTTTTTATTTTGCATTTTGAGCACATTGACCGACCACACCAGTGAACTTCATCATTTTCCTTTATCCAAGAAACTCATTTTTCTGTTTTTCTATTGTTTTTGAATTTTTGAATTTTTTTTTTAAAAACGAAACGACAGAAAGTAAAGACATCTTTTTGGATTTTGAACTTTTGCAATGTTTTTGTATTTTCTTGAAATATCTCCCCCTAAAATTCGCAAAGTTTACGAAAACTAAAATCTTTTTGAATTTTCAAAGATTATAAAGAAAATATTTACAAAAAAAAACGATCAGCCAAAGAAGTTTACTCGGGTATCACCTTAATGCCATTGACCAAAAGTAGATAATCAAAACGTGATTTATCAAAAGCTTTTGTAAACAGGTCGGCACGTTGGTGATCAGTGGGGACATGAACGACATCGATTAATTTCTTGTCAAAACAATCACGTATGAAGTGATATTTAATGTCGATGTGTTTAGTCTTGGAATGCTGCACAGGATTTCTAGTGATCTGTAAGGCAGCATTATTATCAACAAAAATATTAGTAGATAGGAATTCTAAACCGTAGTCGCGCATTTGTTGTTGTATCCAAAGAACTTGGGAGCAACAACTCGAGGCAGCAATGTATTCTGCTTCACATGTTGATGTAGCAACACACGTTTGCTTCTTGCACTGCCACGTGACCAGGCGATTTCCTAAGAACTGACATCCTGCTGTTGTCGATTTGCCATCGATTTTGCATCCACCAAAATCAGAATCACTGAATGCAATTAATTCAAAGCTATCATCCCTAGGGTACCAAAGACCGAGGTCTGGGCATCCCTTCAAATAGCGTAAAATCCTTTTGACAGCTGACAGATGAGAGGCCTTCGGGTTTGCTTGATATCTTGCTAGCAAGCATGTTGGGTACATGATATCAGGCCTCGAAGCGGTAAGATACATGAGAGATCCGATTATGGCACGATAGTACGAGGAGTTGATGCTTTCTCCCTTCAAATCCGGAGTAATCCCGTGATTCTGCGGAAGTGGGGTACCAATGGGCGTTGCATCTGACATTTGGAATCGGCTCAAAATGTCACCAACATATTTAGTCTGATGGATGAATATCCCAGACTCTGTTTGTTGAACTTGAAGGCCCAAAAAGAAATTCATCTCTCCCATAGCGCTCATTTCGAACTTTTCTTGCATAACACTTTCGAATTGCCTGCACAAAGAATCATTAGTAGATCCAAATATTATATCATCAACATATACCTGCACCAGCAGAAGATCTCCATTTTGTTCCTTGATAAAGAGTGTGCAATCAATAAGACCTCGTCGAAATCCATTCTCCAGAAGATAGTTGGATAAGGTTGCGTACCAAGCCCTAGGTGCTTGATGTAAACCATAAAGAGCTTTGTTTAGCAACCAAACCCGATCGGGGTGAATAGGATCTTCAAAACCTGGAGGCTGTTCGACGTGCACCTCTTCTTGAACTATACCATGAAGAAAAGCACTTTTGACGTCCATCTGGTAAACTTTGAATCCTTTGAAAGAAGCATAAGCTAAGAAGATCCTAATAGCCTCCAGACGTGCAACAGGTGCATAAACTTCATTGTAGTCAATGCCTTCTATCTGGCGAAAACCCTGAACAACCAGTCTCGCTTTGTTGCGAATAACAACTCCACGGTCGTCTTTCTTGCATTTATAAACCCATCGTGTTCCAATTTTCTTGTAATTCTCCGGTTTTTCAACAAGCTTCCAAACACCAAGCTTTTGAAATTGCTGCAGTTCGTCCTGCATGGCTTCAACCCATGAATTATCTTTTAAAGCTTCCTTCCAAGATTTTGGTTCCTCTTGTGAAACGTAACACGCGAAAGACCAATCATTTTGTAGACCAGATTCTCTAATAGCTGAATACAAACCAGCACTCTGGTTGTTTCTCAGCTGATTACGTGTCTGCACACCTTGTTGGACATCTCCTATGATATTCTGCTGTGGATGGGTATCGTGTATCCTCATTTCAGGATTTTCAGGAACACGAGCATTAACACCCAAATTGTTAATATTAAGATCAACAACCAACTCCACACCTGGAATATGCGTAGAAGTGGATGCATTTCCTTCAGCAGTATCATCGATTTGCACATGAGGAGTATCAACAGAAGTACCCTGAACTGGAACAACTGGAGATTTAGTGCCTTCAGTCACATCCAGATTTTCTTCATCTTCTTCTGATGACTCATTGTATTCAGTAGCATTTTCAACTTCCTCATTTTGAACTGTGTTGTTAGACGAATTAGAACTTTGTGAGTTAACAACAACAGGTCTAACTAATGACGACTCAGCAGCATTGTCACTATCAAATATCATTCTAGCAGCTGCGGAATCTTCATCAAAGATTGGCAGATCAAAGGAGTTGAATAGCCCATCATAATCGAACATCCAAGGATCACCTGGAGCTTTAACAGGATTTGTATATCTCTGAACCCTTACTTCACTCCATAGTTCAATCTTTTTGGTAGTCAGATTCCAAACACGAAAATTTGGTGTAGCATATCCAAGGAAGAAACCCTCGATAGCTTTCGCTCCAAACTTTCCATCCGGATCAATCATAGTGCATGGACCACCAAAAGGTTCTAGAATTGAAAGATCAGGTTTCCTTTTCTGTAGAAGTTCAAAACAAGTTTTGCCATGCCTCTTAACTGTAAGAACTCTGTTCAAAGTGTAGCATGCAGTCGACACAGCTTCTGCCCAGAATTGAACAGGAAGTTCCGACTCTACTAACATAGTTCTTGCAGTCTCAATAATCGTACGATTCTTTCTCTCAGCGACACCATTTTGTTGTGGAGTATAGCGAGAACTGTATTCATGAAGAATGCCTTTAGAAGTACAGAACTCATCCATCACACGGTTCTTGAATTCAGTTCCATTGTCGCTTCGGATCCTCTTCACTTTCAAAGTGTATAAATTCTCCAACATTGTGAGAAGATCCTTGAGAATTCCAGGAGTATCACTCTTGTGTGCCATGAAAGCTACCCAAGAAAATCTAGAATAATCATCAGTAACAACCAGACAGTAAGCATATCCGAATGTTGTCTTGTGCTTCATAGGTCCAAAGAGGTCCATATGAAGACGTTCGAGAGGCATGCTAACAGAATTGATTTTCTTCAGAGGGTGAGATTTCTTTGTTTGTTTCCCTTTCTGGCACGAAACACAGATATCTTGTAGATGAAAACTTCTCACAGGCACACCATTCACAAGATTGTTTTTCACCAAATGGTTCATTTTCCTCAAGTGAATGTGCCCCATTCTTCTGTGCCAAGAAATAGATTCCTTCTCTGTGGCTTTTGAGACAAAACATTGTACTTGCGCAGATGTCGTAATGGCTTGGCTCATATCAAGAATATAAAGATCATTAATTCTTGGAGCCGATAAGAGAATCCATTCATCAGGAATCTTGAATCCAGGTTTAAGCACATAACAACCGGCATCATCAAAATGCACGGTGAACTTTTTATCGCAGATTTGCGACACACTGAGAAGATTATGATCAAGTTGACGAACATAATTAATCTTTTCGAAGCATACCACACCATTTGAGATCATTCCTTCTCCGGTGATATATCCGCCTTTGTCTCCTGCGAACGCGACATAGCCTCCCCTAATATTTCTCACATCGTACAGAAGCCGTAAGTCGCCCGTCATGTGCCTGGATGCCCCACTATCAACAATCCAATGACTACTGATAGTTCCTCCTGGAACATCCTGCACGAATCATCCAATGATTAGTTAAGGATGGGGACCCAAGCCAAAGTGGTCTTGGGTCGTCCCTGAGCATCACAAATAGTGATCTCGATTTGTTGATGGTTTTCCAAACGAACAGCTCCCCCTGAACTTTCACCCTTCCTAGGTTTCCAAGTTTGTTTTTGTTTACCAGATTGAGTTTTGTAAACAAATTTTGAAATTTCTGGTTTTACAGGTGAACTTGGTTCCCTTGGAACAGAATTGACCTTAGATTTTAAAGCCTTTTCTATTTTCTTCACATTTTGATGTCGTTGTTTCGATTCCTGTTCTTTAATAGTTCTTTTATCATGTTTAGGTGAAACAGGACGACATTTAGGGTGAATCGATTCAGGTGGTGCTTTCTCAACAAATTTATCTTTTGGAGTGTTAACACAATCTTTGATGATGTGTCCAAACTCTCCACATTTAAAACACGTTCTCCTCTCAACAAACTTAGGAGAAACGGATCGAGGCACATATGTCAAACCTGTAGAACCTGAGGTACTAGCCTTTTCATTACACCCGTTTGAGTGTTGAGTGTAATTATTCTGACTGTTACGCTTTAAAATCTTGATTTTTTGTACAAAATCAGTGTTTGATTTGTTAGCAAAAATCTCAATTTTATCAGTACCCTCAGATGCCACAAATCTGACATCATTGTTTTTCTTTTGATAACGAGCTCCATTTGTTTCAGATTTTGATTTAGAAACATCTGGTCTTTGAGCTCGTTGATATGGTTGTTTACCCTTAGGAGCAAACGGTTGTTGCTTTGTTGGGAAGTTTTGATTTCCAAATTTCTTTTTGATTGCAGCTTTAGGAATTTGATCACATTGAGTTACAGTAACTCCCGGAATCGACCTTCCCAAAAACTTACTTGTGTTATTTTCAAAAACGTTATCAATCGATGATGGATTGACATTTTTAATTGGGAAATCATTATCTGAATAGATTTTAGAATCACCAACCAAAGTATACAACACATTGTTACTCTTAACGGTAGACACAGGTTTCTTGTCATTTATGACAGGATTAATCACATTTTTGGCAACTTGTTGCACAAAAGGAATAGGAGGATCACAAAGAATATGATTCTCAATTGGAATTTCTATTCCCTTTTTCTTATCAAGTGATTCATCCTGGTCATTAGCATCTGTTTCATCATCAGATGAATCATAATCCTCAACAATTGGAGGACTTTGGCTCACTGATGTTGAAGTTCCTGTTTCATCAGATAAAGTTCCCGAGGAGCTGTCTGGTTTGAACCCTAATCCAGTAGTAAATTCCTCATAATTGAGAGGCACACTGGGTTCAAAACGAGGCATATCCTCTTCATCAGGTGGTGCTGCATAATTGTGTCTCAAAGGGGGCGGACATTTCTTATACCCAACACCACTCTTGTTTTTCTTCAGTTGTTGAACGTCAATTATGTGATCGAGCACAAATCGGGAGTTAGAATAACTCTCCAATTTTTGCTTGATCGCATCGTGCGCCAATTTTGCAATGGCTAATTCCGTCCTGGTTTCCTCAACGAGATTTATGTACTTGTTAATACTAACTTGTTTGTGATAAACAACTTTAGTAGTTTCGGAAACACTTTTCTTTAAATTTTCAATTAAAGATTTAAAGTCCTTTTCATTTCTTGTTAAAGCCATATTTGCTTCTTTGCACTTTGACATATCAACAACCAAATGTTGATTGTGACTATGAATTGTGTCACATTCATGTTTCACTCTATCAAATTCCTGTTTCAAATAAGCACAGTCATTACAAATTCTAGGAGTTTCAGATGTTACCTGACTCGAAGAGGCTGAAACATTTGCCATGAAGGCAGTTTGAAAAGAAAAAGATCCGTCTTCAGAGAAGAACTTCTCCATTTCTTTAGATGCTATCCCAGCCTTCTTGATAAGAACAGATTTCTGAGACTTCAACTCCTCTGCTTCACTCAACAAATCATCAATAGAACTCGCTTCTTCTTTCACATCACCCGAAATAGAACTTTCTTCATCAGAATTCCCGGTATAACCCGAACTGTCGTCACTTTCAGAAAATTCTTCCCTACGAACGTGCTTGATGTGATTGATGATCTTTGCGTAGCATGCGGTTCCTCCTCCTTCATTATCACCTTCCCCCAATTGTAAAGACCAATTACACCCTTCATCTGTTTGAACAACCAATGCACGAGTGTTGTTTGATGGCCCAGACTGGTTCTGGTTGGTGGTGTTGTTCACAGCTACTATCCCTCTTCCACGATTGTCTTGATTGCCTTGATTGGCATTTGAAGAACCTGTCTGATTTCTGAAAGGGTTCTGATTGCCTTGCTTTGGTGGTCGAGTGCATTCACGTTTAAAATGACCCTTCTCGCCACAATTGAAGCATGTAACGGTTTCTTTATCAAACCCGTACTTCGTATCCTGCTTACTTTCCAAGGAACTTCTTCCCGTTCGAGCCATGAAGTCCTTTGCCCTTCTAACTGCACTCGCAAACGCCCACTTTATATCCATCAACTCCATTTCATCACGGTCGATTTGTTGATAATCTTCGTTGGTCATACTGATCTTCCCAATTTGACCTGCAACCAAACCGCAGTAAGCACTGACCATCGTATTAATGAGTTCCGAATGCTCCTTTGCAACCTCAATGCTAACTTTTGATAGGTTCGAGGTATCAACTTTGATAGTATTCGTGTCTTGAGATGGAGGATTGCTGGTATAATGTACTTGTTGTGGTGGTGGTTGTGCTTTTGATAAGGATTTCGAAAGATAAGCGCCTAAATCAAACTCTGGTTGAGTAGTAGTAACTTGCGGTGGAGATTGATCTTGAGATTTGAATTTTGATATTGATTGTGAAAGATAAGCTCCTAGATCAAACTCTGGTTGTGGTGGTGGTTTGAATGGAAACGGAGATGAGTTTGTGTTGGAAACAAACGCCGTTTGAAGCTTAGGCTGCTGAACAGAACTAGAACTTGCAGAAGGAGCAAAACCAGGCAAATAAATTTCTGTGTTTTGAGGAGCTCCAATCCGTTTAGCTTTCCGATTCTCTTCTTCGTACTTGTGCTCCAACTTCTGAACAAATCCATAGATAGTGACAGTTTCCCCATCCAGAGCACCAGTATGCTTTAGAAGTTCAATGAATGGACTCCATATAGGAGGTAGAGCATCAGCTAAACGTGCAATCATTTCCACATGACTTACAACAACCTTATAAGAACTCATTTCACTTATCAAATGATAGAAACGAGAAGTCAAATCATTTAGATTTTCATTTTCCAAAGATTGAAATGACTCAAATTCTTTCTTTAAAAGATCATGGCGAATTTTTCTAGAAGCTTCATTTCCTTCTCCTCTTGTTTCCAATGCATCCCATAAAGCTTTTGTGCTCTTACTATAAGAAAATTGATGATAGATGTCTTTATGAAGAGCTTGTGTTAGATAAGCAAACGCCTTCTTCTCTAATTCATAGGCTTTCTTATCTTCTTCAACCATATTAGAAATGCCAGCGGCAGTTGATGCTGCTGCTTCCAGTTCTGGACTACATTCAGTAGTGAAACATGTCCAAAGTTCAACGTTTTGCCCTTGAATGTATGTATGAAAACGACCCTTCCAAGTTGGATAGTCGTTCATATGATTTAGCTTTGGCGGACGATTGTTGCTTCCCGTCTCACTTTCACTGAGCAATAGATTCTGTATGTTTTGATTTTGATTAGAGACCATTGCCCATTGACTTGCATTTGCTGCTTGTTGTTTTTGAGGCAATTGGTTCATCAAATCGGCAAGTGAAGGCTGATTTTCACTTGGTCTTGCTTCCGAACTCCAATCCCACAGACCTTTGCTACCCATGATTTCTGTATGTATGTTAGTACCTGCACACACACTTGAAAACACAATGTTATGACAGATTTGCAAGTCCTCTGTGTAAAACAGAAGTGTTCTCGACGAAACACTTTCCACGAAACAGGTTTGTTTCGTCGAAATGAATAATGACGAAACAGACTTTGTTTCGTCGAAGATATTATGACGAAACAGACTTTGTTTCGTTGAAGATATTATTGACGAAACACAAGTGATTCGTCGACTGTTTGTTTCGTCGATGCTGAGTCTCAGACAGCTGTTTAAGATATTTACAGCTGTTTCAGATATTTAAAATATCTAAACTGACACAAGGTATGTTTTTCTGAGTTAGAGTTCCAATGTTACAAACACAAAAGTCCACTTAATGTATTTTAATGAGTAACACTTTGATTTAAACACAACAAGATCAAATGAACAATTTTATAATGAACTCTATGAAGATATGAAGAACACACACAAGAACAAAGAGTTTCCCGGTAAACTTATGAGTTTTCCGGTGACCGGAAAAATTTCCGAAAACACTATAATGCACAAGACTTTCACTAAAAACCCGGTTCAAAGTATAAGCAATAAATCTAACAAGGTTTTTGATAAAACTCTTAGCAAATAACAACAAACAAACAGATTTTATGAATATTTTTCCAGAATATATAATTTTTCAAGAACAAATTTTCAGAAAAAAAAAACACACACAAAATACTTGATAAAAACCGAACAAGTTCGATTTTAAACAAGGATAAGAGCCAATGCTCTGATACCACTTGTAGGTCCCGAAATCTGAGGATCGATAACGAACCGAATCACTTGTTTATAGTAAACACGGTTACGTGTGCGGAATCCACGTAACTATGCCAAATCAAACATATAAAGCAATAATAACAACGGATTAATCAATGAAACACACTCGATTGATTAACGGGATGAGAACCGATTACAAACTGATACAAACACAGTTCAGACAGAATTTCGGCAGAGTTTTGTTACTATGGTTATTATCTCATCTCTGTGTTCAAATGAAACAGAGATGTTGTTTATATAGTCCCTGGGCCAAGATATCGACGAAACACAAGGTGTTCGACGAATCTGAACATGGGCCAGACATTTGGGCCTGAAACAGCCCAGTACATGACGAATCAAGGTCTGATTCGTCATGACCTTCAACGAAACAGAAGTATAGAACATTGGTCTGTTTCGTCATGATGTGTTCCGACGAAACAGACCTGTTTCGTCGAGAGCTGCAACTGTTGTGGTTGTTTCTGTTAACAGACAGCAACAACAGCAACATATAAACATAGTAATGACCAAACTACCCTTTAATGCAACATGCATTGTTCATAATACTTTACATATCAAAAGAGACAAATAAGTTGTACACAAGTAGATAGGAGGATATCTGACTTGGTCAACATAAACATACAGACTCGATAATTAATAAAAGACCATACAAAATACATCGTTAAACAAGACTAGTCACAGACACTAAAAATGCATCAACAGTTACTTGAGTACATGTTTAGTTCCTTTGAAGGATAAGGGTGATGTAACAAATTAGAGGATGATGCTCTGTTTTGATTCAAGTTTAGGCATGTTTGTTTGGTTACGATAACCTAAAATCTTTTATGTACACCTGTGTACAGCGTGGTTAATTAGGTTGAGATTTTGAAAAAATGTGTATGTACACCTGTGTATAGCGTGCTCTTTTTTTTAAGGGATTCTAGGTTGTTTGTTTGGTTGAGTTGGTGTAGAGTCGTTTATGTACACATGTGTACAGCGTGGTTAATTAGGTTGAGATGTTCAAAAATTGTTTATGTACACCTGTGTATAGCGTGCTTAATAATTAAGGTTGAGATTTTGTAAAATCGTTTGGTGCCTCTATTTTTTTTTTTTTTGAAGAATAAGGTTGATTTAACAGTTTTGGTCATACTCTGTTTTGTCATTAATTACCTAAAGGAAGTTCAGCATCCGAATGGGTTGGAGTTTGAAGCAGCAATGCAATACAGGTCTGAGCCTCCAATAGTCGTGATTATGAAGATACAGTTGAAGAGACACGTGAACTGAATGAATCGAAAAATCCGATCGCGTTTAGTTCCAAGATTCAGTGTCTTGTGGAGCCTCCAGCAAGCCAAAATGTGGTATGTGGGTTATAAGATTATCGTGTATACAATTAACTTTGCATGCTTATTGATGGGTTGTTAAATATTAATGGATGAAAACAGGAGGATGGAGATCAAGTGAAGCCAATTGCTGGAAAGCACATAAAGGGCTGCAACTGTAAAAAGTCAATGTGCCAGAAAAAGTAATGCGAGTGTTATTAGGGTTGTTCACATCGCGGTGTTATGGTTCAATTCGTTTCAGATTCTCTCAAATTACTTATCTTAGAGGTGTCTGTTTTGACCTGTATACTTATACAATGTGTCAAGTTATGTATTATATCTAACGGGTCAAACAAGAAAAACAAAAACTATTATGTTTTGCATTGTATAGATTAATGTTTGTTTGGTTTTTTCATTATCTACAACTTGTTATCATTCAAGAGAGATATTTTGTTGATAGGTTTTTTTTATTGTGATGTTGTTGTAGTAGTATAGATCAAGTTTTGTAACATACAAGGGTTTTTACTCTATTTTTAGGCTATGGTATGAGTTTTGCTTGGTTGATTTGTTGTAGACATTTGTACAGGAGTTTTTTTTATTAAATACACTGGGTTATGAAGATTTATTAATACACTATGTACATATGTGTATACTGCGATGTACACATGTGTATATTGTCTGCAACCTGGGTTGTACACTATGTACACATGTGTATACGTAGTTGATACACATTAACACATGGGCTTACAAAGATGGGTAGTAGTATAGATCAAGTTTTGGTAACATGTATATATGGTTCACAAAACCAACCAACGTAAGCATTAACACATGGTCTTACAAACTTTTACTAAAATCATTTTGAAATTGACAGAAGGTACATTGAGAAAACTCATTGTTCTAGAAACATATCTCGAGTAAAATGTCTACTTTGTGACAACAAAAACAAGTTCTAAGGAAAACTAACGTAGAATTAAAAAAAATGTATAAAATGTATCACATGGTTGTGACAAGCAGCCGATTAGATGACATGTACCAACGGACTCCATCCTTCGAATGTCACCGCTTTATGAATATTTAAAATGCTTCTTTTTGGTGAGTCTGGTCATTAAACCCTTCATGAAAGATCAAAACTTGACAAATTGTTTAACAAATATTAGGAAAAATGTCACGATTGTTTAGCCCGAACACGGCCACTTCTACGAATAGTCTTGTCTGATGAATCCATTTGGGGAGCTTGAAGATCTGCATTTGTTTTTCTCTTTCTGGAATTTGGGTTTGTAGAGATTACTCTGTTTTCCTGTTTCGTTGCCTACAACTGTACCATTTGAAAATGCATCAGCCCTTTTCCACCTTTGGTTTCAAACACCATTTTCCTGCACATGCTCCATAAAATTAGACACTTGTATTGTCACAATAATACTTATGGATAATACAGTTTGTTCTTCGGTGTACACTGGTATGTTCACCTGTGTACAACAGTCTGTACACATGTGCACAACAGTGCATTACATAAGTCTACACTATTCCAGGTTGCAGACAAATAACCAACCTTTTGTACAACTGTGTATCGGATGCTTATACACATGTGTACATAGTGTACAACCCAGCTTGCAGACAATATACACATGTGTACATCGCAGTATACCATCGCCTAAAAACAGAATAAAAACCCCTGTACAAATGTCTACAACAAAACAACCAACCAAACATCATACATCAACGATTTTACAACAAATCAACCAAAGAAACATCATAACATCGTGTAAAAACAGAGTAAAATCAAGTATCTTGTTAAATAAATATTATCCTTTGAAAAATCAAGTATCTTGTTAAATCAGTACTAGCATCAATCAAACAAAACAAACTACAACAATTTGCCTTATTCTTGAATCAATATACCCAATTGAACTAGAAACCCTATGAACCCTAATTGTTGAATAAGAAGGAACAAATGTTTAAAAGGGAAAATTGGAAAATAAAACCTGATTGGATGAAGGAAAATCAATGGAATTCGAGATCTGTGAGAGAGAGTATTCCGGCGAAGATGATGGTCACGGCGATGATCTGTAACTTTTGTGGTCCTCCTCTGCGATGATGATGAAAGACAGTAAGAACTGCAGCAAAAAGAACTACGTGATGATGATGATGATAATTTTCTGGAATCTGAGGATAGGAGGTTGTAACAATCCTCAATAAACCGACACCTTCGATTATTTTTCCAACACCCTATTATATTTTAAAAATATCTCAAAATGTTCCAAAATACACCCCATACGCAAATACGGGCCTCAAATATATTAAATAGTATTAAAAATAAATAAAAATTGAAAACTTAAGCTGAGGCGGGCCGCGTTGGACCCCACCCCAAGCTTACGCGGGCGGTATGAAGGTTAGAACCTGATTTCGCTGATTTATTTAAGTTCAGACGGGCCGCGAAAGATCCCCATTAGTTTACGCGGGCCGCGATAGTACCAAAATGTGGTGCGGCCCGGTGATGACACGTGTCATCATCGTGTCTAGCCTAGTAGATGACCCGGACAAGCTACCCTGTTTACCAGGGTTGACGCGGGCCGCGTAAGCCCAGCCCATGTGTTATGCGGGCCGCGTGAGGACCAGTTTCAGCACCTATATAAGAAGGCCATCGGGTTCAACCAAAATTCGCTCACAATTCGTTTCTCAATCTCAAAATCTGAATATTAGGCTTTATAAGCGGGCATTATACCCCCCTAGTTAGCAAAGTTCTGCTCCGTTGTAAGTATTATAACCCCTGGATACGTATTAGATACGCTGCCCGATTGATCTAGGGTTCCGTAATGGCTGTCGTGGTTCTGCCCGACGTAGTCATTGGAATGCCGTCTCGAGGAGGGTATTGCTAATGTCAAAATGGGTTATTAATACTAACGCGTGTACATTTGTTTAAATTATAGATTATCACCGGGAACCCTTACGGAAAACCTAAGACAACAATGTGAGTTGATCCACTTTTTGTAAACCTTTTGTTAAATGTTTTTACAAAACCTTAAATACTTTTCCATGCGAATAACAGTTATTGAGTATTTGTAAGCATACAATTATAATGAGTATGTTGGGGTTTTGTATACAAAATTTGTTACCACCTGGTCAAGGAGTAACATGTCCACAACTCGGGTTCGACAGTACCATGGATGTTAATTGTAATGTCTTGTAAACAAATATAATTGCGGGATCGCCCTCAACACTGTACACTGTGACTTTTTATTTAAACTTGATTAAACTGGGATTCACTCACCAGTATTTCCCACTGACAAATGTTTCTAAAACGCGTTTCAGGTAACAAAATGTGAAATGTTTTTAAAACGCGTTTCAGGTAACAAAATGCAGTTGACCTCTTTGGCTGAAATGGGCTTAAGCCCACACAATTGGGCTGTCGAACTCATATGGTAAAGTTGTTTTAATCTAGTTAGTATTTTATTGGCTACACAAGTGTGGGGTGCGACCCAATACAAGCGCGTACTTGTTTAACAGAATCATACAAGCACTGAACGTGTACTACTTAGAAGAGAATTAACGAGGAGTTAAGATCACCAGATTAAACGTTACAAACCTTGAAAGTTCGGGTTGTCACATCATCCCCAACTTGAAAGAAATTTCATCCCGAAATTTGACAAGTACACCAAAACAGTAAGATGTTAACTCAGGATGACTGTGGATTTTTCGTGGGTACCACATCATCCCCAACTTGAAAGGGAATTTCGTCCCGAAATTCGCCAGTGATATCAGAAGTTGATACAACCGTTTGAACAACTGAGGATACTAGAGCTTACTCCAATCATTGCGTTTCTGCGTGAACTCCGGTCCACGCCTTGTGTTCCAACGAGCTCTCACGACTGAAATTCGACTGTGTTAATGAACCTTGACTTCCTGGTCCATGTTTTCAATGGGTTCTTGAACCAACTGCAACTTGTCATTAATCTTAGGGTATCACAAGTGTTACATTGAACAACCGCTTCTTTTAGATTCGAGACACCAAAGACATCGTGAACGTTACCTAATTCGTCAGTTAACTCGAGTTTGTGAGCCATGCCACCGATTCGTTCCAGAAATCTGAATGCCCCACGCATCATAAACTAAGCTTGCCATGTTTTCTATAGCGTACCGCACCCTCCCAGGGTGAGGCTTTTGATTATGACACGTTCGCTTATAGCGAACTCCCAGTGTTTCCTAAGCTTATCAGCTTTCCTGACAATCATGCGTTGCCGCCAAACGATTTCCGATCTAAACAATCTTCCCAAGTGGTTCGAGTACAAATCCTGGATCTGTGATTAGGTTGTCACCCACCCTAATCCAACAGGGAGTTTAACATTACTGCTCATGCAATGCCTCAATCAGAAATATCTAAATACTAGAATGGTAACTGCTACGGTGGAACTCAGCCAAAGGTATGCGTCCTTCCAATTTCACCAAGTCAATCACACACATGCTCGCAGCATGTCTTCGCGTGTCAGGATGGTTCGTTACTCTGTCTGGTTGTCCTACAGTGATAAGTAATGCTCATGTCTAGACGTGAGTCGAGGGTGTTGTGTAGTGCCTGTCATAAATCAGGTATAGCTCAAAATCAAAGGTAACAGGAGTTGGCACCTCTGGCCTAACTGGCCGCCTCTCTCAGAGGAATAGCCACAAGCTGTGAAAACTCGTCAGTTTCCTTGATTGCAAGAGGGTGTGCTGGTTACGTGAGACAGTCAACGATCGCCCAAGTGATATTGTTTCCGTTTCGAGTTGTAAGCAGACTAGCGACGAAATCCATAACAGTCTGCTCTCATATTCCATATGGGTGTTGCTGGTTGCTGATACTCCACCTTGACTTTCCCACAAGTCAAACGTCATACACATACATTGCTAGGTGGGTCTTCATGCCCGATCATCAGCACAAGATTCATAGATCCTAATATCTCTCATCAAAATCCAGACGATTAGAATATCGAATCCGGTGTGCTTTAATCAACACAAGTTTCCTAAAGTTGCCGTATAATGCGATCCACACTTGTTTCCAGCCACGTAAGCTTCCCCCTAAAGCACTAAATAACAAACTGTAGGGGCCAAAGTGCAATTAACTGAAACTTGCCCTTCCCCCTTGTTTCCAGCCACGTAAGCTTCCCCCTGGGGCTATGCTGGCCCCAAGACAGGTCCTAGATCAGACTCTTCACTTCCATTCGCGAATTTGAGTGGGATTTGAGTTATTTTGAGTTTAAACCGGGCTTTGGGCATTAAATACACATCTAACCCAACCCTAATTCATTCCCTATATAAACCCAAGCTTCCCCAAGCCATTTTCACTTTACAAACACTCTCATAACTCTCTCAATTACTCAAAATCGTAGCTGCAAGTTCAAGTTCAGACAGAAGCATCAAGCTCCACTAAAGTGAGTATAACTTCTTCACTTCTTATCCTTTTTAGTTCATTCTTTTTCGAGAACACTTGGATCGACCTTAGCTTCGATTCTACGGGTATTTCACAGTGAATAAGTCCCTAGAACACTGGCAAATAGGCTCCAAAGTTCACTGTTTGAATCTGATTTCATTTAACTTTGTTTATACTTGTTCAAACCTGAGTCTAACTCACTCAAACCCACGTCCTTATGCTTATAACCACATCTATGGTTAGTTAAGCTTAAAACGGGGTTAAGACATTCGAAATTAGAAGTTAAACCGCACATATATTCTGTTTTGTTTAGGGTTTTTAACCCACAAGTGATGTTCAAGCTTCAAGCTTGATGAAGGTGTGATTATGGACTAACTTGGGTTGTCCAACATAGAATCCCCACATTACTTGATGATTTCTCATAGTGTAGTTGTTTGTTATTCTTGTATTAATATTAGTTCATGACCCTCGTTGTATGTTTTTACATCAAGTGTAGTGGTGAACCATAAGAGGTACCTAAATGGAAGCTTGATCTTCCTACCTCCTACATGATTTCCATGATACTTAGAGGTAGCTGTAACATCCGCCAAAAACGGATATCCAAAATCCGACCCGTTTTGAAATTCGATTCTAACCTTTGAAACCACGAAAATTTTTCGCGAAATAAATAATCGTTGAAAGATTTGTATCCTAGTTTAATTCGTTTATAAATACGGTTATTTACTCATTTATTCGTTTAACTAGTTAAATTAATATATTTCCGATGTGTGTATATATAGTTATTTATTTAATTAATTTAACTAATTTAAAAGTTTACCGATATATACACTATATAGTTATTTAAGATTGGTATCAGAGCCATAACTATAGGGAATTAGGAAGTTTGCCATACTTTCCCCTAATCTATAGTAGGAATACTCTGATACCAGCTTGGTATCAGAGCCATAACTATATGGAATTAGGAATGCCTTGCCTAGTCTATAGTTTAAGAGCTTATTCACTATGTGTTGCTTAAAACAACTTCCTTTCTATCTTCTTTGCCTCCCTCTACTTTCTTGGACTCTTAATATACATGCCTTTCCTAAGGCTAACACAATACACCCTTGGAGGCCTTGAAGACACTCTAATAACACAATCGAAATGACTCACCAAAATAGGGGTGATTCCCACATTTGGTGATGACTTTCACTCAGCTATACTTTGAATTTTGCACGGAATCTACCCTCAAGTTAGGAGTGATATCCAAATCTTGAAGGGAATTTCCATTTCATACTCTAGTGGACCCTTATCTTTTGATAAGTACCAACCACGTTAGGGTACGATGTTATCAAGTTAGAGGTGAAACTCGCATCTTGTTAACTAGTCCCACTCCTCGATTTTCAATCTCGCCAAAGTTTTGATGTTCCCAATCGATTAAGGACGTGTAGTAACTGGAAGGACAAATATCGTTAGTCGCTCCTCGATGAGAGTATTTGTCTATTAGGCCAAAGCACGCTTCCTTAATTCGAAAAGGACTTCGATTTACTTTGGAATAGTCATATGTTACGTTCCGTGACGATCCATGTTTTACGTTAAATCTCTTTTATGCTATCTCAATTTTCATGTGTTTTACATTTGTATGTTATATAATTTCAATTTAATACATGCATGCTAATACGTTATATTGGATTCTTGTCTTTGGGTTATTCTTATGTGATGAACTTGTCTTTTAACCCACGCCTTAACATGTATAGCACTATGCGTAGTGCTATAGGAGTAGCGCACCTCCCGTGAACGTGAGGTCATGTTAAGTCATTCAATTGCGGTACACGATGGGTTGACCTGTTTATTCACATGCCAGTGATACGTTAATCTTGTTAACTAAGTATGTTATGTGGATTGTTTTAGATTTTATGCTAATACTCATATTCCCAAAAATGGAAGCTTATCATCAAGATAGGAGTGAATTCCTTACCTTGACGATTAGCTCCGCTCACTTTTCAACTTCACCAACGAGCTAGGGGTGATTTCCTTACCTCAGAGGTGGTTACCAACTCTTCTTCGTTCTCAATGAAACTTTATATTTGAACGTTACTTTCATTTCAAGCTTGGAGACACGATACACACTATCTTCGCAATCTAAAACAAATAAAAACACTCTCTCGCGAACAAATTAAATTTACGATTCTTTCATTATTCTTGTTACACTATGTGAATTTCTTGCTATGCTTTGTAAAATGTAAGACTATGCTATGTGAAACTAATTGAACCTTTTGTATGCTATGTGAAACTATATGCTATGTGATGCATTCATGAAAACAATTTCCTTAAACAAAACATTGGGATCAAGTCTCATCTATTCTTTCTTTAGAAGTTTTTCCTCTTAGATTTCAAGGACGAAATCTCCTAAAGTAGGGGAGACTGTAACATCCGCAAAAAACGGATATCCAAAATCCGACCCGTTTTGAAATTCGATTCTAACCTTTGAAACCACGAAAATTTTTCGCGAAATAAATAATCGTTGAAAGATTTGTATCCTAGTTTAATTCGTTTATAAATACGGTTATTTACTCATTTATTCGTTTAACTAGTTAAATTAATATATTTCCGATGTATGTATATATAGTTATTTATTTAATTAATTTAACTAATTTAAAAGTTTAATGATATATAAACTAGATAGTTATTTAAGGTTTGGTGCAAGACTAAGGCACCAGTTATTATATACAAACACTAAAGCTAAATTTTCCTAAAATTCATTGAATAAACTTTGTGATTTCGTAGGCCACAAATTGGTTTCGTTTTCATATTATTACCAAGTTAAAAGTTATGGATATGTTATCTTATTTATTATTATTATTATTAATATTATTATTATTTAAATTTAAATGTTCTATTTTTTTTTTTCCTAAAGGAAATTGACTGGTAAAAATCTAGTTTCTTTGAAACACAAGTTTGCCGCCACCAACTGTTTGACAGCGAACAACCAGCCGAGAAACAGCAACAACTTTCCTTTTGTTCGACTTCCTGATTTTTCGAGATCGTTTAGCATTTCGCGTTTGCATCTTTTCTCAAATCATGAATCTAGACTCCTTATATTACATATACAACCAATCAATACCACATTTCCTTAATTCATGAGACGTTTGAACACTATATAAATCGAAGCATCATCACCGTTTTCAGCCCACTCGATCCATCTCGACATTCCTCACACCACCACAACCTCTTTTCAAATATCTTTGGACCTTGTCGGAGGAAGCTAGTCGTCACCGGAGAGGAACCGACGTTGCCGGAGATCGGAAAACAACGACCAGAACTCGTTCTTTTTACGTCGGTATACCTCTACTCTTGATCGTCTTGTTTTGCATATTTTGTTTTATAAACACAATAAACGGCTTCGTAGAAGGACCTGCAACTGCCGAAGGTTCCAACAACCACCGGAGACATCACCGGAGCAAACGTTATACATCGAAGACGACACCGAAGAACCCGAGTCTCCACTGTGTTTCGGTATACATTTCTTTTATCATTTGTTCCTCATTAATTTCATTATGAAATATTAATTCACCTTCATCATAAAAATCATCTAAGCATAAATGAATCAATTGAGACTTTGAGTTTTTGAACTATACGCATGGTTTTTTTTTTTTTTTTTATGAAGAAGATGACAAATGAAACTGTTAGTATATTTTTTCAATAGAAATTAATAAATACATTTACCTTTATATTTTTCAATTACATAAAGGTGGATGCACACAATTAATTTTTATTATATAATTCCTCTTTTGTTTAATTCTTTCAATTAAACTAAACAAGTAATGTTTTATATTAATTCTTTTATAACATAAACTATAATTGAGACTAGTTTACAAATTAGGATAATTAAAGATGAAATTAATGTGTGTAAACAATAAAAACTAGGAACTTTTTGCTTATAAATAATAACGAATTCGTTGTGGTATTTTAATATCTAGGATAAACATATCCTATTCGTTCTCTTGGATTATTTCCCCAATCTCACTCGTGCGTACTTACTAAAAATCGCAACGCAATCAAGGTGAGTATACTCGATCCCATTTTTATTTTATCACTTTTGGGTGCAACATGTATTCTATACAAAAACACGCAACGTTTGAAACTTGTTATATGCACACTCTATCCATATTTAAACATGAAACAATTTGATGCTTGTTAATCTCGTATGCCATGTAAACTTTTCGTGTCTATATGCTCATTAACCTGGCTAAACTTGTGAAACTTGTGAGACTTGTGAAACTTGTGAGACTTGTTAGACTTCTTATACTTATTAAACTCCTATGCTATAGGAGTACGCATCGCCCTTGAGTGAGTCTTGGGGTGTTTGCGTTGGAAACGTGGGTTTGACATATAGTGACAACGTTTCAGCATATTTGTTAGTGCATTACGTCTATTGACTTCGTCTTGTATCATGTAATAGGATAGAATTATCAGTGCACGAGGTTCGAGATATTGAGAAAAGAGGTTTAAGTGAAGATTTCGCTTGAAACTGTTCAAGCGAAATCATCCACAACTGATTTCGCTTCAAGCCTTCAAGCGAAATCATTCACATCAAATTTCGCTTCAAGCTTTCAAGCGAAATCTTAACCTCTATATATAGGTGCACTTGTTATTCATTTGGTATGCAACTTCTGAAAGTGTAACAAAGTGCTGCTGGAATTCTGTCAAGGTTGTAATCAGTGTTAAAGCAATATAATTGACAGATTAAAGATTAACAAGCTGTGTTCGTGTCTAGTTCTCTGATTCCGCCTTTGAACTGGACTTAAACTCTTCTGATCGACTCAATCGGGTCATACAACGATCCAACAATATTAGTAACTTGTATCATTTTATTCATGTTGGATATGAGCAACTTCAAACTTTTTATTATACTATGTATCAAACTTGTATACTCGCCAACATACTTTGTTGATTTTATTTTAATACATATTGCAGGTTGATTTGTTCAAGACTCAAGAAACAAGCTAGGATGGCTTTAGATACCCATTTTAGCTATTAAACAATGTTTGAATTTATGTTTACTATTTGAGACAATGTATTACTTTCTTAGTTTTAATAAAATGAGTTAATTCATATTGTCACATTTAGTGTTATGTTGTTTTGAGCAATTTGTTCGTCTCATCCCGATGTTTCCGCCATCGGTTGGGGTGTGACAGTACCTAAATGAAGATCTTAATCTTCTAACTCATGCTTGAAATATTGGACCTAATAATATGTATATAATATATGTAATATATAAACACATAATCCAGATAATCGAATCTAAGATGATGAACTAGTGTTCATATGTCATAGTACTAGATTATATCATCCTATGGTATGATAACTTGTCACGATTCTAATGGAACCTTGTTCCATGAAAACATATCAACTCCTTGGAGTTTCATAGTGTCAAGAACAAGTATCATATGTACTAGATGATTATTTTCACATGTTATTTTCATATGTTTATGTTTGTGATGTTTAAATTCTGAATCCTTAAATCTTCCGAATTCCCCAAATCATACACTTTGTTTCTTCGCGTAGAAGGACTTGGTGTTCCAACATCCTAATCAACAACAACTCACTCGCGGATTCACAAGTAGAAGACTTGCAAAACCGTGAGTATACTTGAACCCCTTTTTCGTTTACCAATTTTTGGGGTGTAACATGTTATTTATAAACTTACACACAAACTTTATTCATATTGCACAAACATTCCTCATACACGCATGCTTATTTGATTACTTGATACTTTAAACTTGGGTTTATGACATCTTGTGTTAGACTTATCATTAACTTCGTACGAGCCTATCCGTGACATATATAGCGCTATAGGAGTAACGCACCACCCGTAGACTAGTGGTCATGTTGAATTATATCATTTTGCGTAAGCAGAGGGTTGACTAGAAATATTGCATGCCATGTTATGTTGATCTTGTATAAACTAAGTTGCCATGTGGATTCGTTTTTAAACTTTTATACTTATACTTATTCATAAACTTGTATACTCGCCTTTGCTTTTGCATTGAAATTGTATTTTAAACATGTTACAGGTTGAGGATTGATGATGCTATGAAAATGGACTAGCAAAGATGCCTAGATACTCACTTAGACGTTTAGGTTTAAAGTGTTGTATCAATTTTGTTATGTTATGTTTGAACAATGTAGTTATTTGAATTTCTTGTAATGTTTTGACAATTTGTTTATGGAATGAAATTGGTTGAATTAAATATTGTCACAAATAGTGTTATGAAGTCTCTTACAATCTCGAACTAGTCCCACTCCGATGATTCCGCCATTGGTTGGGGTGTGACAATGACTGACTAAAATTGCGGTTGCTACCGGTGTCTGGCTTCTTTTGTGACTGAATCGAGTTGGACGCCTTGTCCACATCATTCCATTTGCGCTTTCTATCAGCAGCCGGAGTAGTAGCTATAGCAGTAGTAGCAGAAACACGTGGTGGTAGCGAGCCATGCTCCACCTCCTGATCGGTAATCTTGTGAGCTAGACGTATGATTCGAGGCAGGTTGTCAAGATTTGCAACATTGACCAAACTCTTGACTAACAGTGCTAAACCTTTGATGTACAATTCGATTCTTCGGGGTGGTGGTCGTGATAAGTTAGGACACATATTCGCAAGCTCATGTGACCTTTTTGTGTACACTTCAATTTCAGACCCTTCCATCTTCAAATTGTAGTACTCGTTCTCAAGCTTCTGAATCTCGTCACGAGGACAGTACTCCTTTCGCATCAACTCCTTGAAATCATCCCAAGTAGTTGCATTAGCCATTTTGATGCCCAACATTTGCACCTGGGCATTCCACCAAGTTAAGGCACCATCCTCCAATGTGCCTATAGCATACTTCACCCGTTCCCCCACGGGACGATTACACATAGAAAAGACTGACTCAGCTTTCTCAAACCAATGAAGTAGCCCCACAGCTCTTTCAGTCCTACTAAATGTCTGTGGCTTACAATCCATGAACGCCTTAAACGTGCAAACAGGCAGATTGTTTTGATTCGCTGGTTGACCTAAAAACGAAAAAGAGTACAACACACGGTTTAAATTTGGGTACGCAACACAGGGATAAGGAATAATTGGCTCATATCATACCAGCCTGATAAGCCGCTAGGGCTTCAGCCACACGAGTGTTGATCAGGTCGGTTAACTCGGCCTGAGTTATAGCAATGTTGCCACGTCCACCGCCGCTGCCACCACCATGTCCACCATTAGGTCCACTCATGATTCTATATAAAAGATGGGAAAAAGGTTAAGGGTCAGACTTGAGTAGGAGTCAAACATCACGATGACTTCTATAGACTACCAAGTTTACATCAGACAACAGAGTGGGACCCCTTTCACACTCGTTAAGCTTCACTAGGACTCACATGCACCCCACATTATTATTATGTATGCACCCATAATAATAATGCAATTTGCATGTTCATCTCAGCTCCT
This sequence comes from Helianthus tuberosus, assembly GCA_030545235.1. Taxonomy (NCBI): domain Eukaryota; kingdom Viridiplantae; phylum Streptophyta; class Magnoliopsida; order Asterales; family Asteraceae; genus Helianthus; species Helianthus tuberosus. The sequence continues at coordinate 30,188,159 of CM060397.1, forward strand.
CCCAACTCATGCTAAAAGGTTCCTCAAATTTAAGTAACGAGACAAAAGTCATCACAAAACATGGACCATGAAAGTCTAGAGGAATGTCACATTATGACTATCATCCACATAACATAGGCAAGTAACACAGGAATTCAGTCTGCAGTGCTAAGTGTGCAATCACATGCAACATCATACGTAAGCTTACACTAGATATGCTATGCAATAAGTAAACGAGAGACGAACCTTGCAATCTGGAGCTGAGTGTCATGGTCGATTTTTGAACTGTTCGGTTATAGTTTGGTTTTATAAAAACGTTTTAAAACCTAGTTTATTATAACCAGTGGCTCTGATACCAAACTGTCACACCCCCAAAACACCACATTCGGAAACCCCGCTAGGCGTGCGACGTACCAGGATCTAGCCACTAATCATATTGAACTAATAACAAGTTTTCAAATAGAGTTGTCATTTATAAATAAAAGTGTATCAAACATAAGCTTAATAAAATCCAACAAGTTCAGCGGAAGCAATTAATAAACCATTGTTTAAATGTTTCAAAATCAAATGTATGAAAATCAGTAAGCCTGTCAAGTGTATCCAATTAGTTCGACCCATGACTACTCCAGCCATTCCAGACAGCAAGTTCCATAACCAAGAAATCTAACGACCTGCGAGCATGCAACAAGTATGTCAGACAACGCTGGTGAATTCATAGTTTTACGAAAACGTTAGTTACCAAGTGTTTAGTTCAGTTCATTGATAATAATGTTGATAATAACTCGAGTACCGTACAAGATGGCTCCAGATTATTTTGCCCGTCCCCAATGCCCCCTATCTAAGCATTGGTCATGATTAAGGTCATTAGTTTACGCCCGTCCTCTCAGGTACGGTGTGAGGTTGCCAAGCCTAATAGCGCTATAAACTAATACCCCTTTACCTCTCAGGTAACTAATTCGGTATAAGATGTGACTTAAGGTGATAGGAAATGAGTGTATTATCTAACATCCCAGTTTTACCCAGAAAAGACTTATTCCTCTCAGGAATACCCGTTTGATTGTCCCACCCACTGGGACGCATGCTCAAGAGGAATGAACTCACCTTAGGTTTGCTCGGTTGGTTAAGTTACTTGTTCGAGCTAGTCAACTAACCCTATCATGGTCACCTTTCACCATTAGTTTTATATTTAAATTCGGCACATAGTTCTTCACACATATATGCAAGTAACGTGCAAAAATATATGTATTCACATTCAACACCCTATGCATGAAATCTAGCTTTTAATTACGTTTCATGGTAATATATTACATTGTTCAACATGACAACCAGAAGGGCCCAACAAGTGTGCGATCCCTTATGTTCTCCGGCCCAAACCCGTGGTGTGCGGCCCATATATATGTCCCGTTTGGCCAGTGTGCAACTAAGTTCTGAGTGCGCGATTCCCTTCCAATCGCACAGTCCATCATGGGTCCGATTCGAACAAGTGTGCGGCCCAATTAAACGATGTAGTCGGATCGGTTTAAGGGCCCATCCTGTGAGTGTGTGCGACTCCAGAGAAAGTGTGCGACCCACACTGTGCGTTCGATAATTATCACATGAATTTGCCCAAATAAATGTGCGATTACTTGTTTACACGGTGTCGGTTACATGGTACTGTAATTCATGGCAATTTCCATAACCCCCTTCCCATTTACCCGATCAGCCAACATTCTATGGACCAAGTTTATCATCAATTGCCATAAACATTCTAATCATTATTCAGTTAAATCTAAACACATAATCATCATCAAGTGATCTTGCATTCATGAGCTAATTCTTGTTATGAATTATTATGTAATTCCACACAAACAGATCCTTCATAATATCATAATAAATCGTCTATTCTACAATCACATAACCGTTTCCATGTATGAATACGTCACACTATCATCATCGAACCATTGTTTCATTCAGATTCGTGATCTATACTAAACAGTGATAGAATCACAATGACCATTACGGTATTAATCACATAGCATTCATCGGTATTAATCACATAGCATTCATCGGTATTAATCACGTAGTTTTCATTATAACATCCGATCATCATTCAACATCAAGACTAACATAACAATTTATATCTATCGGCCCTAGGTTATTGCGCATATCTATTCTACCCAGTTCTATCATTACTATTTGACTGTGTATTAACTTAGCAAATCAATAACAATGGAGTGCCTATACTAAATCAATAATCACACTTACCACAAGATACATGAAGTTGAGGATATTAAAAAGAATTGATGAAAGAGGAGAGCTTCACAGTGAAAAAGGTTGTCGCCTCAAGTAGAAGGAATTAGGGTTTCTTTGAAAATTGTGTACAATAATAACTAATGGTAATCAAACCATTATTTAATGTGTGTCGCTAATGAAGGGGGGGGGGGGTGGGTCCGGGCTTGGGTTAGGCTTAAGTTTGGGCTGGTGGAGGCCCATGTGATTCAAGGAGTGTGCGATTAGGCTTAACGAACCGTCGAACAACTTACAACAGTATGATAATAACAATCTCATAGAGCCATCATGTGTTTAATGTAACATACGCTCGGTTAGTATGTAGTGAGACATAAAATGTAACCATGCAAGCTAGAAGTCAAGGAATCGGGAAATACTAACCTTGAAAGTTCGGGTTGTCACAGAGAGACTTTCAATAACACCTTGTCTCCTACCTGAAATTCCAACGGCTTTCGTCTGTTATCAGCATAACCTTTCTGTTGATCGCGTGCTGCTTTCAATCTTTCCTTGACTTGAACAATCTTGTCCGTTGTTTCTTGTACTATCTCTGGTCCAGATAATTGTTTTTCTCCAATTTCTGCCCAACAGACTGGAGTTCGGCACTTTCGTCCATAAAGTGTTTCGAATGGTGCAGCATTGATACTGGTATGATAGCTATTATTGTAAGAAAATTCTATTAAGGGTAAGTGATCGTCCCAGTTACCTCCAAAATCAATTACACAAGCTCTGAGCATATCTTCCATTGTCTGAATTGTCCTTTCGCTTTGTCCGTCCGTTTGAGGATGATAAGCGGTGCTTAGATTTAGCTTGGTTCCCATGGCTTTTTGAAAACTTGTTCAAAAATGAGAGGTAAAACGGCTATCTCTATCAGAAACAATTGATAAAGGAATTCCATGTAACGAAACTATTTCATTTACATATAACTTAGCTAACTGTTCCATACTGAAAGTTTCCTTCATTGGTAGGAAATGAGCTGACTTAGTTAACCTGTCTACAATCACCCAGATTGTATCATTAACTTTTCTTGTCTTGGGTAATTTGGTAACAAAATCCATTGTTAACAATTCCCATTTCCAAACTGGCATCTCTAACTGCTGTAATAAACCTAAGGGTTTCTGGTGTTCAGCTTTAACTTGTGAACATGTTAAACACTTGGCAACATAAGTAGCTATGTCCTTTTTCATTCCTATCCACCAAAAATTCTTTCTTAAGTCCTGATACATCTTATCACTTCCAGGATGCATTGTATACTTAGACTTATGGGCTTCTTCTAATATACGGTGGCGTAGGTTTCCTAATTTGGGTATCCACATTCTTTTCTTATGGAATCTCCATATTCCATCTGTTTATTGTTCTAGTTCCTTAATCATTCCTTTCAATTTTTCAGTATCATCCTTGATTACTGATTCTTGTGCTTCTCTAATTTGTTCATTTAAATTTACTTGTAGATTTAATTTAAGAGAACACACTCTTTTTGGCTTTTCATGATACTTTCAACTTAACGCATCGGCTACCACATTAGCCTTTCCTGCATGATATTGGATATTACAATCATAGTCACTAAGTATCTCCATCCAGCGTCTCTGTCTCTTGTTCAACTCTTTTTGCCCAAAAACATACCTTAAACTCTTATGATCGGTAAAGATGGTAAACTTACTACCATAAAGGTAATGTTTCCAAATTTTAAGGGCAAAAATTATGGCTCCTAATTCCAAATCATGAGTTGAATAATTCTCTTCATGATTCTTAAGTTTTCTAGAGGCGTATGCTATAACCTTTTGACGTTGCATCAACACACATACATAACCTAACTTAGAGGCGTCACAATAGACTACAAAGTCTTCAGTTCCTTCTGGTAACGCTAGTATGGGTGCGTTGGTTAATCTTTGCTTAAGAATTCTAAAGGCTTCTTCTTGTTTTGGTCCCCATTCAAACTTAACAGATTTACAGGTTAGCTTAGTTAAGGGAATGGCTATTCTAGAAAAATCTCGAATAAATGTTCTATAATAACCGGCCAATCCTAGGAAACTTCTAACCTCGGTTGGTGACTCAGGGGTTTTCCATTTGGTAATTACCTCAATTTTTATAGGGTCCACATGAATTCCTTCATGATTGACTAAATGCCCAAGGAACTGTACTTCTTCTAGCCAAAATTCACACTTTGAAAACTTTGCATAAAACTTTTCTTTTCTTAATAAACTTAGAAGTGCGTGCAAATGCTTTGCATGTTCTTCTTTGCTTTTAGAGTAAATAAGAAAATCATCTATAAAGACAATTATGAATTTATCCAAATATGGCTTACATATTCTGTTCATAATGTCCATAAATGCGGCTGGGGCATTGGTTAGACCGAATGGCATGACAGTAAATTCATAATGGCCATACCTTGTTCTAAATTAGGTCTTAGGAATATCCTCTTCCTGTACCTTCAATTGATGATATCCTGAGCGTAAATCGATTTTCGAGAAAAATCGAGCTCCTTGCAATTAATCAAACAAATCATCAATTCTCGGTAATGAGTACCGATTTTTAATCGTGACTTTGTTCAATTCACGGTAATCAATGCACATTCGCATTGACCCGTCTTTCTTTTTAACGAATAAGATTGGTGCTCCCAATGGTGATGAGCTTGGCTGTCCGAATCCTTTTTCCAACAGTTCGTCTAACTGTTTCTTTAATTCTTGCATTTCAGCTTGTGCCAAGCGGTAAGGTGTTTTGGCAATTGGTGTTGTTCCTGGTAGCAGATGAATTCTGAATTCAACTTCCCTGTCTGGCGGTAGTCCTGGTAGCTCTTTGGGAAACACGTCTGAAAATTGGGATACTACAGAAATATCTTTCAATTCTTTTCCTTTGATGTTAGTGGTTATGGAAATCAGATACACTAGTGATCCTTTTCTTACGTAACTGGCTGTTTTCATCACAGAGATGAATTTCGTAGATCTAGATGGCTTATCTCCTTTAATTGTGATCTTTTCACCCTTTGGTGAATTTACTTGGATTGACTTTTGATCACATAAAATACTGGCTTTATTGGCGATTAGCCAATCCATTCCTAATACAACATCAAATCCTGCCAGATTCATTGGATAAAGGTTTGCAATAAACTTTTGATCTAAAAATTCTATTCTTGCTCCCTGCAAGATTTCGGTAATCTTAATGCTTTCCCCATTTGCTATTTCTACGAGACATTCTTGTGGGAGTTTAGTTAATGGTTGATTGAGAAGTTTGCAAAATGAAGTATTAATAAAACTTTGGTTCGCACCAGAGTCAAATAATACTTTAGCAAAAATATCATTAACTAAAAATGTACCGGTGATCACATCCGGGATCATCTTTGCTTCTTCTGCGGTGAAAACAAATGCCCTAGCATTTTTAGTATTCTTGTTGTTCATGGCTGGAGCTAGTTTCGGATAGTGTGGCTTGATGTGACCTTTTTCTCCACAGTTGAAGCACACTCCATTACTAGGTTTCTTCCTACAATCTTCTTCCTTGTGTCGTGGTATCTTGCAGAAATTGCAGTAGGTGGAGCATTTTCCTGAATGCTTCTTCTTACAGGCCTTGCTGTAATGTGCGGAGGTAGAACCTACGTTTTTCCCACGGTTAGAATTTCCATAGCGGAATTCCTGGGTAAGCCTTTGAGCTAGGTTCCTCCTCTGATCCTCTTCTCGCGTACGTACTAATTCATCAGTCAAGGTGTTTGCTAGTTCTACAGCTTCTTCTATGGTTTGGGGTCTAGCTGCCTTGACCACATGCCTAATCTCACTGATTAATCCCCAGATATAACGGGAGATTAATACTGGCTCTGGTGATGCAAGGGTTGGCACTATTCTAGCATATTCTAAGAATAAAGTAGTATAACCCTTACTATCTACTCCAGTCATTCTAAGGTTTAAGAACTTATTTGCTATCTGTTCTTTTTCATTGGGAGAGCAGAATTTCCTTTCCACCATGTTTTTAAATTCCTCCCATTCCATATTGTAAACCCTGTCACTTCCTCTAGACTGGAGGATAGTGTTCCACCATTCTAATGCTGAGTTTTTAAACAGATTGGAAGCAAACATTATCTTATCCTCTTCCGCACACTTGCTTATTTTCAAGACTGTCTCAGTCTTTTCTATCTAGTGTAGAGCTGCAACGGCCCCTTCATTGCCCGAGAATTCCATCGGTTTACAAGGCCAGAATTCCTTATAAGAACAACCATAAGACATGGTTCTTCTTCTTTTTGGAATGGGCACCTGAAGTATTGGTCCATTGTTTACGCTATGTTCTGGTTCAGTAGGTCGTTTACTACCATTATTACTTTTATTATCCGCTTCCTTAACCGTTTTGATAATATATGGCATTGCATCTATAATTCCTTGTGCCACTGTGTGTTGGATGGCACTGTTATCCACTTGGTTTCCATTATTATTGTTACTCTGGTTATCGTTATTCTGGTTTTCTTGGTTTACTTCGTTGTCCATCTGAATTTTAAACATTTACCACATATTAATATCACAAGACAATATCAAATACAAATAATCACATCACAAGCATATTGATCCAAAATCGTCGTCATTGTGACCTTTACTCTATTTTATATATTATGCGTCTAGTACAAACTGGAACTGAAATCTAAAATTACAATACTATTATGCATCCTTAGCTATTGTCTAGATTTTTTTTTCAAACATACACACATAATATATATATATATATATATATATATATATATATATATATATATATATATATATATATATATATATATATATATATATATATATTACGAATATTGATAGGGGTTCATCCAAAAGTCCATATTACGCTCGTCATATTTCCAGACGAGTCGTTCCCCTATTTGTCTCATCCTCTCACTTCCTTCTAAAATCTCCTCACCAAAGGTTCGGAGTTCTTGCACATTCTCTGTGCTCATGGGTGGTGCGGGTGTTGGTATTGGGTTTGGGAACTGGGGCATGGGTTCTTCGTAAGGGTAAGGGTTTTCTAGAATTTCCCTAATGTATTGATCATTATCGTAATAGGGGTCTAGAGGGTCCAGGTATAGGTAAGCTGCTAGGTTTGGCATGGGTTCCTCTGGTATTGGGTATCGTTGTTGGTAATCTCTATGGTCATCAAACCATGGGTCATAGTCTGGGTCTGAGGGATGAGGTGCTGGTACTCTAGGGATCTCAGCTGGATCAAAAGCAGGTGCTGGGATTTGGTTTTCTGGGTTGGCTTCAATTTCCATTGGTTGTGTGGGAAACAATGGTAAGGGCTGGGGTGCTATGAGTTGCTCAAGATTCGGGTCTGCAGCTGTAGTTGCTAAGATATGAAAATTTGCTAGACTCCTATTGAGCATATCCTGAGTGTGAGCATTTGTTTCTCTCTTAGCGGCTGCTAAAGCTCGCTGTTGTTGTAACTTTTTCATCCCTTTTCTACTTTCATGCGCTCCTCTGCTGAACCATCCTCTCTTCTTGGGAGGGAATGGCTCTTCAGATTGGGCTTTGAACACGAATATCCCTACTTCAGTATCAGCCGAATACCCTGAGAGGGTAGGCTGTGAAGAGGTGCCTTCGTTCCTAGGTGAGCTGGACAACTGACGGTAAGCGCCTGAAGGTCCTTGGTCGCTCATACTGTAAACTAACAAATTGTCAAATAACACACAACAATAATATACAGATATGCACGTATTCATGTAAATTATTTCCTAACATATTGAATAATATTTTGGTGTCAGCAGAACACTTCCGTGGCTGAATCAGTGGTTGTAGCTCTGATACCACCTTCTGTCGCAACCCCCGTCCCCTATATAACCAGGAACGGGCGGCCGCGGCCAATTTCAGTGGTATCGGTGTTTATCAATTTGGCAGCGGATATTACACCAGGATCGTAGTTAGGAAATATTTGATTAAAGTAAAATACCAAAATTTTATAATATTAAACACATTGGAAATTCCCAAGTTTCTAGTACACACATTTTCATAGGGATAAACCCTATTTTATTTAAATAAAAAAATCTCTTTATTTAGGTAACTTTTATAGCCACTTTTCCAAGCCTTCAGTGCTGTCCAGCTGGCTTCTAATTGGCTTTCATATTTTGTTACCTGAAACGTGTTTAAAAACATTTTGGTAGTGGGAAATACTAGTGAGTGAATCCCAGTTTAATCAAGACAAGTAAAACCGTTTACAACATTGAGGGCGGTCGCGCAATTACATTTGTTTATTTTTCTACCTTAATTACCACCCACGGTATTGTCAACCTGACTTGTGGTCATGTTACTACTCACAGTGTAGTAACAAATTTTGTATACAAAACCCCAACATACCGACGATAATTGTAGAATACAAATACTCAATCACTGTTTAATATAATGTAAAACATTTGAGGTTTTGTAAAAACAGTTTGCAAAAAGGAGATTACTCACAAAAATGTTTACAAAAAGAGGATTAACTCACATTGCTATCTTAGGGTTTTCCTTTGTGATTTCCTGGTGATTATCTATTAATTACACAATGCACACGCGTTAGTATAATAACCCAATATTTACATTAGTAATACCCTCCCCGAGGCAAAATTCCAAAGACTACGTCGGGCAGAACCTCCACAGCCGTTACGGAACCCTAGATCAATCGGGCAGTGTATCTAATACGTCACAGGGGGTTATGATACTTACAACGAGACAGAACTTCGTTATTTAAGGGGGTATATTGCCCGAGTATAGTGCCTACTATAGAGAAATTTGAGAGAGAGATTGAAAGACTGAACGAGTTGGGACTGAGGCTGATCAAATCCATTTATAGGGCTGATCAGGCGTTTCGTCGCGCCCCACGTAAGCCGAAGGCTTAGCCTTCGCGGCCCGCGATGTAGGGTTATAGGGGCTAGGGTTGCTGATTCGCCAGTTGTAGACTCGACACGATGCTGACATGTGGCACGCTTGGGTGTTGCCCTGACCTTGAGCTGTCGCGGCCCGCGTAAGAGACCACTATGGTCTTCGAGGCCCAATAGCGATACCAGAATTTTGATTTTTATTTTATTTTTATTAAATTAAAGGTATTTAAGGTTATTATTTGTATACGAGGTGTATTTTAGGACGTATAGGGGTATTCTAAATATTTTTAGGGGTGTCGGGAATAAATTAGGAGGGTTGTTATAATGTTTGGCTAAGTCTCTTACATCACTTGGTGAAGACAAGTCTTAATTGTTTTACTTTTGATTTTTAGTCTTTTGGCACTTTTTATTTGGTTTTAAATTAATGACTTTAATAACTAGTTTCTTATGTTGAAGGTGAATTCTTGCTATCATTTTTCTGTGGTGTCTTGGCGTTACTTTATTCTCTATATAAAGTAAAAGATTACATCATTCATGTTTTTACGGTCTATATAAAAGCATGTTGACTACCTGGTCGGGGGTTAGGGAAATGGTTTGGTAAGGTTCTTGCCTTATTCAGTGTATAGATCCTGCAAGGACCTGGTTCAAGCTTACTAGGACCTCCTTCAATACCCACTGGTATTGGATGGCGAGGGTGCGAATAGCTTGAACCCCTCATATGTAAACTACTATTAATACATTAAACCGGCTTCTTGGGATTGTATCCTTGCTGACTCAAACCATTTAGCCGAGGGTAACGTCACATTCAAAAGAGGGGCCTACCACTTTTCGCATTAATAACTAACTTAATTATCTTTCAATATTCCGACCCTTTGGGATTGTATCCCTGCTGACTCAAACCACTGGGTTGAGGGTAACGTCACCTTTAAAAGAGGGGCCTACTACTATAACTAAGATAATCTCTTAAAAAGTCCGAAGGTGCGAAAATCATCAAAGGATACATTAAAGGCGAGTCGGATCCAAATGGTTCATCTTGTCTATCTGTTTTTTATTTTTATTTATTTCTGCATTTTTAGTTTTTATTTTCATATTTCAAAACTTTTCACAAAAAAAATTAGATTGATTAGAAGTTGAGGATAAACCGGTACTAAAAGCTCTTGTGTTCTTGGACGACCTCGGTATCTTACCAACGCTATACTACGCTCACGATGGGTGCACTTGCCCAAGTGTGTGTTTAGTGTTACTAGAATATCGTGTTTTATAAATTTAAAACTTGATTAATGCGTAAAATGAGCTCAAAATATTAATAAAATCATATCCAACCGAACGCACACCACCTGACATCTTGAGAAGATGAAAAACCTAGGACTTCAGCCATGACCTCATCGGTTAGAGAAGACTCGAGGATGAGAAGAACTCTTTGGTCGGTTTCAAACCACAATGCATACTCAGGGTTGGAGACTGATATGACTTCTTGGGTGATGGTTTTCTATGGTGTTGGATAGGAAGAATCAAAAAAATCGAAATCAATCTTGGTGATAAAGACGGGGCTTGATTTTATTTCACGATAAAAGGTAATTTGAGGAGGACAACTTGATGGTTAACATATGAAGAAGAGTGTTCATGGGAAGAGATATGCGTGTGTAGGAAGATCCCATTGTGAGAAGAAGTGATAGAGATGAAAGAGAAGGGGAGCGACGCTCTTCTAGGGGAAGAGGGTAAGGACCAGAGTGTTTAGGCTGATACCATATTAGACTAGGTAGTATTACCACAAAAATAACTTTGATATTGAAGGAAATTTATAATACAAAAGTTACAAAGGAAACATCATGATTCTAGGATAATTACAATAACTACTGTGTAACCACTTTGACTAATTTAATATGGAGGATTATATTGCTTGATCTCCCCTGTTAATTTTTTTCCAGATATAATTAAGTACTACACACTGAGAGATTACACTTACCTTCTACTTTGTGCAACCTTGTCTACAGTACATCTCTTCATAGAACATGGAACATGATAAAGGCAAAGACTATGATTTCATTACGAAACAGATAGGCATCATTGACGAACCATTCTTTTGAAAAAGTCGATTAAGTGGGTACACACGAGAATCCGTTGGTGATGATCTGTCGGAAATTTGTTAGTGGGTAATTTGATTTTCGACGGGATCTACCAATGGGCAACTTCAATGATTGATTACTTGATTACCGATAAGTATTCTCACACTTAAATATTAGCAACGGTTTGCTACTGATGTATTACAAATGGTCCTTTTAAAAATTTACCAACGACTAATGATAACCATAATAGAAAAAAAAGGAACTTGCCTTAATAAAACGGGATCTACCTAGATGTGAGTCATAACCATAATAAACACATGTTGATGGCACCTTTAAGTTAAGTTTATAACAAAAATAAAAAAGGTTTTAGTCCTGGAAATGCATTTGTGAGCTAAGAAGAATATAGTGGTATAGTTGAAGGACGAGTTTTTTAATTTACTCAAAACTAAAGAAAGAATCGAGCTTTGGTCAGAGTTAGAATCGAAATATTAATAAATTATGAAATTATTGATTTGTGGCCTTTATGTGGTTTACGTGGCTCACTTCATAAGATATGATTAACCTCTTAACTAATGCACAAGTTGCTAACCAACAGATACGTCACATGCATAAATATATGTACACTAACCAAGCTAGATGCTAGCTAGATATTTATGTCAAATTCAAAATTAATTTAGTAGATTTTAGTCCTTTTAATTAGGCTTTATAATCACTTTTGTAATGAATAATATTGTCACTCCCGTTTATTCAAAAAATTAAAAATAAAAACCACAAGCTGAAAAATAAAAATGTGTAAATAAATTAATAACAAAAGTTTTAATCATCCGAAAACCTTGAGAATTTTGCAACTCATAAAGGTCAACTTGGGAGTTAAAATTTACACACATACCCGACTCAAGGATGCCAGGATGGTTTTATTAACACTGATTGTAGACTTTTTTGTTTTTTTTTTTTCTTAAAAAGTGTAAAAAACATCTAACTTATATTCTCTAATTTTTTTAGAAAAAAGATTGTTACATAAGGTTTACTTGAGTTTTCGTAACTCAAATGTATTTTCTTTCATTAGCACCACCAAAATTTCAGTAACTCAACGTACACACCACCATATTCTTTCCCTTTCGCACCACAATCTATACCAAAATTCCAGTGACGCAACACCACACACCACCAACATCATGCCAATTTCCTACACAAACCGCAACCTAGTTAGTCAGAATCTACCGTGAATCATCCCTAGTTGCCTCTGTCGGAAAGTCAACCCATAGTTTCTATGGATGCTCTGTTTTTTAGTGTCCTGATCATCCTCCACCATTGCTCTCCACCACCCGCAGCCGTACAACACATCTACCTCCTCCCCGACCACAAACCGCCGGTGTGGCTCTAGCGTCAGAACCCGCCGCGTAACGCCGGCGATTATGCTGACGAGGTCTTTGATCTTCTTTCAGTTTCGTCTTCCATTCTTGCGGGTCCTTTTTGACGAATAATGTTGTGAATTTGGCGTGAATGGTTCCGAAGCGTGAATGTTATTTTCAACAAACCAGAGGGACAAAAGACGTAATTAACTCTTTTTTTGAACGTTGACTTTGTTTTTGAGTGACTCAATGTCACACCGACTAAACGACGGCCCTAGCCAGGATCCCTCGGAAACCGTACTGCCTCCACACGAGATGCCTCGCTGAAGTAAGACTGTGGGGTATGGGGCGGGGGTTTGGGCGTGGGTTGGGGGAAAACGCCCAAGCCACCACCCCGGGTGGGCTTGGGTTGGGGCGTGGCCCTTGGGGCTTGGGTTTCAAGCCGGGCGTGGGGTGGTCTGGCCAAGCTGACATGGCGGGCTCTCACTGGACAAACCAAACTAGCCGTTGGCCAACGGCTATCTTAATTTTTTTTTTATTTTTTCACTATAAAACTCACATTTTTCTTCCATTTTTTACCGCATTCAACCACATCTTCTATAATCATCTAAAATTCTCCTTCTACAAAACGAAAAAATGCATCCTCATAACCGTGCTTATGACCCGAACAACCCGTATGCATTCCAAGAAAATAATCCTAGCCCACCACCCAATCGTCCAATGCCTCGTCCATTTTTCATACACTCTTCTATGCCCCAAGAAGCGAGTTATGCATCGTATCTTGGGAATCGTTTGTTTACTAACTTTGCACACACCGATGATTCGATACCTACCCCGTTTACACAAACGCCTATAAACCTTTCACCAACCTTCATCGACCTTTCACAAAACGAAACTGTGCCCGAAACTCAACCACCCAACGATGGTCCTTCCGCCTCGAAACCCATCAAAAAGAAAAGCCATAAGAAAAAAACCGAGGCGGATAAAGCACTTGAAACCGTCAAACGAAAACAACAAAAATGGACCCTTCCTGAAGAACTTGCATTGGCGAGGGCTTGGTTTCAACAATCTCAGCATGCAACTTTAGGTATTCTTAAACTTTGTTTTTATTAATGGTTATTTTTTTATAACTTTGTAATATATTAAATTTTGTTTTTATTAAAATAGGAAATTCTCAACATCGAACCCATTTGTGGGAAGCGGTTAGTAGAGTATTCCATCAAGAATTGGGAAGAGAGGCTTATCGTGAAAACGATAGCTTATCCTCGAAGTGGAGCGAGATAAGCACCCAACTTACAAAATATAGTGGTTATTTAAATAAAGCAAAGCAAAACCCAAAAAGTGGTTAAACCGAAGCCGACATTGTGACGAATGCATTGGTTCAATTCAAATCAAATGTGGGGACCGACTTCCGTTTCATGCATTGTTGGGAGATTTGTAAGTTCCATCCAAAGTGGGCGAATATCCCCAGTGGTAGCGAAAGTAACACGTCTTCCAAAAGGTCAAGGGCCTCGTCCCAAGCCCAATCTGATGCACGAGATCAAGAGTTTGAGGACCTTTTGGATGATTCGCCAAGCCCAAACCGGCCTGAGTATGGAAGAGATGCCGCAAAAAGGCGTGTTCAAAAATCAAGACCTGGTACGGCATCGCCTTCAGCTGGGAGTTCGGGCTCGCGTAGGGGAATATACAGCGATCAGTTGGATGACATTGCATGCAAGTTAGATACATTCAACGTCTTCCAACAACAAAGGGCCGAACAACGAAAGAGCAAAGAAGCTAGAGATGCCCTGAAACAAAGACGGGATTATTTGAAAATTCTATCCCAGCCGATTGATCACCTACAGGGTGACGAGTTGCAACTAGTCTTGGAGATGAGAAAAGAGATAAAAACAAATATAAACGTTAGGAATATTTTTTATGTAATTTTCTTTATTTAAAAATATTAAAAAATTAAATTTGTTGTTTTAAAACAAACAGCCCAGCGGGTCAGCCCTGCGAAGTCCACCAAACCCACGCCCCAAACCCCCGCCCCACCATACCGTGTTGAATGTGGGTCGCCCCATGTCTGCCCTCCCAAGCCACGTGTCAACTCATGCCCCAACCCAAGCCCCACCATACCCCACGGTCTAACAGCCGGATGAACCCCCCTCGGTAGGTTTGTCACCATCATTGCCCAATATCCACCCCAATATGACACAAGTGGGAATTGAACTTAAGTCTTCATTGGAAAAGCGAAGTATCCTACCACTAGGCCACAAGTAGGGGATTAGAGTTAGACGTAGTTAACTCTAATTATAAAATAGAGTTAAATGCCATTTTAGTCCCTGTGGTTTGTGTCATTTTGCCAGTTTAGTCCAAATGTTTCATTTTTAACATCTGGATCCAAAAAGTTTCGTCGTTGCCATTTTGGTCCAACTGACTTAACCCCATTCAATGAACTCTGTTACTCAGGGGGCAATTTTGTCATTTCCTTTTTAATTTATTTAAAACAATCAAAACAAATTTAACAAAAACCCTCAACTCAGCCTCATCTTCCACTAAATCTTCTTCCCTGCGATACCCTCCAAACCAGGTCACATTGATTTTCCGGTCACCCATTTCGCTGTATTACAAGACAAACCACCGCCATCCACAAGCGTTGGCCCACAGGAAAAACTAGAAGATGTAGATGTTGATGGTTGCTCAGATCCAACAACAAGAACCCACCACACACCGCCTACCACCACCCACTCCAACCGCCGCCTGAAACCATCGCCCCCTCCCCTTCTAGTGAAACCCCTTTTCATCGATGAGCCAAATCTTGTTGACTATCTTACATCCAACACATCGTCTTCCTTAAGTTGGATGAAAAACCCATCATTCTTGATGAAAAACCATCACCGCATGCCACTGTGGGAACTCCGACGAACCCTCCGGCGTCCGATCCGACACCATCTCATAACACCACCGTTCACCCACCGTTAACCACCATCTCATAACACCACCGTTCACCAACATCTTAGACCACCGTTGAACGGTTCACCAAAATCAAAATCAGACCCAAATTTAAACCAAATATCAAAATCAGACCCAAAATCAAACCACCGATGCTCTTGGATGCCCTTAGTCGTCGGAAAACCATCGGAGTCTTAGGGTTCTTAGTCTGTCACCACTGGCACCACTAGATCGTTTCTCGGAACTCACCAGAACAACCACAATCGCTAAAAAAAGCACAGTGCAAACTCACCGGAACCCTAAGTTTATTGCCGGAAACACGAACCACCGTCAACGGTGGCGGTGGAACCCTAGCCGCAGGTGTTTAACCCGATTGGCCCATAGAATCGGTTGCAACCTACAGTATCAAAGCCAATCGGAGGTGGAGGTGGGTGGCGGTGTGTGGCGTAGTGACCAGGCGGTGGTGGAGAGGGAGGCGGTGGTGGAGAAGGAATCTGGAGGTGGAGGTGAGTGTATCAGGCGGTGGTGGAGAGGGATATGTTATATATTATAACAAATAAATGGTTTTAACAATCATAAAAATAAAGTGAAATTTAAAAAAAATATGAAATGACAAAATTGCCCCTTGAGTAACAGAGTCAGTTGGACCAAAATGGCAATGACGAAACATTTTTGGATCCAAATGTTAAAAATGAAACCTTTAGACTAAATTAACAAAATGACACAAAACACATGGACTAAGATGGCATTTAACTCTATAAAATAAGAGTAGTAACATCTGAATGATTTTTTTTAAACACAAATACATTAATAGAAAAAATAAGTGGACCACATTTTCTTTTGATTCAATAGGGTTTTGACCTTTTGACCGGCTCTCCTCTTTAACCCATCCTCCTTCCCAAAACACCCTTTCTACCCTATTTTCATCATTTTCGTCGAGCCAGAAACATTTCACCAACACATAAAAATATGTATAATTATGTTAAACCTTTTTTATATAAAAATTGAAATATTGACATCACACATTCATGTCAGCATGTGCTTGTATTCGTTTGATTATTTGAGTATGTTGCAAGTTGGTAAAAGTTAAAGCGACGCCATGACCCACTCTCTGATTCCCAGTTTACCTGGCTCTGCACTTTTGAAGGGTCACGACAAGATTTCTTATCCAAACCCATTCAATTGATATGAACTAGAAAATGACTCGCCGCGTTGCGGCGGGGTATTTGTGTATATTATGCTCTTGATAATATTAGTTACAAAGAATCTTCTCAGTTTTCCTTTTGATTTGCGAGTTTAGGTTTCTTGCATTTGGTGTTCCAATACTGTAGTTTGCCGGTTCCCTTGCATTTATATTGAAAACTACCTTAATCCCCTAATTGCTAATGGAAAATGTTTGAAAAGAAAAAATAAAAATATTTATCTTTTACCCACGGGTTTTGTAAGAATTTCCATTTCTACCAACGGAATTTACATTAAAAAATATGAAAGAACAAACAATTGGATAAATTCAATCAATACAATAAACGTGGATGCATAAAATGTTAAGATTTACCTTTTAAGAGCAATGTTGTAAGACACTCCCAGTAAAGCTTTGGCACGGACTGCATACGGCACCAGCGAGTTAATTACCATTAGAAGAGTTGTACAACCACTTTTGTCCGCCATGGATGTTGTAATTGCATTACGATTATAGCAACAACCTAAACTAAAACCATATCATGTCCACTGACGAATAAGTGTTTTGGATTGACTTTTCTGAAATACTAAAATCATACCTAGGTCTAATGAGTTAAACTATGCAAGAGATTCCAATCTATCTTGTAACTCATTTTGTTGTCGTTGCAGATCTACATGGTGTTTTGACCATTAATTAATTTTACATTACAATTAGTGTTATTAAAGATATCAGTTACATGTTTCTCCCATTCATATAATGCAGCCAGAACGCTTGCGGGTAGAGGCATTAAAGACACTATAGATCAAATAGATTTCCAAAATATGCTTTTATTGTACTCGATAAAAGCACACATAATCTCAACCCAAGTTTATAAATGTAGAAGTTAATCTCACATCAGGCTTTATAATCATGAAGTACACAGATTCAGGAATTATATTTATCAACCAATACATTTACCATTTGCTATGGAGATAATGACCCTTAAGTTGCAGAATCTATAATCACATAGACAAACACATACATGTCTAAAAAGTTGATCTGTAAAACTGAGTAATTGATGATGATGATACAAAAATACAAGCCATGAACCTTGATTGATCTCATAATTATACTATATAACTCAATTTGCATATACCAAATGTGGTTTGACGCATATCGTTGAGGGAAAATCTCACATAAGAAAAGAAGAACAAAGCCTCACTTTTTTTCTTGCAGATACAACGACCAAAGCACATAGTAGTTTTCACTTAGACAAATCATCAAACGGGTTGCACGCAACTGTAAACCAGTTGCAAAGGTAACACAATATCAATAGATTTGTAATCATATATCAGCCCAGAAGATGCATTATGAGCTGTCACTTGTACAAATTAAAAGTACCAATCGATTGTAAAAGCTCTAAGGTCTCCATGGTTCCGTCAAAAGCAAACAAAAACCAAACGTCATCGCAAGCAAAGCCTTCAAGCAATTGCCACCTCTCCAAAAAGATAGAACTTACTGTGATGTTTGACATGATGATTAAAGCCGTAGCCACAATCAATCTCCATTAACGAACATATAAATTCAAAAAGAATCGAGAGAGTTTTTATTCGTCTACCTTCCTCCTAAATTGAGACTAATTGTGACCCGTTGGAGCCAATAGCTTGTAAAAACAAACAGGACAGTATGGAAAAAACACCATGAAATCCTAAAAAAATGAAATGTAAGCACCTTAAATTCAAAATTATACAGCATTTATAAGAAAAAAAACAGTTTGAAAAACACATCATTATACCCTATAGAAACCTGAAATGTATTAAGCACTTTAGATTCAAAAACTATACAGCAACATTGAACCCTAAACACTAAAAACCTGAAATGTAAAAAGCAGTTTAACTTCAAAATCATACAGCATTTGTAAGAACAAAGAAAACAGTTCAACAAACACATCATTAAACCCTAAACCCTAAAAAACCTAAAAAATAACCACATAAAATTCAAAATTACACAACTCACACCCACTCCACAGCTACCGCACAACACAAACACTCACATCACAGCAACCTATTCCTTTTTATCACAAATCATAAACAACAGTAGATAAAATCAACAAAACAACAAAAATAGTATAAAAACAACACCATACCTCATCTTCAAGCACAGAAGTCGGAGAATCTGCCAACGGCTCTTCAGTCGCTTCATTTTTCGGCACCATCTCTCACCGAAAACCCTAGAAAACACACACAAAAAACAGACGACCGATCAAGACGTTTATGAAGAGGCGGTGGTGGAAGGGGGAGAACCGGAGAAGTTGGGGGAAGCAGGAGGTGGCTACTTACCGGATCCTTGCCGGATGCCCTTCGTTCTCTCGTCGACTCTCTCTCTCTCTCCCAACGCTCTCTTTGTTACTGAGATGTAGATGTGTGTGGGACTTGAGTTGAGTTGTTGAGGGGGAAATCAAAGAAGCAAACTTCAGTGGCAAAAACCAGAAGTCAAAAAGACTCCTGGCGCAAAAGGATGTTAGTATTTGATATATATAATAATAAGAGCTATCACGCGTTTCTTCTGATGATATATTTATATCTTTATTGTGTTGCAAGTTGACGATAATTATAGTCGTATCATTACTTTTGAGAGTTGTATAGAACCATGGACCATATATACGTGGGCGTTTCTTTTTCAAGTGGTTAGCACAGTTTTTTTTATCAAGTTGCTAGAACCGACAGTGTCAAGATGACATATGTTTCACTAGTTTAGTCGAAAATTTTGGGTACCATATCAATATAAACTCAAATCTAGACACATAAATTATATGTGCATCTATGTGCCTTGGAGTACATTGTACTACCATAGGAGTTTTACATATATTTACATACAAATTCAAAACTTTGGTTGTGTTGTGTTGTTGAAAATGGATTTCAAATGGGTCATTGAAGGACAAAAAAAGTTCTGTATACTAACTTACTGAAAAAATAGTAATTTAGAAGTCTTATTTAACATAAAAGTTATGTATAGCCCTATATATTAATTAGCTCGTTTTGTAATGTTTTAAAGAGGTCCATACCAAGTATACATTAAGCTGATCTTTGATACTGAATTCGCATATTTATTAGTTAATTACTTGTTCTAAGGTAGGTAAGCTGAGCTTGTAAAATGAAGTGCATGGGATTTACTTGACTAGGAAGCCGGTGTACGGAGATACTGCGGTCTTGGTATTATTATCTCGCAACGTTAACATGTAGCATTATTAGCGGTTCCCGCCATGCATAACTTACCAACGGGATTTCCTCATCTAGTCGAGACGGTTAATACTAATAATGATGTTATATGGTGAATACACAAACATGATAACTAAGTGAGAGATTAGTGAATTGAATAGTTTATGGATTATAACATGTTGATATTTAAGGTATGTATCTTCTATTGTTCATGTTAGCATATTTCCTTGAATTTCATTCTTAGTTTATTCATATTTTATTAATCTAGCAATCCCACCTAGCTTAGTTTAGATATAGAGATACATAGCGTAATCTGATTTCACTACCAACCAAGAGCACAATTTGTGACAGATCCGTAACTTTTCGTCAGTGGCGGCCAAAAATAGATCATGTTAGAAATGGTCGGGCAAAAAGAAATATATTGAATCACAACAATAAAAAGTCGAACTCCCAAATTTATGATATACAAACTACTAATTTGTAAACATCAAACATCATTAATTACTAGTAATACGTTACGCATCATGAGCAAGAAACCAAAAAAAAAAAAAAAACGTTTTTAGTACTTCAGTCCAACAAATGAGCTACACCCATATTTTCCCAATGTAAAATTGATATAAATTTGTAGAAAATCCGATTCTAATTATGTTAAGATGCTATATGTGTAGTAACAGAGTTATTTAGTTAAATTTGGTCAGCAGCAAGGTAGAGAACTTAAAACCAAAAGTATTAGTTGAGCCACAATGAGTTCCAATGGAACTTCATTTGACCAAAACAGTAAACTGACATCCATTAATTAAAAGGGGAAAAAATATAACCAATCTAAGTGAAATACTTTAAGGGCCTATTTGGTTTATTCAGATCTGAATGGTTAAAATCTGACTGAATAAGACATTCATGGCTGAACCATTCAGCTTTATTCACAATCTGAACCATTCAGACCTTATTTCACCCATTCAGACATCATTCTTTTTGAAACCAAACGCCCTGAATGCACTGCAAACCGAATCAGATGTGAACATCTGAATAGTTCTCATTCAGTGGTAAACAAACACTACTGGAAAACATGGTTTTTGTCATGTAAATTTTGGTTACAAAATGGTAGCAATTTGCTTATTGTCACCAGTTTGACACCGAAAATACGGTGACAAAAACACCCGTGTCAATTGCCCTAATGTCACCAAATTGCCACCATTTTTATATTTTGCTACCTTATTTTACCACCACAAATTTGGTCAAAATTATTTGCCACCACTTCATGTTTGCTACGCTCCGTCTTGTTTGCCACCGAGTTTGCCACCTAGTTGTGACGCATTTTCATACCATTTAGCCACTGATTTGCCACCATTTAACCATCAGTTTTTGTACGTTTTGATACCATTTAGCCACCGATATTGCCACCATTTGGCCACCGATATTGCCACCATTTAGCCATCTGTTTTTGCACATTTTAATACCATTTAGCCACCTATATTGCCACCATTTTAATACCGTTTAGCCACCTATATTGCCACCATTTAGTCATCATTTTTCACGAGTTTTGATACCATTTAGCCATGATATTGCCACCATTTAGCCACCATTTTTTACACAATTGCAACCATTTGCTACCATTTATTTGCTACCATACTGGTTATTTGAATATTGGTTTTTAATTCAGATTTCTTTTCTCCCTGCTATTTTCATCAAAATTACATATCAATAAAACTACAAATAATATAAAAAAAGTCTCATAAAATCCCAAAATTATATAAAAATCTTGTTTTCAAAAGCATATAAAAAATCCCAACTAAAATATAAACTAACTAAATTTATCGTAATAAGATAAACATCTAAACATTCAAAACCAAGTGTTTATAGCCTATCTTCGAACTGTAGCTGTTAACATTGCTTCAATTTGTGACATCCTATCAAGCAACGCATCTTTATCCACCTTATCTTTTTCTTTGTCAGCCAACAACCCCGCAATAATTCCATTGAACTTTTCTTTGTCTTCGTCTTTTTCCTTAACGAGCTCCTTGATAATTAAGTTCAACTTTTCAATCTACAAAATAACCAATGAATAGAATCAAGAAATCAGAATTAACGAAAACTAATAATGGGTCAAGTTGATTGCAAAGAAAACAAAATACAACTGTGAGCTACAATTCAAGTGCTAGAAGCTAGATAGCATGTTCCAATTTGTTTACATATTAAGAAGGAAATTATACCTAATTTTAAAAACATTTTTTTGTATGAAACAACCCATAAAGAAGGTGTAATCAAATCATTATGAAATTCCTTAACATTCTCACTAATTTAAGAGCATCAAACCTAACAATAAAAAACAAGCATCTCAACCAAACAAACATAATAACAGTGGGAAATGATACAATTGCACAAAAGTTATTAGTCTAAAAGGATTAAAAATACCTCAGGGTCTTCTCTGCTATGTACACACGGGTCACTATCATTGCCTAACCCGTACACTTTTCCTTTCTTCTTGCCCTCAGCTCGTGACCACAAGTCTTCGTCAAATTTTGGATGTTTATTACGTTCTTTCCCATACTTATCCTCAACAAAACCTTCATATTTAACCTAATGGGATAAACACATAATTATATTATACAAATTTCATTGTAATAAACTTCGTTAAATACTTTGTTCAGATTTACTAATCAATTGACTTACCCAAGTCTCCTCTGCCCTAGCATCAACCCATACAAGATTTTCTTCTTGAGCGTCCCCTTCCGAATCAACGTCCAAAAGTAGTGAACTACTACAACTTAGATATTTATCCAATGGTCGACTTCCTTTCCTGCAATGTGATTGCTTCCACCCTTCACGAACAGTCAATTCACGCCCAAGTTTCCTTTCCTGTAGAATTTGGAAGTTAATAAAAATGATAATATTGACATGATATATATATATATATATATATATATATATATATATAACAAAAGAGGGAAATTAACAATTTTTACCGCTTTTCTTTTCATGGTCACATAGGATTGAGATCCTAGTGTATGTTTGCCGCCGGTTGCCCTTCTTCTAATTTCTTTGTTTCTTAAAGACTTTGCTTTCCACTTAGGTGTGTTCCAGTGGTCAAGCATTTGTTTCCATATCTCAGATCTTATCCATGTTGGTTTAAAGTCAATAAGATCGGTCATATCGTCACCAACATTTTTACCTTGTTTCTTCGCCTTAGCTTTAGCCTCATTCCGTACGTTACGCAACAAAGTGGGGAATTTACCAGCAATGCACTTCTCCCAGCACCTATGAATTCGTGCATGGTTTTTATCCTCCCACTGATAATACATCTACCAAGAAAAAAACAATAAATAAACATACAAAATGTTCCAACAAGTTAAATAAAAATTGTCTAAGTACACACACCTGAAATCGCTCAAACAATCGTGTCCTGTGCTCATTAGGAACATCTCTCCAGCTGTCCCATGGACCGGACCACAAACTTATTAAATTTGATGAAATAGTCCGAGTAGCAGTCCCTTGATTACTAAATCTACAAAATGAAAGCAATGAATACAAAACCATATTAGTAACATATTTTATGTACATAAAGAAACAATATATGTGTACTTACTCTCCTTCTACAACCCAAATCCAATCGCGATTGATAGGTTCAGGTACTTGGGCTTGGGAAGCGCTTCCCCGCCTCGCGGGAGCAACATGAAAAGCAGAACCATCATCACCAGCGCTACTCTCAATAGGAGAATTCATCAAGTGAAAATCATACTCAACATCAACATCACCAACACCTCGATCACCGGATTGAACACCACCTCGCCCAACTCCTCGATCACCCGCTTGTCTACTACTTTGACTGTTACCTATACCACCACCTCGCCCAACTCCTCGATCACCCGGTTGACCACTACTTTGACTGTTACCTATACCACTATGTCGCCCAACTACTCGATCACCCGCTTGACCACCATCTCGCACATAAACTCGACCACCACAACGCCAAACCTCTTGAGTAGTAGCTAGACGGCTACCTTGACTACTACCTCGTCCAATACCTCGTCCACCTGCTTGACCAACGTCTTGCACAACACCTCGACCACCAGCTGGAACACTACCTCGACCCATAGTACGTGCCATGATATCTGCAACAAAAGCAACAATAAATATTTAGAAAAAAAAAACATTTGATAACACAAATTAGTTACAATCACTTTGAATGTTAGACAACTAATTAGCAAGCAAAACATTATTTGGAAGGAAAATGGATTATGCACAATTCTAAAAAAAAACCTAACCACGTACATACATACATACATATATATATATATATACAATCAAACCTGTCACTCGATTCTTCATTCTCAGAATTTTCATTGTTAAAATGAACTTCTTCATCATTATCGTTAAAACCCTCATCAGCTAAATGTGTGGCTTCAAACTCAACTTCATCATTATTATAATCGTCGACATCTTCCACTTCTTCTGACCTTCCATTCTCATGTACATAAGAAATGGGGAGAAGATCCTCTGTAACTGTGCATTCTACCCTTTCATTCTCTTGAAAGAAATGTTCCATGCCGGCATCATCATCCTCTGCCACTTCACTAACATCTTGGGCGAGTTGGTAAACTCCCCTTGGGGTCGTCTTTACAACGGCTAACCAACCATTTAGGTCTTTCGCTTTTGAAGGATATGATGTATAATACACTTGTTGCGCTTGTGATGCTAAGATAAAGGGGTCATCAACACATCCTATTACCGTAGGTTTAACATCAACCATATGAGTTTTGGGGTCTACCCTTACCCCCTTCACAGGATCAAACCAAGTACATCTAAACAAAACAACCACACAACGCCCAGTGGTGCTGTGGTATTCCAACTCTAGGATCTCATCTAATAATCCATAGTAGTCGTTTTCATTTTCGTCGTACGTAGCCCCTTTGACACAGACACCACAATTTTGCGTGACTCGGCCATCATAAGCTGTTTGTGTGTGAAACTTGTAACCATTGACAAAATATCCCTTGTGAGATTTTACATAAGTAAGCGGCCCTTGGGCTATGTCTCTTAGATGTTCCTTATTTGGAACATTCATAACCTACATTCATAAAATTGTGTTAGTATTTTTTTAATGCTATAACATAAAGACAACAAAAGGTGTGTCAGAATGCTTACATGCTCCTGCAACCACTTGGCAAATTCCTTCTCTTTCATTTTATCAAGGGTTGCTTCATCAAAGTGTGGGAAGGAATCTCTCAACTCGTTATCAAATAACCAAACGGACTCGAGAAGCTCTTCACAATTAAGTAATATATAAGTATGAGCCTTGTCTCTATCTTTTTGTGTAAGAATTTTGTCATGTCCACCCTTTTCAAATAATCTTCGAGAAGGATGTTTGAATATACTTAACCGAAGATCGGTACTTGAGGAACAAGGAATGTTAGGGGCAAAGTTGCGTGGTTCACGAACTGTCGGCTCGAGATACAGAGAGCAGTAGTTTGAAAGCTCATCCACAAGATTAGACTGAACAATGGAACCTTCTATATTCCCTTTGTTTTTAATCATTCTTTTTAATCGACCCAACTTCCTATAAAATAAACTGGAAAGTTAGAAGTTATCTAACATATAATATGTGAAATTGATATGTTATTAAGTTAAAAATGATTACCTCTCGTACGGATACATCCACCTAAACTGCACCGGACCTCCGTGGATAGCTTCATTGGCCAAATGTATAACAAGGTGTTCCATTGAGTCAAAGAACCCAGGTGGAAAGATTTTTTCTAACTTGCAAATAGTTACAACGATACTACTCTTCAACTTTCGTAAATCTTCAAGGTGTAGAACCCTTGAGCATATGACACGAAAGAACGTGCAAAGCTCTAGTATTGATTCCCATATTTGCTTTGGTAGCATCCCTCGTAAGACGATAGGAAATAATCGTTGCATGAAGACATGACATTCATGGCTTTTAAAGTTGTAAAAGGTGTTATCCTTAAGGTTCACACATCCCCCAATGTTTGAAGCATAGCCGTCAGGAAACTTAACTTGTTTCAACCATTTACAGACTTCATTTACTTGCGGTTTGGTTAAAGTGTATGCTGCTTTTGGTTTGGAAAATTTATTATTATCTCTTCTCGACAGATGTAATGATGGTCGATTGCAATACTTTTCTACATCCTTCCTTGCGTTGACATTATCTTTTGTCTTAGAAGTATCCATCACCGTTTGAAATAAATTCTCAAAAACATTCTTCTCAATGTGCATTACATCAAGGTTGTGTCGGATTAACAACATGGGCCAATATTCAAGCTCCCAAAAAATGCTTTTCTTCACCCAATTATGGGTTTTTCCAAATTCTGGATCTCTACGCTTTGGGTTTGACGTTACACCTTCATAGACAACTGGGATGTTAGAGACTTCTTCAAAAATATCCCAACCAGTTAACTCAGGTGGAGGCCCCAATAAGGACCTTGTTGATCTTCGAAATCCATTTGCATCTTTACGAAAAGGATGAGTCTTTGGTAGAAATCTTCGATGACAGTCGAACCAACATGCTTTGCCTCCAGCATCTAATCGAAAAGCTTCGGTGTCTCCAACCCGATAACATTGCGTAGGCAGGAAAATCACTAACTGTCCATAAAAGAATAGCTCGCATAATAAAATTTTCTTTATGATAAGCATCATAAACTTCAATGCCTTCCTTATACAACTCTTTCAACTCATCAATTAACGGTCTTAAAAACACATCGATGTTTTGACCCGGGCTCTTCCCGCCAGGAATAATCAAACATACTTCAATAAATGAATCTTTCATACACATCCAAGGAGGTAAGTTATAGATTGTAAGAAATACAGGCCACAATGAGTATGGAATTGAGTTGGAGTTATTTGGATTGAAACCGTCAGTGCATAACCCAAGACGAACATTTCGAATCTCTTTTGCAAAGTCAGGATCCACCGCATCAAAATGCTTCCAAGCGATGCCATCACTTGGATGTGCCATGCTACCCTCCGTTGTTTTGTGATCATGGTGCCAAGTCATATCTTTGGCTGTTTTTGTAGACATATACAACCTCTTGAGTCTAGGACCAATTGGCATGTACGACATCACCAAATTAGGTACCTTATTTTTGTGACTCTTATAACGAGATTCCTGACAATATTTACATCGCGTTAATGTTTTGTCTTGCTTATAGAATAACATGCAATGGTTTTTGCAAACGTCAATTCTTTCATAAGGAAGACTTAACTGTTCCAAACTCTTCTTTGTTTCATAGAAGTTTTTCGGGAGCTTATTCTCTTCAGGAAGTAGTGCATTAACCATGGAAATGTTATAGTTGTAAGCTGCGGTAGACACATTGAAAAGTGATTTCCATGTTAAGAAACTCGTGGCAGCTTGTAACTTTGAACAATTTGTAGCCTTCATCCCCTCCCATAATGGTTCATCAGCAGCTTGTAACATGTCATAAAAGCTTTTTGCTTCTGGATTCGGTACATGTCCTTCCAAAGTATTTGAAGTATAACCACATGCATCCATGTTATCTAACACCATGCGTCTGTAACCATCATCATTATCATCAACTTCCATTGTAGTAGAGGATTGTCCGGCGTCACGCATGGAATTTTCGCCATGTTCACTCCACTTTTCATAACGAAGCATGAAACCTTCCTTATACAGGTGTTTTTGAATAGTGGCCCTGTCTCTATAACTTATATTTTGGCATTTATAACAAGGACATTTTATCTCAAATATTGTCTCACCATGCTTATTGACCTTATCAACAACTACATCATTAGAAAATGCAAAGTCCAAAAACAAATCCACATTGTCACAGTATTCGGAACTAAGAAATCCCTCAGTATCAGTCTTTTCATACATCCATTGTCGATCAGTAAACCACGCCATTACTAATCGCTGCTCCCTATAATTAAAATTCATAAAAAGACGTATGTAGACACACAAATCATTCACTATTAACTATAACAAATGATTTTCTATATTACTACAAAATTAAATAAAGATTAATTAGGTTGCATCTAAAAAAAATAACTAAATCCTAATTATATAAACATAAGTCAAATAAGGGTGCTTATCAGGACAATAACGTGTGTTTAGACTGCGGGGTATGGTGGGGCGGGGGTTGGGCTTGGGCTGGGGCATTTGTTGACACGTGGCTTGGGGTGGCAGACATGGGGCGACCCACATTTAAACAGGGTATGGTGGGGCGGGGGTTGGGGGCGTGGGTTTGGTGGGCTTCGCTGGGCTGACCCGGCTGGGCTCTTTGTATTTGTTTTTAATTAAAGAAAATTACATAAAAATTAAAGAAAATTACATAAAAAAAATTACATAAAAAAATTTCCCAATATACGATGCATAACTCGCTTCTTGGGGCATAGAAGAGTGTATCATAAATGGACGAGGCATTGGACGAATGGGTGGTGGGCTAGGATTATTTTCTTGGAGTGCATACGGGTGGGTCGGGTCAAAAGAACGGTTATGAGGATGCATATTTTCGTGTTGTAGATGGAGAATTGAAGATGAATGTGGTAAAAAAAATGGAAGAAATTGTGAGGTTTATAGTGGAAAAATAAAATTTTATTTATTTATTTATTTTTTAAGATAGCCATTGGCCAACGGCTAGCCCAACGGCTATCCCAACGGCTAGCCCAACGGCTTCTTTGGTTTGTCCAATTAGAGCCCGCCATGTCAGCTTGGCCAGACCGCCCCACGCCCGGCTTGAAACCCATGCCCCAAGGGCCACGCCGAAACCCATGCCCACCCGGGGTGGTGGCTTGGGCGTTTCCCCCCTACCCACGCCCAAACTCCCGCCCCATACCCCGCAGTCATAAAAAGACGTATGTAAACACACAAATCATTCACTATTAACTATAACAAATGATTTTCTATATTACTACAAAATTAAATAAAGATTAATTAGGTTGCATCTAAAAAAAATAACTAAATCCTAATTATATAAACATAAGTCAAATAAGGGTGCTTATCAGGACAATAACGTGTGTTTAGGCCATCCGTAGTCATAAAGCCCCTTGTGGGGCGTTATGCGACACGTGTCGTGCCACGTCACACGGGGGCTTTATGGGGCGTTATATCACTAGAGCCCGTAGTCATAAAGCCCCTACCCATCATTACCTATTTAATAATTTTCAGTTTTATTAATTAATATAAAAACTCTATCCTATTTTTTGATTGGCCAAATGAAGTAACCAAACACCCATAACGCCGCGATATGTATCGCGCCGCCCCCCATTTTCACCCCCATAGCGCCGCCCGTCGCGGTGTGCGGGGCGCTATGGGGCGCTATAGCCCAAAAAAAGCCCTTGTTCGCGCCCCACTACGCAAGGTCTTAGAGAGGGAAAGAAGAAGAAAAAGCAGTAAAGCAAAATGGCGTCGTCTCTCTCTCCATGTGACTTTGGACCAGGTAATCTTATTCATATACTAGGGTTTATGTTCACAAATTTGCTAATTTATTGTTTCGGAAGTTCATTTCTCTGTTCGTTAACTGTATTTGTTGAATTCAGACCACAGATCTGGTGAAATGAGGTAATTTTGATGATTTCTAGGGTTACATTCAGTTTCAGTAGCTGTGGAATCGATAATATGTGTTTAATTTCATGTTTGAAGGTGAATTTGTGGAATCGATAATATGTGTTTAATTTATTGATAATATGTGTGGAATCGATAATATGTGTTTAATCGATAATATGTGTTTAATTTATTGTTTCGGAAGTTCATTTCTCTGTTCGTTAACTGTATTTGTTGAATTCAGACCACAGATCTGGTGAAATGAGGTAATTTTCTTGTTGCTTGAATGTACAATGAGTTCAGAAATATGGTTCGATAAGTTGGAATTTCTTGATATATATTGCAAAATGATCTTTTTCGTTAATGCATACTGTGACTTGCTAAGTTTGCTTGTTGCTTTTGAAGACTCGAGTGATATGAATAGCAGGTTTTTTTACGGTCGATGAACCTAAACAGCATATAATGATAAGAAATGGTAACATGTAATCAAATCTAATGTAAAAACAACCAATGAGATTGAAGGTTAACATCAGTTGTATCGCAGCCTGTTACATACAGGAGCTGCATGAGGATGACATTGTATAAAACTCCATAAATATCATGTACTCTGTTTTAACTAAGTTATATATTGTTTCAAATCCCAGATGGCAATCATGCAAATAAGCCAATTTTCCTAGTGAAAAAGAGATATAAACAAAATAATTTGAATTAAATAGATATTAGTCCAGTTAACTAGAGAATGATCATGGTGTAGATGTCTTTGTGTCTTCAGTTCTATTTGTATGGCACATGCAGTATTTAGGGGTGCAAACGAGCCGAGCCTGAGCCCGACCAGGCTTAAGCTCGAGCTCGATTAACTTATGAGAGCTCGGGCTCGAGCTCGGCTCGTTTGTATTTTCTCAAGCTCGAGCTCGGTTCGGGCTCGGCTCGTTTATTATCTATTAATTAGTATATTAAATAAAAATAATATAAATAATATACTTTTTAGGCTCGTTTATTATCTATTAAATAGTATACTAAATAAAAATAATATAAATAATACAAATGGACGAGCTACTCACGAGCTACTCGAGCTCGGCTCGAAAAAAAGCTCGAACGAGCCGAGCTTAAAAAAGCTCGAACTCGAGCCCGAGCCTAAAAACAAGCTCGTTTAGTAAACGAGCTCGCGAGCCTTAACGAGCTTTCTTTTTATATATTTTTTATTAATATATTAAACATATATGTAAATAATAATATTTACCATTTATATAAATATTTAAAAAAATAACTAAATTATATGTATAACAATAATTATAATTAATAAAAATTTATTAATAAATACTAAACAAGTTGAGCCCGAGCCGAGCTCGAGCTTGAAAAATAACCTTCGAGCCGAGCTCGAGCTTTAGAAATGAAGCTCGAATCGAGCCGAGCTCGAGCTCGAGCTTTCATATGTTTCGAGCTCGAGCCTAGTCGAGTTCGGGCTTAGCTCGGCTCGTTTGCACCCCTACAAATGGTACAACTTTGATGATAACCATGTTTCAGCGAATAGTGAAGATGATGTGAATTTAAATGCTGCTTATGTGTTATTCTACAGGAGGGCGAAAACTGACGGTGCTTCAGCAAGGAGTGGAGCTCATTCTTCGTCAGCTCAAAACTTTTCCTTTTCCAAGTGACATCGTAAGCGTATTTCACAACAGTTTCTAGTTTGAGATGAGACCAGATTGTGTTCTCGAGAATTTACCCAAAAATTAAGATGGTTTTACAGGTTTGATAGAGAGTCTAAAATATTTTAAGTAACTGGATGTTTTAATAACTGATTATGCTTGGCTGCTTGCTAGGATTTTTTCTTACTTCCTGTAGGTTTTTTTGTCTTTTTTAAAGTTGTGTGGGTGAGAAATATTTTTTGCTATGAGTGAGATTATACTTTTTTTTTTTTGAACGGCAAATTTCGATCACACTAGGGTATTAAAGGTGAGCTCTATATTTATGTATTTGGTCATATCTATTTAACGGTCAGCTTTGTAAATCAGGTCACTTTTGCTAAACGTTTCAGTTTCGATAAGCGGGTCAGTTTTGCTAAATGTTTTAGTTTTGATAATCGGGTCAGTTTCACACAACAAGAAAGATTTTTAAAACGCTTTTAGTTCGGTTTCATTTTTCTACGGTCCGGTTTTGGTTTTCGATTATCAAAAACCGTTGCTAACGGTTTGGCTTACGGTTTGACTTAAAAACCGTCCAAACTAGACCGCGAACACCCCTAGGTTTTAGTATGAATGGGTTCTATAGCATTAACTTTTGTTAAATATCCGTTCTAATATGCCTAAGTTAGCTTTTTAACAAACAATTTTGACTAATTTCATTAAATTTAAATTCTTTTCATTTACTTTTTCAAAGTTAACTTTCATAGCTTTTATCATTCATAAATTTTGTAGACTAAACTAGTTACATTGGATTATGAATCTAAAAAGTTACTTCAACAGGTTCGTGATCGGGTGGACAATTCTTATATATTGGTTCACGTTAAAAGTTGAAGAAAAAGAAAGTTTTCTAGCATTGATAACCGCACAAAGAACATGAGAACAAAATTAAAGTGATGAAAGAATCAGAACGAACCTGTCGTCCCCGTTGGTCACCGGTGGCGGTAGTTAATCAGAACTTTAGTTGAGAGATGATGCTGGAGAAGTAATGGTGAGATGATGCTGGAGAAGTAAATCAGCAATGGTGTATACGGCAGGGTTTTCTATCTTCCAAATTTGGTGGAAAGAATAAACCCTAAATAAATGTAATTAATGTTTTGAGCGGCAATTGCTTTTTTGGCCGCCTAATTTTTTGCTTTGGTATATCTTTTAACTTTTATTCAATATTGTGACCGCAAAGGCCGTGGCAAAGTGAGCTATCGGATATATGTTATTTCCTACCATTTTGCGACCTTAACTTTATCATTTATTATTTTTATTTTAATTTATGATTTTTCACGTTTTTGCTACCGTATCGTAGTTAATCCGCCTAGTTAAATTTGGGCTTAAAATTTCATGCCTTAAAATTTCATTTTGTTACCGCTAACACGGTAGCAATTAAAAAATACGCGTATATTTAGGATAATCTAGGGAAGTTATTTTTATTTTTCCACGAATTTGTCACCAAAAATAGATGGTGGCAAAATTTTCCACCGTTTTGCTACCAAACAATGGTGAGTACGCTTAATTTACATATCCGTGGGAAATTGGTGGCTAAATTTGTCACTGATTTTTTTTTGTAGCAAATTTTGGTGACAATTGCCAAGTTTTCTAGTAGTGAAAGAGGACCTAACTTCTCCCCTGTCAACACATTAATTAAAAGGGAAAAAAATATAAGCAATCCAAGTGAAATACTTTAACTTCTCTCCTATCAACACACATCTAACACACACACACACACACACACACACACACACACACACACACATATATATATATATATATATATACTAGTCCTCTACCCGCGCGATGCGGCGGGGTGACGATTTACAATAGGATACTCGTTTACCGTTAGTTTATCGGTCGTCTCGTGATATATTGTATAGTACTTAAGTTAGTTTTCTTATTCATGATATGTTTGTATGATTGGAATTATGAATGACCCTGTTGGGACTTTACCATCTGAATTCTGATTGATTAATATTATAGGGTATACGCTTTGCGATTGGAATTTATGCAGTTATCTTAGCTTAGTTCATTGGAACTATTACATTTAACTTTATGTTTTCTGAGATTAACATATTTTTTATCTTTGTAACAGATACTTTCTCTATGCAGGCGGATGATGTGATCGTCGAAGTCGCGGAAGGCGATCCTAGGAATGTTCTATGTGAAGCCGTAGAGAGGCACCGCGCTACCATGCTGGTCGTCGGTAGCCATGGTTATGGAGGCCGTGTGCGTTCATTTATGTTCGTGAACCTTCATTAACGTGTTTGTTTATGTTCATATCTTTGTTTGTGTTAGATAGCTCTTTAGAGTTTTTAATTTTTATATCTTATTTAAATACTTCAAAATTCTCAATAATGTATTAATAAATATTAGTGTATTGCACATAATATACCTTTTAATATATGTTTGTTTCTTTTTATGAACGTTTGTTTGTGTTCAGGAACGTCCGTTTGTGTACGTGACATTTATTTGCGTTTGTGTTCGTTTATGTTCAGTGAAGATTTAACACCTTTTGGTATGGGTTTAATCATGGACAACAGGCAGGCACAACATACTACCGCTTATTTGCAAAACAAAATTTAGCGTACAAGCCTCAAATCTTATCTTAAATAACCTTATAAACAAAACAAAACAAACTCAAATCATTTTTACTTCCATAATATTGAGACATGCCTGCTGATGTGTGTACATCCAATGCAAGACTCCACTATGGCTATACATCCGAATTCCATGAGACACGTAAAGCCGAATGTAAATGGAGCTAAGTTCGACCCGTAACCATCATAATGATGTTTCATCCATGGGTTAAGCCTCAACAGTGTTCCATCCGATGGGTGAAGCTCAGTTCTCGATCACCGTGCTTCATGCCACCAAGCTAACCAGTAACCACACAACAACCATATATTAGTAATTTGGAACCACCCCACCGTGAAAAATAAAGCATGCAAAGAGCAAATGTAATCATAATGTAATCTTAACATGTATTTTCTAATGACGATTGAAAAATAATATTTCTATGCATTTGAATTTTATTTGGTTTCATCCTTTATTACATGACCTAAGTGACCTAATGTACATTGGTTTGACATTGAACTGCCCAACACGACACGCCTTGTAAAAGGTATTTAAAACATGGTTAATAGTCAAATATTTTGAAACTCTTTTATGGAATAGATAAAGTAATAAACTGGTACCTCCAAGAAATCCTTACATGATAGTACAAATCATTCTGTATTCACGGATAAGACATTAACAGACTCCTTGAAGTCTCCATGCTTAAATCTGCACACCTTTTAGGATATAATTATCACCAAGGATATAATTGGTAGCTGTGAATATGAATGTTGACTATTTGTAAGTCAAACCTAGTATCTCAGCAATTTAACATTAATATGAATCTTGAAATAGTTATTGTACATACCCGCTTAATTGCTCAAGCTTTTTTCTATCATATTGCCCAATCACATCAACAACTCTCTTCAAAACCTCATAGCCCTGTTTTACCCGAAATGTCAGTCGTATTATCATCAAAACACATGATAAAACAGAACATTTTCATGGTGAAACTATAGCAAAAATGTCATTCGTATTATCATCAAAACACATCTGCATAATTTACATACAAAAAACTAAGAGCAAAAATGTTGACTATTTGTAAGTCAAACCTAGTATCTCAGCAATTTAACATGAATATGAATCTTGAAATAGTTATTTAATAACAAAAAAATAATGATGATTTTTTTCACAAAATGATAAATTCCCAATATCATAACACCTACAAACTAACAGATTTACATAAAACAAAACGATCTCACCAAGAATTAACAATTAAAATTTATGAAAAATTAGGGTTAGACTAAGAGCCAACCTGTTCAGGCTTGAGGAACATGACATCTCCTAACACAATAACAAATCCAGAATCATCCAAAACTTTCGCCTGATCTAACCCTAGATCTCGGTTCGCACATCCTTCCACGCAGACCTGAACAAATTCATCATATAAAACGTGATTTTAACACCTAAAATCAACCAAAAACAACAGATACAAAGTAAACTAAAGCTAGATTAAACGATTACCGGTATTAAAACAAGATCTGAACAGAAGACGATGGGGATTAACATAAGCAGCAACCGATCTCGGAGAAGATGGTTTATACCAGTTGCACCAACAAGAATCAAATCCTTTTCCATCATGTCAGATACCCGTTCAAGCATTGCCTCGCAAACATAATTTTAACCAGATCCAAATCAGACTCAAATAACAAACAAAAAACATTAGATGTGGTTTTATAACGGTACCTAGATGTCATCCACAGTGGATCTTGTGCCGAATAGAGAAAAACCCAGTGGATCTTCTGTCAGATTTGAGAGAAAATGAACGATTCAACACAAATAACAAACATATCAGACTCAAATAACAAACAAAAACTTTAGATGTGGTTTAAAACGGTACCTAGAGGTCAACCCCACTGGATCTTCTGTCGGATTGAGAGAAAATGAACGATTCAGGGTTATTGAAACCCTAGATCTGGAAATCGCCTGGGAGAGAGAAAGCATGGAGTTAGGGGCGGATGAGATCTGGTGAGTTGTGAGAGAGATGAGAGAGAAGGGGAAAGGTGGATCCGTGTGAAAACAATATCACCCGTCAGATCACGATCCGTGTGAATAAGTGAAAGGAAATGGACGGTGATGATGGATCCGGGTAAATGCTAAAAGTTTTGGAGGGGCATAATTGGAAGTGTAAATTATTTTGTGCTTTAGAGGGTTGTAAACCATGCTTTAGAGGTGTTTGAAGGGAATTTTTATGGACTTTAAGAAGTCCTTCCTATATGTATTATAAAGTAGTATAGATATATATATATAGAAAAAAGGGTAAAATGAGAACCACCTTGAGTCGTGAGAACCATAAGAATATATATATATATACATATACATATATATATATATAGAAAAAAGGGTAAAATGAGAACCACCTTGAGTCGTGAGAACCATAAGAACTAAGCCTTTCAAAAGGTTTTACCAAAAAAAAAAATTCCTTAAAAGTCTTTAAAATAAATCATTTGTTTCAGCAAAAAAATAAAAAAATGTCGCATGCAAAAAATTACATTAGGTGTAAAGAAACATTTTCATCGCCGTAACAAAATTTACATCAGGCGTAACTACCGACTCGATAATTTTTTTTCACATATGTGTTTATAATATTTTCATCTACGTTTGTGAAAAAAAAATTGTGGCCCAATTCGTGCGGGAAGTAGGAGTTCTCATTGTTCTCACAACTCATGGTGGTTCTTAATTGAACCAAAGCTTATATATATATATATATATATATATATATATATATATATATATATATATATATATATATATATATATATATTGATTGTGAACAGTAGTGAATTTTCCTATCCTTGATTATTAATACACAAGTGTAAATCAATAGCCATGGTTTGATGATGAAAATACACTAGTGTATTTTACGATTTGGTGATGTAAATCAGTGATTCGGAT
The DNA here is from genome assembly GCA_030545235.1 of Helianthus tuberosus. Taxonomy (NCBI): domain Eukaryota; kingdom Viridiplantae; phylum Streptophyta; class Magnoliopsida; order Asterales; family Asteraceae; genus Helianthus; species Helianthus tuberosus. The sequence continues at coordinate 30,224,632 of CM060397.1, forward strand.
TTATTTACTCAGTTCACAAGTACAATAGTGTTCACTTTATAACCCTATATACATGTATATTTGTGAACACAAACTATCAACACACATCTAACATATTTTTTTTTGTGTGAACACAAATGCAATAAGAAAACAAAATGATAATGGAAATAAACAAATAGAAAGATGTATGGCCAATCAATTTCATATATATTTTTTATTGCGATACGTAGGGCTGTAAACGAACCGAACGAACACGAACAAGGTCATGTTCGTGTTCGTTCGTTAAGGAAATTAACATGTTCGCGAACTGTTCACGAACGCATACCGAACATAAGTTTATGTTCGTGTTCGTTCGTTAAGGAAATTCAGTTGTTCACGAACAGTTCGTGAACACTGGTCTCAAACACAAACGAACAAAAGCAAATAAAAAGGAACGAAAACGAACATTTAACTTGAAAATAAAAATAAAAACATTGATATCCTTAAACATTATATAAGTAGTTAAACACAAGCATCAAATGATAAATCAAAACACAAGAAGTCTACTACACTGCCAAACAATGAATCAAGTTTAACTAACTTAGACATAATTATCCCAAAAAATAGTTTAGAATGTCCAAATTTTAGCCAACTTAGAAAAAATAGGATTTTAAGTTTTCAATAGATAAAAGGTTTATTATTTATTATTTTTTTAATATAATCAAACGAACACGAACAAACGTAACCGAACATATTATCGAACGTTCACGAACGCAGTCAAACGAACGAGGCCTGTGTTCGTGTTCGTTCGCTAAGCTAACCGAACGGAATTGTTTGTTCGTGTTCGTTCGTTAATGTAATCGAACGAACATAAACGAACTTCCCGCCGAACGGTTCACGAACTGTTCGTTTACAGCCCTAGCGATACGTTAGTGTAGGGAATATGGCCGATTAATTTCATGGACTATTCATTTAAGTTGGGCTTGGAAACAAATTGGAAGGGCCGCCAAATTTTACACTACCAGGATACGAAAGCCCATTTAGAATTGAGTGAGGTCTCACCCTCTACTTGGAAGTTGGGAAGGCGGTGGTGAATTCAAGAATTATTTCTGCTGGTGCGAACAAGGGATTCAAGTATTCAACCAAAATTTTCAAGAGGTGCGGTCGGATTTTTGCCTATAAAGTACACTAAAATTTTCTTTTTAAGAGGGGTGCCCGCCCACCCATACACGTAGGTCTGCCTCAAGAAGTTCAACAATGAATTCAAAAAAGATGTTCATACAACAAAAATCAATAGCATTTCATACCACCCGTGTCGTCAAAAAGTTCCGGTTTACGCACAGCCAAAGCGGGTTTTCCTCCTCGGTATGTGACTATGTTTGTCAGACGACTTCGTTCCACTTCTGGGCCAGCTAATTCTTGATATCAAGATTCAGCCCAAAGAAATCTAGAATAGGCCCAATTAAATTTCAAATGCAAGTATACACCAATCTGAGGCTCTCAGTCTGAGCTCAGGATCAGATTCTATGTATTTACATAAGTTTATCAACTAGGTGTATCAACTGTTTACAAAATAAACAACAGAAGTTTAATGTGTATTAAAATAGTAGGTTATGCGCCCGTGTATTACATGGGGTTGTATAATAGAAACAATACAATTTTATAATCTGTAAAAAAAACTCCATATAACTCACATATGTTTACGATCATATGATAGTTTACACAACTAACTTAATTTGTCACAAAAACCATCATATGTTAATAAACAACACTAAAATATCATAATAGCCCCATGTAACGGTTGAATACTAAAAATTATGTAAGACATAAATATATATATTCTTCATATGACAGAAATTACGTATTACGTATTATATTTTACATATAATAACGTATATAAATAATATTATTTTTATTATTGTGCACCTTTTAATTATAACTTTTTATTTAAAGTAAATGAAAATAGTTTTATTGTTATATCATAAATTAGATTTGTTATTCTTATTAATAATTGTTATACGGAGTTAATTAATAATTAGTTATTATAAATTATGATCTATGTTAACCGTTTAAATATAACAAATACAATATTTTGATAACTAATAGTAAATTTTTTATGTCACAGATATAGATAAAGAAATATAACAAATACAATATTTTCATAACGTGGATGCCCAACATTGCACCACTACCATCATCACAATAGCCACCACCATCACATCCACCATCGCCACCACCTCCACTATTGTCACCCCCCCCCCCCCCCCCCCCCCCCCACCATCAATCCTTTGGTAAACAAATTTGTCAATTGTTTATTTGACTCAACCAAATTACTACTAATTAACGTAGAAGCAAGTTTTCCCTAAAGGAAAAACAAGTCCACTATAAAATGTTTTGTATGATCGTGTACATAACAACTATACAAGAAGATGATATGATCGAAGTGGAACCAACAAGTCAAAAATAATATTTAGCAACCACAAAACATCACAAGTAACAGTACACATGGCCCTGCTTCCGCAGAAGAGCGGGACACAGTGCCTTGTTTTTTATTCTTCCAAGAAATCATTGATTTTCAAAAAAAAAAAAAAAAAAAAAAAAAAACGCAAAGCTAGTAACAAAACGTCTAGAATCTAAACATTTTCCCAATCGGATTCTACACAATGGCGTAGCTTTGTGGGGGCGGCCGACCCTCCAAATTTTTCGCTCAATAGTGGAGAGTATGTAGTTTTCATATAGAAATTTTTGGGTATACCCCCGGTCGGAAATCTCAAGCTTCGCCACTGATCTCCGTTTCTAAACAGTAACCCATTACCTAGAGGCTTTTTCAAATACCTAAGTAATCAAAATGCATGCTGTAAATGTGAATTCGTTTGCTGGTGCATAAACTGATTTAAGAAATGGACTGTATAAGATATAGCTGCTCGAGTATGGATCACTCATCGTTTTGACACATACTCATAACAACGTGATTTTATATAATAGGACAATCAACTCATTTACAAAGGCTCATTCCATACGCAGTCACTAAATCCATGCAATATTTTCTTCGTGTAAGGCACACTGCACTTTTTGTTCTTATCACTTCAATATATACCCAAGAAAATGTTAGTAATCCTAAAGCTTTAATCAAGAACTTGGACTGTAATTGAGTTTTATTTTTGCCTATTTTAGACACATTATTTCTTATGATCACTATATCATCAACATACACAAGAAGTGTAACAAAAACAGACTTTTATATTCTTTTAAACAAAGAATGATCGCATTTTGACTTAACATAACCAAAACTTAATAGCACATAAACAAGTTGTTCATTCCACATATGAGGAACTTGTTTTTAGCCCATACAAAAACTTATTCAATTTGCGCAGTTTAGTTTCATCCTTAGAATATAAACCTTCTTTTTTATTTTGCAATGCCGCTAAGGATCTTTAGTCGTTTATCTTCAAATGGCTGGGTAAAAGGCCAATTGTACGGGCTCGATGCAATTAAAAGAAATTTGAAGATAAATCTCTTGAAAAACCGGAACTTATTTATTGCATGGGCCACTACAAGAAAATTCAGTTTTAGCAGCGACAACAATCATCGCTAAAGATAGCAACAGTCGTCGCTAAAGCCAGAAAAACTAACCAAACATAAACTACATAAGCATAATCTACGTAAGCGTAAACTACATGAACGTCACAATCCGAAATCGTTTTAAATCACTAATACGTCATAAAACTACTTAAATTACGAGACAAATTTGCATCCTTTTTAGGTGGTTCATTTAGGTTGACTGTTGAGGCCTTGTTGATATTATTGCTTGTGTCAATGTACCTATATTGTTTGTGTGTTGAGATACTTTTGTCATAGCAACGATGTTGGATAACTTCTTTTATTTATTGCTTGACTAACTAAATGTCACCTTAGTGTTGACTAGTCCAATCAATTCAATTACTATTTTATAGCTTGATCGAGTGAATAGTCATCAAATAATCATATAATTGCCCATCACAATCTCAATTATCAGATTTTGCTGTTAATATCATCGGTTGTGTACTATTGTGAAATTCTTAATTCTTGATATTGTTGACTTTTTTTTTGTCAAATAATATTGAATAGTTCATTTAGTTTATTGACTGACTAACTAAAGTCTACTAAAGTGTTAGAAAAACTTAAACCAATTCTGTATTTAGCAATGTTCTGAAAAAAATTATAATTCTGCTGGTTCAACAGGATGGACAGCAAAAAAGGAGGCAAACATTTGCGGTTTTTCATCGATTTCATCATATTCATTTGAAACCAACCGGTTCATTTGAGGACGGTCCATTAACTTTGTAACTAAAGACCGGTTACTTAGTCAGACTATTTGGTGTCAAAACCAGGGGCGGACCCATGTGTATGAGTTGGTGGGCGGCCAGGCGGGGGCTCCCCTTGAAAAAAAATTAAGGGAAAATTACCAAAATGTTGGTTGACCAAGTGTCTTTGCAATTTTGTCACCTTCCTGCGTCTTTGGAACGTCCTCACAGCCTCGGAAGCGTCCCACTATCATGTTGAAGCGTCCGTTTCCTTTCAAGCCGACACGTGTCCGACATGTTCAAGCGTCGGTGACTGACGCATCATAACCAAAAACTTTTTTGATGCGTCCCTGTGTACGTTTCCGAGGCTTGGCCGACGCTTCCGAGGCTTGGCCGACGCTTCCGAGTCTTGGCCGACGCTTCGATGGCCTGCACGGCGCTTAAATAATTAACGGAAAAAAGGGAAACTCAACAGCCGTTTAACTTTTTAACCGTTGCACACATTTACCCCACTATATAACCCCTCACCCCGTTCACTTATCACCACCCGCCGTTTCAAAGTTTGCAAACATTTCTCAGCCTTTTCACTATAACTCCGACGCCGTCAACGACCCGAAAATGGCCAACTCCTGGACAGATGTTGAAGATATTGCTCTGTGCTAAGCATGGGAGGAGGCTATGACCGATCCTCCACGACGAGGACATGGTGGGCTCTGGGTTCGTGTTCAGATTTTCGCCCAACTACGTGGTCCGGACCACAGCCGGACCGTTGACGCATTATCCTCCAGGTTCCATGTCCTGCGGTTGGAATGTGAGAGGTTTGATCGATATTTCAAGAAAGTGGAGACAGAAATGCCGGACCTTGGTGAGGACGATCAGAAGGACGTGGCCCTCATCAACTACCTCCATGAAGAGGTAGATGAATTTAAACATGTCTCGGAGTGGGAGGCTATTAGGATATGGTTTTAGAATAGAATAATAGAATATTATGTGTTGTTATTTTGGTTTTTATTTTATTATGTTTAATGTTTAATAGTGTTTAATATAAATTTTTTTGACTCCGTTAACATGTTTATAAGTTAAAAAAATAACTTAAAAAATAACATGTTTATATCGTTAAATTTTGACTCCGTTAACATGTTTATAAGTTAAAAAAATTTTGAACATTCTGTATTTGCACAACTTTCTCGAAAATAAATAGATAGTAAATTTTTTTTACCTTTGGCCGATGCTTCTGACGCTTCACGGACGCGTTAGCAAACTCAGGCGGACGCTTCAACATCGGACACGTGTCGGCTTGAAAGAAAACGACGCTTCAACATGATAGGCGGACGCTTCCGAGGTTGTGAGGACGTTCCAATGACGCATGAAGGGGACAAAATTGCAAAGGCACTTGGTCAACCAACATTTTGGTAATTTTCCCAAAATTTAATGTATTTTTTAGGCAAAAAAAAAAACTAGTACACCACTTGAAAATATAGTTAAACCCCTCATCCTTACCCGGGAAAGTGCGCCACTGGTCAAAACACTTGGTAGTTCATCACTTGGAGGTTGACTAAATACTGATGATAATACACAATTAGCTTTTATCACTACTGATCACCAAATGTATAGAGTGGTAATGTCGAGTGATCGAGTTACATACGTTACAAAGTCCAAAATGACAATGGAGAGGAACCTTGTGAAACTTGGCATTTGTTGTTAGATATTTATGTCCGGTTCAATAAATCAACGCTACCGATCGGGTCTTGACCCGTAAGAGTTACACCTTGGGCAACGAACTAAAAATCCACTTAACCTGTTTAACTGGTAATTACGAACGATATGCGGGTATTAACTGAGAGACGGGTACGTGGACCGGGTGAGACAAGAACACTGTTGCATCGCCACTTATCGCGCACCTAAATCTCGGCCAATGGCATTGCATGCATGAGAATCTCCACCACTTGGCCTACATGCAAAGAAGCTCCAACACTTGTCCAATTGCATGCCACAATGTGTTGAGCATGCATGAAGGTTCAAAGTCTTTATAAGGGAAGTGTGTGGACATGGATTGAGGTTGCAAGAATTGAACCAAAAACTCACACAACACACACAACCCCAACCGGCCAAGACCGCTGCCGCCGCTGGCCAGGACCACCGGCCATCGCTGCCGCAAGACCGCCGCCCACCTACGCCGTTTCCGATCCATTCCCGCGTTTCGATAGTTCGTATAACTAGCATTTGTTCGTTGAACCTCGGTGTCTCAACGGGTATTCACTAACCGAAGGTATATCTAAACCCCCCTATGGTTGATGTTCTATTTCGTGTTTGCATGTTGGTGATCTTGTTCCATTACGGGTGTTCCTTGTTATAAAAGTGTTCGTGTTATTTTGCTACATTCGCTTCCGTTGCCTAAATAAAATGTGTATATCATTTTAACTAGTTAAAGTTTATTTTAAATAACATATACATGTACTCTCACTTGTCAAATGTGTCTTTGACTTATCTTTGTAACAAATAAACACATACATAATATGAACCAGGATCATAAAATAAAAGTAAAATTATATCACGGACATCCTTCATTTGTGCCCAACTAGTTGTTGAGGATATATGAATTAACTCATGAAATATTATTTTTTATTCACATACTTTGTCATAATAAAAACCGTTAACGTTTAAAGCATACCCATTGGTGTTAGACTACATATACAGATATCCTAAACGAACACATGTTGCAACAAAAATAATTTTAGTTTGAGATGCTTCAGGTCCATTTTCAACTCTAACGTTGACTATTTTATCATGAAATACAACTGTGTTTATCTTCATAATATCCTGGATATCATATCTTAACATGGAATTTCTAAAGCACTCCCCATAATATATTATATGTGGAGAATTATAGTTTCAACCCCAATAGTTGACTGTATTATTGTCAAAACTATTTTTTTTGAAAAAGTATATCGTACAATATGTCTTAATGACATTGCGTACGCGATGGTAAAATAGCACGTTATCATACAACAAAAATAAAATCGCATGTTTATAGAAACATGGAAATCGCATGTGCAAAATAAAAGTAGGAAATCACATGTATAAAAATAGGGCTAAAATCACATATACAAGCTTTTTTTTGAAATCGCATGCGATAAAGGGAAATGAAATCACATGTTATAAACCCAATTCCCATGTTGATAATGCCTCGCGTACGCAATGTACGTTAAGTCCAATTATACGTTAACCGGCCTATTTTTTGTAAGCGAAAAAAAAAAAAAAAAGAGTACACTAAATCTTTAAAGATTAAACGGTGAATAATAAGATTCAAAATGGTTTGAGTCCAATCTTAATATTCTACCATATAACCCATTATCACGTGGCATGCCTGTTGGAGGACAATAATACAATGGCCACGCAAGTATTAGTTATTTTTGTTTTGACCACCAAATTGTTTAATATAAGTCTGATTTGGAAGAATTTGGTTCAATTATTAGTGGGTTAAATTAACTAATTAATTTGCCAGTTTGGTTGGAAACAACTCAGATTTCTTGGCTGTTTGGTTGAAGACAACAAAATCATACAAACTTTAATTACCTCTCCCTATATTAGCTAAGTTATAAAGTATAGCTAGTTGAGTTTTGATGAAAATTTTATATTATAAAAGACTTACTCCATATTCCGTAATCCATATACCAGAATAATATATTTGTGTACCATTTTATTTGACTCTTTGTTTGAAAACTGTTTTTTATTTTAATTTATATTGGAGAAAAGCTAACGAAAATCTTCTAAATATAAGATATGAGCAAATGTGAGCATATATTGTCAAGTGCAATTGTTATGTCGGACTTTTGTTTGCCCCACGCAAAAAAATTTCAACTTTTTTTTTGTTTTGATATATTTAAACACTTCAATGTGTGTAGCATAAAAAATATGCACGAACAATATTTCGGAACAATTTATATCTTTTAAAATCTCCACACTCAAAAGTGGAAACATAAAATTGTGTTGGATTTGAAACTTTCAAGATGCTCACCATTTTACAACACCTACAATGCAGGTTGATGAGCCTTTGTTTATATATGGTTTTGTGTTACTTAGGTGGCAGAGGAAGATGAAGGACTAACAAAGTTTTCTAGGGGAGAAGATTGTTGAGAGTACGGACACTCATGGATCATGGATGTAGGGAGGGAAGAGAGAAGAAAGGAAGTTCATGAAGGGGTTCCGTCGAGCCAATGTTGAGAGAGAGGGGGAGGAGTCCATGAGCCTCTAACTCTGAATTTTGCGTCTATAAACATAATTACATAAGGGTGTACATATTGGCACACCAGGCCGCCTATTTGCACACCAGTGACCAAACCCTAGCTCTACCTAAGCCGCGAATAGATCTATACGCGGCGTAGGTAAGAGGTAGGTCTTCGACCAGATGGTCAACCTCGTACACTGTCAAATCAATCATATGTATGCCGAGTATAGAGCTATACGAGGCTCGTATACGCTTGTATAGCTCTATACGAAGCGTATGTTTGTCATATTTGACATTGATACAATGTTGTCTGGCACGTGAATAAAGGTATATGCCGAGTACAGGGTTGTACGAGGCTTATAATTGTGAATTTGAAACATTATATAGACTTCCATATGATTACTCAGGGCATACGAATCAAACATTATATCATCTACATTCTTCACTTCCTCGGTTTATTATTTGTCGCATGACTGTGGAGCTAAAATGGCATCGTTTTGGGCTGGAAATTATTTATTTGGACAGTATTCTAATGACTCGTGGGGTGCCTGAAACCGATCTGGTATAGTTTACTAACTTAACATTCTTCATTGTTGTTTTTAAGATTAATAAATATTTATCATACTATTGTTTTAGGAGGGATCAGGCATTCCAGATTCTAATGAGGAGGAGGACGTTGTGTCCGGAGTCCCTGTTGATCCAAACAAACTGTTGCTAGATTTGAACTAGGCTCTAACTCCACCTGTTGATGAACCATATTACCTGACGCATTAAGTGTATCCGAATTATGGATACGAGTGTGAATCTTCGTACGTGCAACAAGGTAATCCAGATGGATACCTAAGATACGGTGTTGAGCATACCCCTATTGATGAACATATTATCCGGCACAATAAGCATATCCAGATTACAGATACGGGTGCGAAGCTTCTTACGTGTAACAAGATAATTTAGATGGATACAGAGGATATGGAGGTGAGCCTCCATTCACACCATCGTACTATGGTGAGCAACATCCTAACCCGAGTAATCCGTTCGACATAGGATATGGTGGTGAGCTTTCAAACATACCCTCGTATGATGATTATCAACCCTCTAACCCGGAAAATCCGTTTCAAACTAAGCAGGTATCACATTAACATTATTGTAATTTATATTTAATATTTGTGTTATTGTAAAAAATATTAATATTAGTATTTACATATATATATATATATATATATATATATATATATATATATATATTAATTGACATATTAATGGACAACATTGACAAAATTGCAATGAATAGTGATATATTTTATTGGTTTTTTTTTCGGTTTTGTCTTTTAAATGCATCTTAACTTTTAATATTAACACTTGTAATCCCCTACTTTTTTAAAAACTTTGTAAAATTTCATTTTTAAATACAAGTTGGTTTACGTTTCGACGAAAATTGTTTCATGAAATGTGTCTAGTGAAATATAGTACGTTTTCATCCTTATTTTTATGTTCGTTTTCAGTTGGTCACTTGGCGTTATAATTTTTTTTGTTTAACATTTTTCCTCGGTTTTGGTCATCGTTCGGTTAGCACTGTTTTACACGCCCCTCCACCCCGCACTGGTAGCACAATTTTACACCCCGACCGGCAAAGCGGGAGCTTAAGACTAGTTTGAATTATTGTTAAAATTATTAATATTATTATTATTGTTGTTAAAAGTAAAATTTGTATTATTGTTAAACTATTATTAATATTATAATTATTGTTAATATTAATATTTGTATTATTTTTATAATATAATTATATTTATTGTTAAAATTAATATTTGTATTATTGTTGAAATTATTAATATCAATATTAATAACGTATCTGTTTTCAGCGTTTCATGTCTCTAATTGAATTGAAGAAATTGGTACAAGCAAGGGCAAACGAGAATGGTTACGTTATTGTGACCCGTCGATCGAAGAATATTGGTGGTAGTATGGGGATGGTATGACTTGTGTGCGACCGTGGTGGTGAGCACCGTAGTAAAGCAATGGTTAGGAAAGTTGGCAGCAAAAAAATTGGTTGCACATTTTCACTACTCGCGGTACGGGCCATGACACATGACACAAGTGGACCCGACACACCCCCTCCCCCAAGGTTTCTTTCCTCCTGGACGGCCAGGAGGCTGAGATCGCTACGGATCTTTATACAAGTTACGTTTAATATTAATATTTGTATTGTTCTTATTATTATTTTAATATATAACGTTTAACATCTAATATTAATAACGTTAATAAACATACGTGTAAACAGAGGCTGGTAATGGTTGACAACCCCATGCTTTTAGGGTTTTGGGTTGTGATTGCGAAAAACGAGACTTGGGACCACCTGAACTCCAAGGGGAGGGTTTCGTGTATTATTAACTCGCTCTATAGGTATGTTAGTTATTATTGATAATAATACTCATAATTAAATTATTATTACTTATTGGTCTCCTCTGTGCAGGTATTTTCACAGGCTGATCTTCTCTTCCATCACTGCCCGTGGGAAGAGTCGGAGGGGTGTATGAGTGGGGATTTTTTTTATTGCCTCTTCTACAAGAGGCCGTGCGCTCTCGCACACGGTTTGGCACAATACTTCGCTTCCGCATATCAGCGGCAGGAGCGCGGATTATTATACGGCGGCGCCTAAGTCACTACGATAGCCCTTTCATTTGGTTATCACCGAAGGGTGACCCGCACTTACTATCGATGATATAGTCGAAGAGGTTGGGGATGAGCACGAATCCGGGGTGAAGATTGTTAGCAAGTTCCCACCATAAGAAAAGCGGTTGCCCGGTAAGGACGAAAACCGCTTCGTGCCGAGCCAGTTGTCGGCACAGTTTGACCTAGTATATCCGCCAGCACTGCCGGGGGAGGTGTAAGAGCCTACGCCGGATATGGACATTCTGGACCTACCACGGCCGCGCTGACCTCCCGATGCGCCTTAGTTCCTAGGGCACGTTGCCTTTGGTCCTACTTCAGGAGCAGCGGCGTATCAGCAGCTACGATACGATGTTGACAGGTTTTCGTATGCACTACAATGGCTAGTTGAGGAGGCGCAGGAGCGTCGACAGCTTATGGGGTTACCTCCATGACCGTACCATTCACCTCCAGTATGGCATCAGAAGTAGCAGCAAGATCCACAGCCATAAACGAGCATGTTCTTGTTTTTGTATTTAGTATTTAGATATATTTTATCTTTCGTTATGTATGTACAAACTTATGTTGTATATATCAAACTTACGGTGTATATATCATATTAAGTTTTATTGAAACAGTATAGTATTTTAATTGAAATGGTATAAAATTTTACACGTTATAGTATTTGAACCGCACCCAAAATTGGTAGAATATTTTAGTTTAAATGGTATAGTATTGAAACGGTATAATATATTCGAACCTGTCGCAGCCCCCGACCCCTACCCCAGAAGCGGGTGCCGCGAGATCAGATCAGTGGTATCGGTGTTTATTAATTTGGTAGCAGAATTTGTCACACCCCCAAAAATACCACGAGCTGAAATCCCCGCGAGGCGTGTGACGTACCGACATCTAGCCACTAATCACATTGAACTCATACTAAGATTTCTATAAAAACTTTCATTCATTAAGGAAAAGTGTTACAAACATTATTATTATGACTCATTGTGTACAACGGAAGCATAAAACATTAGTTAGTTATTTCATAATCCAAATGTATGCAAAACCATTGAACTTGTCTCGTGATTCCATGTATCTCGACCCATGACCACTCCAGCATCCCAGACAGCAAGTTCCAATGATATGCACCTATAGGCCTGCAAGCATGCAGAAAAGTGTATCAGCATAACGCTGGCGAGTTCACAGTTTTGTTTACCGAAAATCGTGTTACATGTTTAGTTGTCAAATGTTTAATCCAATTCAAAGGAGTTCCAAAAACAATGTTGATAAAAACTCGATACCGCAAGATGGCTCTAGTTTGTTTTCCCTTCCCCAATGCTCTATCAGACATTGGTCGAGTGGTTAAGGTAATTAGTTCACGCCTGTCCTTCCCGGTACGGTGTGAGGGTGCCAAACCTAATAGCGCTATCAACTAAATACCCTGTTGCCTCCCCGGCAACTATTTCGGTAGTAGATGGGACTTAAGTGATAGAAAATGTGTGTATTATCCAACATTCTGGTTTAACATTCCAGTCAAACCCATTACCCAATATTCCTCCCCGGAATATTTACCAGATGTCCCTCCCCGGGACGCAAGCTTGAAAAAGAGCAGTGAACTCACCTTAGATTGCTCAGTATGTTACGTTACATTACCCGTTCCAAGTTGGTCAACCAAACCCTACCGTGGTTACCAAAGACAATCAGTTTATATGCACATAAATCACGTATTCCACATTCACATTACACAAGTAGCGTACACATAACACACATACCATACGAGTCATAACAGTTTATCGTGCAACGTAATCACGAATTATCATCACAAGATCACATTAGCAGATATTCGGTTCTTATAAAAGTTCATACTACAATCCATATTTCAGTAAACACCAAGCAGTCTATTATTATTCATCATAGAAGTGTGCGATTGAGTTAAACTTGTGAGACCCGTGAACATGCAGGCCCAATAGTTGGGATACGGCCCAATGAGGTGTGCGAGTGGGGCTCAGTTGTGCGACCCGGCCTCACGTGTGCGACTGAGCCATGAAGTGTGCGATCACAAAAACAGTGTGTAACATGCTTATTTTGTGCGACTGGGTTTGGGTTGTGCGGTCGGTGTACGGCCCAAACAACTTGTGCGACCAGCCCACCTTCGTGCAGCCCAATATGGTTAGTCCAAACATAGTGTGTGATTGGATCCAGGGTGTGCGATTACGTTGTATGTGTGCGACCCTATACATGCATTTACAATGTGCAATTTATAATTAATCCATCCCTAAAATCATGGCTTTCGGTTACCAATCATTCTTCTCCCAAATCAACAGTTACCAAAATTCCACAATCATATGCATTTACTCATGAACAATTTACTCAATACTAGAACATGTATTCATAACTTTTCCAGATTCTCATATGCACGTCAACTGAATTAGATTTCTAATAATCAAAAACTCCTTAACAAAGTCGCAACCAACCTTTCATCCATACAATCACAACAAACACTCGGTTACCAATCCACCCTAGTTTCCCATTTATCGATCATGCATAATAACCATTGTCCTATTCATAATAATCATTAACAGTTACATATGAACAGCCCTAACTCTTCATCATTGATCAAGCCGCAAATTAAGTTCATCGTTTCATCGTGTTTACCAATCCTAATACACGTATAAATCCCAAACCATCGATTAGCAGTATAAACAGTTTCCAATTCTGTGATCACTAACCAAATATTTTAAACAACCCTAATATTGCTACCAATTCTCATAACCACGTATAATCAAGAACAACTGATAACAATCAAGATACATATACGGATACTAACCAGGGATTCGTAGAAGGTATGCTAGAACGAGGAAGAAAGGATGCTTCGAGGGAAGGGGCTTGCCGAATGAGAGAGGCTGTCGTCACCCTTTTGTGACATTAGAGGGAACTTAGGGTTTTTTTTTGCCAACAATCTCCAAGAAACCGTACGCATGCCAACCTCCACATTCGCATACAAAGGGAAGGGTTGGGCTTGACTTGGGCTTGAGGGAGCTGGGCCGCGGATACATAAGCAACATGGTGTGTGGTTCTAGCGGGGTGTACAACCTCCGGCCCAAGTGAACGGCTAGACTTAAGTTAATACAAACACTTACTCTATAACGTATATATGAATACACATTGTAACCTGAGTAGTCAAGCACATATAACAAACGTATCATGCATCCAACTATAATGTAGACTGTGACGTGAAAGAAAATAATACCAAACCAACGGTCACTAAATTTGACGACACTAGCCTTGAAAGTTCGGGTTGTCACATCATCCCCAACTTGAAAGACCCGAAATTTGATAAGCAGTCTCAACGAAAAGGGAGTGATAGCTCGAGCGATAGCTTAGGATGACTATGGATTTTTCTCGGGTGCCACATCATCCCCAACTTGAAAGGGAAATTGGTGTCGAAATTCGCCAGTTGCGTCAGGATTTGATTCTGCAGTTTTAAACGGGTCAGGATACTTGAGCTTCATCTGGTCCTCGCGTTCCCACATGAACTCTGGTCCACGTCTTGAGGTCCAACGAACTCTCATAATTTTGGTTCCTCAACCACTGCAACTCATCGTCAATCTATGGTTCTTGTAAGGGTACTACAAGTGTTTCATGGGACAAACACTTCTTTAGGTTAGAGACATGAAAGACATCGGGAACATCACCTAATGCATCAGGCAATTCAAGATTATAGGCCGCTATACCGATTCTTTCCAGAATTCTGAATGGACTAACGTATCGTAGATTAAATTTGTCGCGCTTCCCAAGCGCACCATACCCTCCCAGGGTGAAGCTTTCAACATAACACGATCGCCTACAACGAACTCCCAGTGTTTCCTAAGCTTATCAGCTTTTCTGGTGGTCACGCACAGCCGCCATACGGTTTCCGATCTAAACAATCTGCACAGGGGTTTCGAGTACAAGACCTGGGCTTGTGGTTAGGTTGTCACCCACCCCTGCCCAACAAAGAGATCGGCGCTGTTGTCCATACAATGCCTCGAACGGAGCTGCCTGAATACTAGAATGGTAGTCGTGGCAGTGAAACTCTACCAAAGGTAAATGTCTCAACTTTTACCAAAGTCGATCACACATGCTCGCAACATGTCTCCGAGTGTCTGGATGGTCCGTTCACTCCGACCATCTGTTTGAGGGTGTGATAGGAAGTGCTCATGTCTAGGCGTGAGTCGAAATATTTGTGCATCACCCGCCACAAATCAGATGCCAAACGCGAATCATGATCAGGGATGTCTAGAGGTTGGCTCCTCGTGCCTAGGTATAGATTTTTTTAAGTAAGAGTCCGTAGACTGCGAAGAATTGTCAGCTTTCTTGATCGCAAGAAAGTGTACTGATTTCGTGAGACGATCAACGATCGCCCTAATGGTATCGTTTCTGTTTCGAGTTTTAGGTAAACAAGTGACAAACTCTTTGACAGTCTATTCCCATTTCCACATGGGTGTTTCTGGTTGCTGAAACAACCGGAGGGTTTCTGATATTCCACCTTGACTTTGGCACAAGTCAACATCGTTCGCTTACATTGCTATGTGGACCTTCATGCCCGGTTATCAGTACCAGATCGTTGGATCCTAATACATCCTATCCAAACCCAGATGAATAAAATATCGAGACTTAGGTGCTTCGTCCAAAACAAGTTCTCCAAGGTTTACGCATAGAGGGACCCATATTCGTTCCATGAATTAGAGAATACTGTCAGATCTTTCCACAAGTTGTTTCTCCAAGCCCCATATGGCTTTAGCATTAAGGTTCTTGTCTTTCAACACTTCAGTTTGGGCAGAACGAATATGATCCAGTAGGTTAGAGTCGATGGTGAACTGCAAAGCTCGTGCATGTTTAGGTTTCACAGTCGTAATCGTTCAAAAGTTTCCTCCAGTGACGCCGTCGCATGTTTAACTCTTTCTGATTGAAGATATGCTGAAGGCCCTTATGATCGGTCTAAATAATGCATTTGGTACCGTGCAAGTAATGCCTCCAGATATCAAATCCAAAGACCATGGCTTCCTCAACTGCTGAGAAACGTAAGCAATCACTTTCTTGTGTTGCATCGGCACGCAACCGAGACCCTGAATCAAAACAACATAGTACACTACCGGACCACCTGTACCATCGGGTAAGGACAATACTCAGTGTGTTGTAGAGTTAGATTTCGAAGCTGAAAAGGTACTCTCATGTTCTGTCCTCCACGAATACACAACATCATGTTGTGTTAAAGCGATAAAAGTTGTGCGATATTTGAAAATCCCATGATGAATCTGTGATGGTACATAGCCAGACCAAGAAATTGTCGCACCTCTGAAGGACTCATTGATATCGACAAATTTCTTATCTAGTGGATCTTAGTAGGATCCATGTGTATTCCCAATTCATTGACTACGTGACCAAGAAAGTGTACTTCTCGAATCTAGAAGTCACACTTAGAAAGACTTCGCGTGGAGTTGCTCCTCCCTTAGAAGCTCTAAGGTAAGATACAAGTGCCGCTCATGGTGTTCCTTCCTCCTGAAAATGATTCAGAACGTCAACAATAAACACGGTTGACGAATTCATTGAGATGAGGTTTACTGGCCGTACGGCGTTCGAAATACCGTTTTAGGAACATCCTCCTCTGGGTCTTCCATCAGGTGATTGTCCGACCTTAAGTCGATTTCTGAATATAAGCTTGGCCCTTGCAGCTGGTCAAGCAGGTCGTCGATGCGGGGTAAAGGGCGACGGTTTCCAACGGCCACCTTGCTAAGTTTACGGTAGTTGATACACGTACGAAAGGACTCATCGTTCTTTTTCACAAATAGAGCTCGAGCTCCCCAAAGCAGGGAGTTAGATCAGTTAAACCCCTTTCCAGCAGTTCCTGAAGTTGATTAGGCAGTGCTTGCAACCTTCCTGGTGCAAGACAATAAGGAGTACAGATAAGCAGGGATGTTTCCGACGTGATACAAATATGAGGTTCTACCTGCCGATGTGGGAGTGATCCTGGAGGTTCTTCGGGTAGCACTACGGGAAAGATGAAATCACGAGTAACTGGTAAGTTTTCACCCTTCTTTTCCTCGGGCTGAGTATCGGTAATCAGTACTAGAATAGCAGGATAGGATAGCTGATTCATTTCTGGGTCTCCATAACCGAAAGGATACTGTTAATCAGTGAATCTCCCCCAGAGAGGTACACATGCGACTTTCTCCTTACTTAGAATTTCTGCTCGAGGCTTGGACATCTAGTCCATACCATCGACTACATCGAGGCTTCTAAAGTAACAGGAAGAAGGTCAATGTCGAACACTTGACCTTAAAGATCAAGTTTGCACCCTAAGTGAACGTGTGAGACTTCAATTTACTTGTCGTCAGCCAATTCTACAACGCGTTTGGTCTCAAGAAGTATCGAGGTTGATCAAAACAGAGGCGAAGAGGTTAATCTCGAAACGTATAGATCACCATGCTGTTATCATACCTGGCGTTATCCACGCCAATCTTGAATGCTCTCCTACGAGCACCACTTCCATCGTCGTTGTCATTGTTACGAGGATCTCCAACACTGCTATTGTTCTCGTAGTTGTTAACGTTGTACCTTAACAGCGACCAATCCTTGTCGAAGTCACCCTCATCCCCCTATCGAGGGTAACGACTACGAGTATCTTGTTGCTGACGTGGTCCAGAGCCCTGCGATCCTTCACTAAAAGGATCCACCGTTCTGCATTTCTTCACATATCCTAGGGTACTGCCCATGGCGCTAGCAATTACACATCCCATGCTCCAGTTGTTTGTCAGTGTTCATGCCCCGATTGGTTCATAAATGTTGGCTCCCAGAGGTTGTTGACTAAGCTTAGAGACTCGATTGAAGTCAATCTACTGGCGTTCATTGTTAGTAATCAGGGTCGTCATAATACTAGGGTCGGTGATGTATCACGTTCAACTTCTTGTCCATCGGTCTTGCGAGTCGATTGAATAATACACGGTTTGTCGCTAAATTTTCAGAGGTGACCATACTTCGGGATTTGAAGCGTCAATTCGTTGAGTTCAAGTATACGAGAAAAGTGAGGAGAGTACAGACCAAACATTCGACGCTTCGACAACTAACTCAGAGATGTTCGCACTAGCATCTAACCTTCTCATACGGGTCATTAGACGTTCGGATACGTGTTTAAGAAACACTCAATATCAACGTGATTCGTAAGGATTCAAAGGGAAGTGAATGGATTACGTTCGAATAGGAGACGATCATCGCTATGACTCCTATGGATTGTTGAATTTCTCCTCAGATCGAATAATGGAACAGAACCCCTTTCACATTTGTTAAGCCTCACTAGGACTTACATGCACCCCACATTATTATTATGTGTGCACCCACAATAATATTGTGATTTGCATGCTCATCTTAGTTCATCCTAACTCATGTCAAATGGTTCCTTAAACTCAAATGTCAAACGGAGGTTATCAAAACGACAAGGTCACAGAAATATAAGGACTACGACATTCTAACAACGCATCATAATGTAAACAAGCAATTCATGTAATTATGCTATTGTGACGAGTGTGTGTCTGTACGCTACTTCTTAAACAAGTGTACACTAGTCATGTAATGTAAATAGTAGGTGAAAAGACGAACCTTGCAATCTGGAGCTGAGTGTCATGGTAGTATTCACGTATTTAGAATTGTTCGGTTATAGTCTGGTTTTATAAAAGCGTTTTAAAACCAAGTTCACTATAACCAGTGGCTCTGATACCAAACTGTGACACCCCAAAAAATACCACGAGCGGAAACCCCCGCGAGGCGTGTGACGTACCGGCATCTAGCCACTAATCACATTGAACTCATACTAAGATTTCAATAAAAACTTTCATTCATTAAGGAAAAGTGTTACAAACATTATTATTATGACTCATTGTGTACAGCGGAAGCATAAAACATTAGTTAGATATTTCATAATCCAAATGTATGCAAAACCATTGAACTTGTCTCGTGATTCCATGTATCTCGACCCATGACCACTCCAGCATCCCAGACAGCAAGTTCTAATGATATGCACCTATAGGCCTGCAAGCATGCAGAAAAGTGTATCAGCATAACGCTGGCGAGTTCACAGTTTTGTTTACCGAAAATCATGTTACATGTTTAGTTTTCAAATGTTTAATCCAGTTTAAAGGAATTCCAAAAACAATGTTGATAATAACTCGATACCGCAAGATGGCTCTAGTTTGTTTGCCCTTCCCCAATGCTCTATCAGACATTGGTCGAGTGGTTAAGGTAATTAGTTCGCGCCCGTCCTCCCCGGTACGGTGTGACGGTGCCAAACCTAATAGCGCTATCAACTAAATACCCCGTTGCCTCCCCGGCAACTATTTCGGTAGTAGATGGGACTTAAGTGATAGAAAATGTGTGTATTATCCAACATTCCGGTTTAACATTCCAGTCAAACCCATTACCCAATATTCCTCCCCGGAATATTTACCAGATGTCCCTCCCCGGGACGCATGCTTGAAAAAGAGCAGTGAACACACCTTAGATTGCTCGGTATGTTACGTTACATTACCCGTTCCAAGTTGGTCAACCAAACCCTACCGTGGTTACCAAAGACAATCAGTCTATATGCACATAAATCACGTATTCCACATTCACATTACACAAGTAGCGTAGACATAACACACATACCATACGAGTCATAACAGTTTATCGTGCAACGTAATAACCAATTATGATCACAGATCGACAGTCCTTTCTCCCCCTTTCACATTAGCAGATATACGCTTCTCATACAAGTTCATACTACAATCCATATTTCAGTAAACACCAAGCAGTCTATTATTATTCATCATAGAAGTGTGTGATTGAGTTAAACTTGTGCGACCTGTGAACATGTAGGCCCAATAGTTGGGGTACGGCCAAATGAGGTGTGCGAGTGGGGCTCAGTTCTGCGACTCGGCCTCACGTGTGCAACTGAGCCATGAAGTGTGCGATCACAAAAACAGTGTGCGACATGCTTATTTTGTGCAACTGGGTTTGGGCTGTGCGGTTGGTGTGCGGCCCAAACAACTTGTGTGACCGGCCCACCTTCGTGCAGCCCAATATGGTTAGTCCAAACATAGTGTGCGATTGGATCCAGGGTGTGCGATTACGTTGTATGTGTGCGACCCTATACATGCATTTACAATGTGCAATTTATAATTAATCCATCCCTAAAATCATGGCTTTCGGTTACCAATCATTCTTCTCCCGAATCAACAGTTACCAAAATTCCACAATCGTATGCATTTATTCATTAACAATTTACTCAATACTAGAACATGTATTCATAACTTTTCCAGATTCTCATATGCACATCAACCGAATTAGACTTCTAATTATCATAAACTCCTTAACAAAGTTGCAACCAACCATTCATCCATACAATCACAGAAAACACTCGGTTACCAATCCACCCCAGTTTCCCATGTATCGATCATGCATAATAACCATTGTCCTATTCATACTAATCATTAACAGTTACATATGAACAACCCTAACTCTTCATCATTGATCAAGCCGCAAATTAAGTTCATCGTTTCATCATGATTACCAATCCTAATACACATATAAATCCCAAACCATCGATTAGTAGCATAAACAGTTTCCAATTCTGTAATCATTAACCAAATATTTTAAACAACCCTAATATTGCTACCAATTCTCATAACCACATATAATAATAAATGGGATAAAACCCAAGTTTCATTTGCAATACATTTATAGGGATAAACCCTAATTATTGAAAACATAAACTCCTTTTTAATTTGGTAACTTTATAGCCACTTTTCTAAGCCTTCAGTGCTCTCCAGCTGGCTTCTATTAGCTTCACATTAAGTTACCTGAAATGCGTTTTTAAAAGGTTTTATCAACAAGAAATACTGGCGAGTGTATTCCAGTTTAATCAAAACAGCTTTTATAACTTTACAGTATTCAGAGCGATTACAATGTTTATATCTACCAATATACTCATTCAGTATTGTCAAAACCTTGACTTGTGGGTCATGTTACTCATTGGCTAACTCATCGTCTAATAGTAACGGATTACACGTAATGTATACAAAACCCCAACATACCGGCAGCAATCGTAGAATACATAGACTCAATCACTGTTAAATATAATTTAAAATATTTGAGGTTTTCACAAAAGGGTTTACAAAAAGAGAATGTACTCACATTGTTGACTTAGATAAACCTATAGCTTCCTGTTGCTTATCCTGGTTATTATCTATTAAAAATAAACAACGCACACGTGTTAGTAAGATAACCCAAATCACATTAGCCATAGAACATGAGACAGAACTCCAACGACTGAGTCAGGCAGAGCCTTAACATGCGTTACGGAGCCCTAGATCAATCAGGTAGGGTAACAAATACGTGATCGGGGGTTATAATACTTACAACGAGGCAGAGCTTCGCTTTTTAGGGGGTATTATACCCATAAATTTTGCACTATAATGTCAGAGAAAGAAAAGAAATTGAGCGACGATGAACTGAGGCTTGCGCCTCCTTTTATAGGGCTGATCGAAGGCGGCTCGCACCCAGCGACCAACCTGGACCAGTCCTTTGCGGCCCGCGAGGACCCTAGGCTAGGGCCTAGGTTTGGCGAATCAACATACTAGCTTCAACACGCATGGGGACACGTGGCGGCCTGGGGTGTCGCCTGGTGTGTCACTCTGTCGCGCCCCGCGACAGACTTGGAGGACTGGGTCGCGGCCCGTGAGGAACCAATAGTTTTGTTTTTATTTGTTTTTCATTAATATAAACGTTATTCAACGTCGTTTACGAGTATACGGGGTATGATTAAGGCGTTTAGGGTGTCCTATGAAGGTTGTTATATCTGTACCCGAGTATTTCAAAATAATTAACGGAATAATATTTTAAACGTTATAGTATTCGAACAACACCTAGACTTAGTATATTTTAATTTAAATGGTATAGTACTGTAACGGTATGATATATATTCGAACAATACCCGAGTATTTCAAAATAATAAACGGTATAATATTTTATACGTTATAGTATTCGAACCACACTCACACTTGGTATAATATTTTAATTTAAACGATAACAGTATAATTGTATCCGAACCGTACCGGAGGTTTTCAAAAGATTTTAACGTTATAATATTTTGAACGATTTAATGTTCGAACCGGGTGAGAATTTATAACACCAAAACACCAAATTTATAAATTATAATTTTGTTGGGTTATATACATTGCTTATAACTTTATGCGCAACGCATATAAACTCTAAGTGTACAAATAGCCACCACCAGTGTGTCAATTACTTGTGCCTTACAAAAAGCTAGTTTATTAGTTGTATACAATTATTAATGTGACTTTGTCATATGACTCATGTTAACATATTTACTCACTTATAAGTATGATAATAAAAACTATTATTATACTTATTTTCCTAAGACACATATTTCATATATTTGTTGCAGTGTCTGCACCGTGGGAACTATAGGAGGATCTGTGGTCAGCGGACCTTCCGGCCGGTCTGACCAAACCCTTATGATATGAGTTGCAGAATTTGTGATTTTTTTTTTTTGGTTTTGACCCTCCATTTTGGTGTATAGAGTAATTAAAGTGAATACAGAAGAGTTAAAGAAAGATTTCATGGATGTTTTTTCTCTCACAGCGGTGGTAGATGGTAACAAAGGGGAGCTACATCTTTAATGTAGGTAAGAAGAGAAGGGGTTTAAGTGTTTATTATCATAAAACATGGTTACTTTGAGTTTGATTTAATTTGCAGGTACCCAGAACGGATGGCTTTTTGAGCTTAACGGGAGGTTTTCGGGAAGCATTACGAAGAATTGGAAGCTCACATGCAAGACGGGAGTTGATAAAACGCGAAAATGGTAAAGAACCAGTTATGGGAGCAACATTGCACAAGGAAGCAAATATACATGCGAAAATTCGGGTTTTCACCCTATTAAAAGATATCTTCAACCGTAAATGTAACAACAATTCAACATATTCGTTTTTAACCTCCCAGTGATGAATTTCCAAGTTCCCAACCTCACTTTTCATCAAATCTTTCATGCTATCAAGATCCACAACCAAGAAGATCAAATCATGATGATGAGTGGCTAAAATCTTTTGTGACCACCTTCGGGTGGATGGTTCATGTATGTGAAACTTTGTTGATTTAGTTTTTTGGATTGTTTTTCATTACTTGAAGAATACTTGTTGTTTAGTTTTGTTTAAAAGTATTGTTTGTGTTGCAGTTATTCATCTTTTACCATTCACAATCAGTTTTCTTGCATCGTGAGTAGTTTCGTTATTAGGTGGGTTATTGGCACTTATGATTTGGTAATTGAATGGCATAAGTTATAATTAAAAACTTGTATTTGATTATCACTCGAATTAAACCATTAACAAGACCTTTTGGTATCTATCTAATTAAATAGGTTTGGGTGAATCATTGAACCGGAAATCCGGAAGGGGTTACTTTTCTTAGTTTTTAATTAATCTAGGTTTCTACAATCAACACCAACCACGTATTCTCTGTGGAGACGACCATACTTACCATTGCTTGAAAAGGTACTTAGGAACGATTTTTAAACTTGCTTTGGACCGACCTTTCGACATCACTCACTTTTTCAAATTTAACATGTCAATCCGTAACTCGATAAAATTAGAAAAAGAATAATTAAAAATATTTTTGAAGCTCAACTGGCAACCCGTTTAACCATATATTACAAATGGCCAACCAATTTACAACTTGATTACAAGTCATTTACGACTCGTTTGACTTTTTAGATAAATGAAGTTATTCAAATCCTGTTCTTGATTATACACGATTTTAAGTGTGCTTTAGTTTTTTTTTTTCAAACCATAAAATTCCATTAGAAAAAACAGAACACGAGGCAGCAAGAAGCTAAACACCTGACACCGAAAACCACACGCTACATTATTACATCTCGAATTCACATCAGACCCACTCCAAATTCTTAAAATTTGATCCACTACTTATCCACAAAAAAAGAATTATCTTTTATCTTCTCGACCACTTTCTAAAAAGCCATGACCCGGTTGTTAAATTTGTGCCTCATAAGGTACATAACTCCCATCACCTTTTCCAAACCTTAGACCCTTTTGTCTTTTGAAGTTCCTGTCATAGACCTCATCGTGAAAGGCCCACCTAAGACTTACATCTTCACCCAAACCAGAAAACTTCCCCATTTCGAGCTAGCTACAACACATGATGTGAAAATATGTTTCGTGGACTCCATATCTGAAGGGAGTATGGTCCCAGATCTCGCACCAGCATGGCTGCGAGTGACCATTACCCTTATCAAAAACTCCCACCAGCAAGAACTTATCTGTGTCCGTGCGGGCACGCGCGAACACAGCGGTCGAATCCAATCGGTCAAGGGATGAGAATACTTACCTTAAGTACGAAAACGGATGTTACACATAGCGATGCGGCCTGGCACCGTATCCTATGAACATTTTCGTCACGACAAGGGATCTGAACAACAGTAACAGTCACCAAGCGGCGATGCGGCTCGGCACCGCATCCCGCATGCGTCTTAGACCAGAACAAGAACGCGGGAACAACATCAGTTACCGCGAGCAGCAATGCGGCCCGACACCGCATCCTGCCTACAAGGCAATTGGGACTGACCCCACGGTGCAAGTGGCACTGAAGACAGTCACCTGTCAGCCCACATGTAAGCAACAGACGGACACCACAGCAGAACGTGGCATCACCACCGTAACCGACAGGCCTGACACATCTGTTGGTTCAGTTCTGTTTAGACATGATGGAAAACATTAAAACATACCTGTTACAGCAGACAGTGCGTTGGAGAATTTAGTAATGGAGTTCGACATTCTTGTCATCGTGATCTGGTTCCTCCTTAGGGTGCTGACTGATGATGGGGACTTAGAAAACCGAAAAGGGGTATCGGCTTAGGAGAGGAGGTCGATGATGATGTTATGACTAATGGGGTGTGTCTAATTGTGTAATTGAGTAACCCTTTAACCTCCACATAATTCTCCTTATATAAGCACCCAAGAGGAAACCTAATTAGTTAATAAGGGTAATCTGGTCCATCAACAATTACCAACTAATTATAATAGGTTATTATATATTTTGATCTATATTATGTAAATGATTATAATGGCTATAGATTAAATATTAATACATAATATATTTAATCTTACATTCTCCCACTTAGCCGAGTAATCATTTACTATGAGTATTAGATAAGCCTGATCAGGAGTTAACACTCATTTTAGCCTTAAACAAGTACTATAGCAGAGAAATACAGCCGTTGAATCATTATGCGACTCAGGACCCCCATTAATCATACTATAGCCTTAATTTAAAACCTAATCGTTATGATCAAAATACGCATAAGCCCTTTGTTTGATTTGTAACTTTATTTGTCTATATGCCGTTATGTCGACTTGACATATTCTTAGAGACATACAAAATCAAACTGATGAGGAAAATTAACTAATACTTAGTCATTCATAGTACGATATGCAATTGCGCATGGCCATTAATTTATACCCATCTATGAGCTCTCTTAATAAGACTTATGGGTAATAGCCCTTCAGTTATAGGATCCTTAAGCATATCATGAATGTATTCGATACAAAACTTAGTTTCCTCAATTCGTTCATAAACGAATAATTAATTGCGTATCGAAATTTAATGCAGCACCTCTTGAACTGTTACTGTTCAAGGAGTCATGGTAGCTGACTTTATCACACTAAGTCTTCAAAACATTAATTATATGGAGTTAATGAGCTTATGAGTCCACTGATAAATTTCCAACAACATTTAGTGACTATATTATGTCGTTATAACTTAGGTTGTTATTATCAGTTTATTATGACTCCTCCATAAGATAGGTTTTGTCTACTGACATAAGGATATACCCGAAATTACATTTTGTCATCTTTGAATATCACAAAGTTAGAGCAATAAACCGGTTTGATTTCTCACTTCTTCTTCAAATCATAGCCTCTCGTTTCTTTTAAAGATATTGTAATACTCTATTAAATGCTTCACATTAATCTAGACATATCTAGTGTGTTGCAATGTGAGTAATATCTAAACGAGTATAGACTTGAACTTACATAAGGCTTCTAATTAATGAAGCATAAGGAAATAATCTCATTTATCCTATTATCCTCTAAAGGAGAGCAGTATTGATTGTTACATATGTAAGGACCCATTTAATGTTAAACTTATGGAACAGAACTAATATCCCATTGGGTCTATCTCAGTATGTTATGATATCAATCACGTAAGAGATATCTCTGAGATTTATTATATCAAAGTTTGTGTTAACAATGCTTTGACTTATGTAACATATACTTGTCAAAAGAATGTCATCTATATAGACAAGTTTGTTTTAGTTGCTCCCACTCATCTTGAGGTAGGTACATTAATCCACTTGATTCTTGATGAAATAATTACGTTAGCTTTTCATCACATTATGATGTTTGCATTAACCCATACATGGATTTTATTGGCTTACAGATAAAGTGTTCTTTAACCTTCAGTTTAGAACTTTCAGGTTGTTTTATGAACATGTAAATATGTCAGCCATTTGTTAAGGAAAATTGTTTTTAATGTTCATCTAATGTAGCTTTAAACTATTATAAGCTAATAGAACAGTGATGATCCTCAAAGAAATCTTTGATAATTTATCTCTTCCTTAGTACAACCTTTGACAATCAATCATGCTTCTTCGTGTCTTAACGCTTATATTAGGATTTGATTTAGTTATGAACACTCTTAGGTAATTCAATCAAATCCCAAACGTTATACGAACACATAAAATCAATTTTACTAGAAAACTATTTTATTCCATTTAGAAGATTGATTGACACTAATGGCTTAATTTGAAGAGATAGGATCGGTAAACTTTTCCAAAGTCCATTTCAACTTCATTAGGGAGGTTATGTAATCATCAAAGTTAGTAGGTTTTTAAACCTAGATGACCTCCTGAGTTGAAGATTGGGTTCATTAGAAGTTTCAGTTTTATGGATTAGCTCTTGGTTAGGTTGCTTTCATTTTCAGGATTCTAAGTCTATAAGAGTTGGTGCAGTATGGTGTACAAGAGGTGTAATAGGAGTTAAATTCGGAGTGAAATTTAATGACACTCTTCCCCCCGCCTCTTGTATTCCTTGCAAGTCATAATAAGGACTTTGACTGCTCCCACTGACCTTAGAAAACTTTAGGAACTCGGCATGCTTAGGGTCAATATGTAACGACCAACAAATTCTAATAGAGAAACAAGTTAATGACGTTAGTCGTGATTTCTCTTGTTGAGGATTATGCTAGTTTAGGTAAGAAATCTAAGTGTGCCCACAATTAAGCAACAATGAAACTTTTGTAAGAGTAGCATTAGATTTTAAGGAGACAAGTATTGATGGAACAGTGTCGTGATGGAGCGGTGTCTTGTACAAGAGGTGCAAATTGAGGTAATATGAAGTTTTCACTCCCCACCTCTTGCAACTATTGCAAGTTATCAATAAGACACTTAATGCTCCCACTGATCTTTAATATCTCTAGAATGCTACAAGAGAAGTTTCAATGAGCTACGTGACGTGGGAACCTATCACATATACGTTAGACTTTATTTGATTTCTTTAATGTCCAGATATCATAAGAAACGTTAGGGACATATTTAATAGAAATCTTATTAAGTACATACATGAATAGATTTCTTCTAAGAACGTGAGCCATATGCAACAAAATTTAGATACAAGGTGATAGTCTTTTAAATGATAAATGAATTATGTCTGAATATTCCATTTGGAATAAGTTCCACGAATGTCAATGAATGACTTATGATGGACCCATACTTATTCCTTAAGCCAAGTAATATTTAGGGCTATAACGTCATGATTTAAAATCACTTAGAATGAGATTAGATAAAAAATCATCCTCATTAACCATGTCATGATTTCTCATGAATTTTGGTTATAATGGTTGAAATTTGTAAGTCTCATTTTCCTTTTGTCAAATTCTCATTTACATGATGACAAAAGTTGTGAAAAATGTAAGGTATCATCTAGTTTTATCTTAGTAATGTTTCAATCCAGATATTTAGAACAAATAAAATGAGAGTTTAAGGTAAGTATGACTTTATGTTGACTATGCAAACCTCACAACCTTCGTAACATTGTTTAATTATGATACCATATTCTGACTAATCTTCAGAATATATATATAAGGTATCGAAAAACGTTGTTAAAAGACTGCTTATTATGGTTTTTATAGTCTTAACATTTAATTTTGTCACTAACTCTCACGTTAGTTATTTGTTGACTTCTGGTAAGGAAACGTTTAAAACTAGAGTCAACTAATCATGTGTTAATTGGAATATTAAAATTAGCAGACTTAAATATCATTAGTAAGTGACTATCTAATTAATTTATCCAACTGTTCTCTAGAATAATGGATAGTCTCGTTGCTTATGTCTAGTCTAATGACATAATTATGCACTGAGATTTTCCCTTAAAGAACCTTAAAGTTGGAATTAGCACTTGTAATTTGTCTATGGACCTTAGAACAATCCTCTTTTAAAGTATTAGTGGTTGTAAAGTGAATAACATCTTATTTTCCAGTTTCAAACATATATTTCTATGTACATATGTTGCTTATCAACACAATCATTATACTTTGGTACTTTTGAGTGTTATAGTTGATTTATAAGGCATCAAATTGTACAAGTGAAAATCTTAGTATGTAATGTACTGGAAAAATGTACTTATTTCCATGCGTAAGCCCTTAACTTTATGGGTCATGGTATTGTACATTATTATGTATTCACATATACCACTTAGCTTATAGTTTAGAATTTTAAATGAAGGCATGCATATTAGGAATTCTTGTGATTATTCCATATATAATAGATTAGTCTTAGGAAAGACTTAACCTGGAATAACTTTAGTGATAGCAATTATGTTAGAGGGATCTTGATTATCATAAGAGACATCATGTTCGATTTATCCTATTCATCATGCTCTAATTTTCTTCTGTAGTACTTATATCAGAAGAGAGCAATAGAATTATCGTGTCTTAAGAGGTAATCAAGGATTTAATTTAAGAGCTAATTCTTATAGAAACTTTAAGCAAAACATATTAGATTTTGGAATTAGAGTGGATGAGATATAGATTTATAGAAGAAAATTATAGTGAGTAAAAATTATGGGTACTAAGAATAAGGCAGACGAAATGATCATAAAATTAATTGAGGATCATTAATATAAGGATCATTATGTGAAGAGGTTGTGATATGTCTATTACTAACATCAAAATAATAGACAACTTAAAGTTCTACTTAAACGAAAACGAAAACAAATCAGCTTTGGCCAGAAGTGTAATCATTTAAGCATGTGTGCAAAGTGGTTGTAACAAATCAGCTTTGGCTAGAAATTGAGACAATCACTTTAGTTATGCACTTGTTAAGTATGCCATCTATGAAGGAATTAAATCAGCTTTGGCCAGATATTAAGACATTCATGTTTATGATGCACACTTAACATAGCTTTCGTAATACTTGGATGATAAGTAGATGCATCAAATCAGCTTTGGCCAGAAGTGATACATCAGAAGCTCATTCAAGTTAAGCCATTTTGGTTTTGTAAAACATTATTTGATCCTCATTAATTAACTAAGTAACTACAAAAACCAATTTTTTAATAGCAAACCACCCGTTAGCGCGGATCCCGAATTCACATTAGAAAAAACAGAACACGAGGCAGCAAGAAGCTAAACACCTGACACCGAAAACCACACGCTACATTATTACATCCCGAATTCACATAAGACCCACTCCAAATTCTTAAAATTTGATCTACTACTTATCCACAAAAAAAGAATTATCTTTTATCTTCTCGACCACTTTCTAAAAAGCCATGACCCGGTTGTTAAATTTGTGCCTCATAAGGTACATAACTCCCATCACCTTTTCCAAACCTTAGACCCTTTTGTCTTTTGAAGTTCCTGTCATAGACCTCATCGTGAAAGGCCCACCTAAGACTTGCATCTTCACCCAAACCAGAAAACTTCCCCATTTCGAGCTAGCTACAACACATGATGTGAAAATATGTTTCGTGGACTCCATATCTGAAGGGAGTATGGTCCCAGATCTCGCACCAGCATGGCTGCGAGTGACCATTACCCTTATCAAAAACTCCCACCAGCAAGAACTTATCTGTGTCCGTGCGGGCACGCGCGAACACAGCGGTCGAATCCAATCGGTCAAGGGATGAGAATACTTACCTTAAGTACGAAAATGGATGTTACACATAGCGATGCGGCCTGACACCGCATCCTATGAACATTTTCGTCACGACAAGGGATCTGAACAACAGTAACAGTCACCAAGCGGCGATGCGGCTCGGCACCGCATCCCGCATGCGTCTTAGACCAGAACAAGAACGCGGGAACAACATCAGTTACCGCGAGCAGCGATGCGGCCCGACACCGCATCCTGCCTACAAGGCCATTGGGACTGACACCACGGTGCAAGTGGCACTGAAGACAGTCACCTGTCATCCCACATGTAAGCAACAGATGGACACCACAGCAGAACGTGGCATCACCACCGTAACCGACAGGCCTGACACATCTGTTGGTTCAGTTCTGTTTAGACATGATGGAAAACATTAAAACATATCTGTTACAGCAGACAGTGCGTTGGAGAATCCAGTAATGGAGTTCGACATTCTTGTCATCGTGATCTGGTTCCTCCTTAGGGTGCTGACTGATGATGGGGACTTAGAAAACCGAAAAGGGGTATCGGCTTAGGAGAGGAGGTCGATGATGATGTTATGACTAATGGGGTGTGTCTAATTGTGTAACTGAGTAACCCTTTAACCTCCACATAATTCTCCTTATATAAGCACCCAAGAGGAAACCTAATTAGTTAATAAGGGTAATCTGGTCCATCAACAATTACCAACTAATTATAATAGGTTATTATATATTTTGATCTATATTATGTAAATGATTATAATGGCTATAGATTAAATATTAATACATAATATATTTAATCTTACAATATCTGCAGGAGGCTGTGCGATGTCATTCTAGCCACTCAACTACCCTCCTTCACTCCTCGGCTATAAATACCCATTCCAAACCAGGTTTGAGGTATCTCTTCACAACTCTCTCATTACTACTACTATCACACACTTTACTTCACAGGCAAATTACTGATTCTCACGCCGGAGAGTGGTAACAAGGAGCACCCCCCACCCCATCCTCCTTGTTACGAGTCACGGCTTGTTTCCTTGTGCAAGAGATCAACCAGTGGACGATCCAGCCACCGATCCTCTGAAAGAAGGGATTAACCCTACTTGACGAGACCAGTGAATTAACCTTCCTTGGTTAACCACTGTTTCATCAATATCAATACCGCATCTACTACATCTCAGATCCGCTATGCTTACCCCGCCTTTCCAATGCCACCTTACTCGGAATCCTATCTTGCAATGCTCTCCAAATGAAATAATTCAATTTTTTAGGAGCCCATTTATTCCATAGATCTCATCCCACCTCCTGATCAAGACCAACCTTGTTCGCCAAATCTTTCCGAATGATTGACACCACAAAGTCTAACCTCCAAACCCATTTATCTTGAGAACTATTTAATATAACCGTACCCAAACAATCTTTAAGATCTATAATTGCGAACAATTATTCAGCGGAATAAACCCCTTTTTCCATTCCCAAACTACTCCCCACTTGACCTTCGCATTGCGAATAAATATATGAATATTGTTTACGTTGATCAGCTTGTAACCTGAAATCTTGATTATACATGTTTAACTTTAACTTTTATGACATCACAGTAGCTAGTTGTAGAAATGCTTAAAAAAAAGCTAATTGTAGAAATTATGACAATTATTATGATTACTTTTTTTTTTTCTTTCCAAAAGTAGTGTTTTGTTTTTTTCTCTGGTATGACAATTACAATTTTTTCGGCAGTTTAAAGTAATTAAAATGTTAATCAGTTGATCTATAATTAATTGAATGTGATTAAGTAGTGGAAAATATTTTAGTTTGACCAAAGACTGTATAAAGGTGGCACCAACTAGACCACTTTCAATCATTAAACCCAAAAACATAACATGGATCATAGCCTTTAAGCATAATTAGTACTCTCTTACTATCATCGTGTTATCTTTTTAGCCTAATCATACCTGTCATCTTCCTAATCCTTTCCTCTAGTAGCATTGTAAATCCAAAACATTTTAATTCATGCTTAATATATATATATGTATGAAAAAAGTATATATCACCAAAGCATGGAGAAAAAGATAGTGATAATTGATAAATCCATGTTTATATCTTCATACTTAAAAAATGTATTGAAACTTTTAAAACAGACACATTGAAGCTTATAATCATATCTAGATATCTATAATTCAATAAAAGAAAACATTAATAAATACACAAAAGTATTTTAAAACTGTGAACAAATTGTTTAAATGTTCATGTATAGCTTATGATTTTGATCTACAATGACTATGAATTGATTAACAATAACAACAAAAACCATTGTAACATGCATAAATATATCATTTTCCACTTATAGCTTATCGTCAAATCTACGAACTAAGAAAGTATTTTCCTTTTTGTAATCCTTAACTAACTAAATTTTATTTATATGATTCCTACCTTTTTACCATATTACTTCTTTAGTTACCTACAGAAACTTAATTATCAACCAAATAACTGAAAATAACATAGATTAACAACAAAAAAAAAACTGAAAATAGCATAGATTAACAACCATTTTTTTCATTTCATATATAATGTCAATATGTTAAAATAAATTAGTTCCCAAAATCACATTGGAAAAAAAAGGAACTAATCTAACACAAGTAGAAGTTACATTGATCAAGGGCCAACCAACTACAAAACTATTGAGCTCTTTCAAGCCACATACTTTCTATATACAAACTGCTTGATCAAGTCAAGATTAACCGATCAACTGAGTTCGAATATATCAATCGTGGTAACAAAGAAGCATGACGACACATCTCTTGATGATGTAAAGCCTTGCTTTATGCTCTTTAAGAACTCCTCCAAGTCCTTTGCTTGAAATCCTTCTCTTGGAGCTTCCCATCATCATCTTCATATCTCTCTCCTTCTCTTCAAAAACCGAACCTCTCAGCAGTTCTTTAGGTACCCAAAAAGATTATTCTAGAGAGAAAGATAGATCAGTGGTGTTCTCTTGTTGTTCTGTGAAAGAAGGTGTGTTAGAATTATGGTAGAACATGATGGAGGGACTTGTTTATATAGGGGGTGGGGGTGGGGTGGTGGGACATGTATAGATAACTGAATAGTTTATATGTATAATATACTTTGTAGCTACTTTGGGTGTACAAGTCATCTTTTAAGAGGGTGGGTGTAGCCTGGAGGCATCATCTACAGACATAGTGGGTCAGGTATGATCTTAATAAGGTAGCATCCATCCCATAATATATGAGTTTTTTCATCTTGTTTCTCATGACCTTAATTGTTATATACTGCATGTTAATTTTCTTATCTTTTTATATATACATGTATATATAAAGAGTAAACTGCCATTTTGGTCCTTGTGGTTTGTTCACTTTTGACACTTTAGTTCAAAACTCAAACTTTTTGCATCTGGGTCCTTGTGGTTTCAGTTTTATTGCCATTTTGGTCCAAAAATGAAATCAGATCATATTTTTCTTATAAAATACTGCAATTTTGTCATTTTCCTCATAGGCAAATCAGGTCATATTTGTCTTATAAAATATGGTATTTATTTATAAAAAGAAATTATCATTTTGCCCCTGCGGAAAATGACAAAATTTGCAGAATTTTATAAGACAAATATGACATGATTTCATTTTTGGACCAAAATGGCAATAAAACTGAAACCACAGGGACCCAGATACAAAAAGTTTGATCAGTTTTGGACTAAAGTGACAAAAGTGACCAAACCACAGGGACCAAAATGGCAGTTTACTCATATATAAAAGTAAAAAAAAAAAAAAAAAAAAAGATTGTGGAGGGAATAGCCTCGGTCACTACCTCCATGATATGGGCACCACAAGGGTCGAACCCGCGTCACTACAACTTCCCATTTCAGCGTGACTTTCATTGAGTGCGGGTACATTGTATTTCAATTTCTGAATATAGTATGTCAAATAAATTAAACTACAAAAATGTTGTCAGTAGAATGAAAAAGTTTTCATGTTCTCATTTGCAGTTCTGAGTCTTTGCAGTTTGCACGAACGAACTCTAAAAATCCACGATGAAATATATTTTATAAACATTGGTAAGAGAGAAGCACTTTGGCCAACAACATATTCCAGTAAATATGCATTATGTCAAAAGAACTGCATCAAAATAACGGTCAAACCCTCACGTGAGTTCCCAAATACCGTGCCAAATTCCCATGAATACAAGCGCCATAAATTTAGGGAACTATTTCAAGGTTATTGCCAAACACTTGCTACTTAATTAAGTAAACTCTACAAACCCTCAAAAGGCCAGTAATTAAATCAATTAACTTTTTTATTCGCAAACTCACACGTACACTATAATCCTGTGTATAAATTTACACATTTTGTCCACCATAAGAATTGAATTGTTAATGTTAAACTTTACATTACACCAAATACAGTTTGACTATAAGTCCTTCAGAATTAACTCAATTACTTAAATGGCTTTTATTAGCATTTAGAGCATTTGTAATCCAAATTTTACAGGTGTTTTGTTTTTATATATATGATTTGCTATTTTTATAATAAAAGCATTAGTTGGATCTCTTAGTTGTAGCTAGTAGATAAGAGGCATTATGCCAATGTGGGGATAGCTAACCGTCAGTTATGGCTTGATTTTCGTTAAGTTTGGTTTTTGTCCAATTTTTTTTTTTTTTAAGAAGTTTCCAATCTACTCTTTTCTTTGTTTCATTCCACACGAAAAAGGGCAATTACAAAGCATTGGCAGGTAGTCGGGCAACAATAAAAGCATTAGTTTAACATTAAGAGGTCCAATGTATTTTTTTTTCAACAAACTAAACGGTTTGGTTATGTTGTTCCAAGCTTAGTGGTTTTTGTCCAATGTATTTTTTTTTCAACAAACTAAACGGTTTGGTTATGTTGTTCCAAGCTTAGTTATACATGGAATAATTGTTGATTATATCATAAGAACATGGGTAAAACATAAACCCTAATTAAATAAATTCAATCATGAATAATAAAAACATGTGTACCTGGTTAGCCAGTAACTGCATCAGAGAATGAAGTAGATGTCATGTTCGTCAGATTGGTCGAGTTCCCCTTTAGGGTGTACAGTTCTGATGGGTTTAGGTGTTCTTGATGAACACGGTTATGAGAGAGAGGGGAGACGAATTGATAGTGATGATGTTATTATAATTGTCTTAGCATAAACCCTCTCTAGTAATCTTTATTTATATACACCCAAGGGGAAACCCTATGTTTATCTACTAAGGGTAAATACGTCCATCAAATATTTACCAATTAATGATATAGGGGTAATTAGGTCAATGATCAATATTAGATAAATGATAATAATGGCCACATAATATATTAAATATATAAATATATTCTTACAATAATATGTATGGTTCGTGACATAAACATAAATAAAAAAGATTATATTGAAAAAAGTACAAGTTTACAGAGTTACAAATATGAACTGAATTACAAGATTAGTTTATAGAAATGCAAAATATGATTTATGAAAGAAACAACAATAGTTAAGACTTGTTAGCTTGATTATTAAGTAATAACAAGCATTTCAAGATATAAAAAAGTAAAAACATAATGTGTACCAACTTGAATTGTATGTTTTAATAGTTTGGTTCGATTCCAGACTTTCAGTTAATTCGGTTCTAGAAGATTGTTTAACCATAACCATAATCGACGGCTAGTTTATGGTGATGCACTTATCCATAACTGATCAATTTTGTCAATTTTCGATATATGTTCAGTTGTCGATTATGGTTTGGATTTTAAACACCCCTATCTAATATCAGATAATACTAAAACTAGTGAAGATTTTTACTAATGGTAGTTATTGTGATATCTGATATTAATCACCAACATCAACATTAGATTTCTTAAATTTATTCTTATAATTTAACCAAAAAACTTGACGTCTCAAAGACATGTATAGAGATGTTATATATTTCAAGGCGGTTTTAACAATATATCAAGCTTTTAATTTATAAACACATTATGATATTCTTTTAGTGTGTGTTTCATGTGTTTAATCATAAGACCTTGCATTTAACAATCCCATTGTTCAAGTTTTTCAAATAAGACTCACACATAGACTCAGTTGACCCGACGGTCCGTTGGTGACTAATTAAGTGACTTCATGTTAATTCATGTTCATGCAAATCAAGTAAAGCTAGAGTACACATTACATAACATGTATGATGATTTTTTTTTTCCAATTTCACCTCCAAAAGACACCTTGCATAGCCAAATAAATGTAAACTCTAGTGTTAACAAAAAGTTTCAGCAATCACAGTTCAACTTCAATTTTTGAGTCAGTTTGTGTATTTTATTTAAAATACTAAATGACATAGAAATATTATCAGTACTTTACGAGATGTGTCGGGTAGTCTTTTGAGATTGTGTAATTTTCTTGACTTTGAATATTTATAGAAAATTCTTGAAAAATCCTACAATACAGAAAGGTGAATAAGTCATTTTCTAGTGATAGTTTACCTTTAAATTTATAGAAAAATCAATGTTTTTCTAATTGACGCAAGGCCAATTGGAGTGTCTTACCACCTCTTAGGAGTACGAGTACCTACTATAAACATTTCATGTCTTAACTCACAAAATTGATCAAGTTATAGTCCTCGTAGTGGACCCTATTTTCTGTTCAGAAAACTCAAAGATATCCCGATATTAAAAATTTACAAAAACATAGTTAGGGTTCATGAAAAAATTATGAAAGTTTTTGTGGATTATCTACACATCTAGTAGATGATCCTAGACTCAAGAATGATCCTATTTGGCATCAGTATGTTCAGGTTATGATAAAAGCAAAGACGTAAAATTCTCTAGTAACATTCCTACGAGTCCATGCAATGTCTAACCTTCAAGTTTTCATCATGCAATGTAAATAAAGTTTACCCTTTGGAAAACCCTAGAAGGTCTAACATAAACACATAATTTGATCGTGTTAAATTGTTCCATGCATCTTAACTAACTCACAAAACCATGTTTGATCATGAAACAAGTCTAATATGCAATCCTACACAATTTTATTTTACAAAAGTTTCCATTATAGGCAAGTAGTGAACAAAATGATCTAGCATCAATTTGGTTGTTTTTATCATGCCAACATGATTAGATACATTTATACACATCATGGGAATCAACACATATAATCTATTATTCCAAGAAATACCTAAACCAAAATCATCATCAATAAAGTTTCCATTCTAGGCAGGGTATGAACAATGGATTAAATCAAGTTTCGTATCATCAAGATTACTTCTAATCTTCATACAATAACAATAAAAAACCATGGACACTAGTTTTGAATCATCAAGAATATGTTTAAGTCAATTAGGGTTTTTTTCAAATTACCAAGAATTGCATAAAAGATGAA
Organism: Helianthus tuberosus; assembly: GCA_030545235.1. Lineage (NCBI taxonomy): Eukaryota > Viridiplantae > Streptophyta > Magnoliopsida > Asterales > Asteraceae > Helianthus > Helianthus tuberosus. The sequence continues at coordinate 30,262,396 of CM060397.1, forward strand.
ATCTACGAATAAGACTTACTAGATTGCACTTAGATCGCTCAAGGTTGATCAAAATTCCAACAAACTTCAAGATTCAAGATTCAAACTCGATGGATTAGGGCTAATTTATGGAAGCCGTATGTGTGAGATGTCGCAAGAGTGAAAGAGAGAGAGGGGGGATTGTGGGTTGTGAGTTGCGACGCAAGTATGGGGTTTTTGTAAAAACTATTATTACAATAATTCCTCGTAGTTATGCTTTTTCCAGAAATCGCCACAAAGTAGTAAAAAAACGAAACTGAACAACATGCACGTAAAAGCACACAATTCACATAATGTCCACACAATACACATAAATACCGAAAAGCATATAAATTCACATAATAATATATTCATTTAACATTTTCCGTAGTTATTATTTCACTTAATCACCAACATTCGGGGGCAGACTCCTGTGTGGTTTGATAATTCGGTTAATTCATCAAATTACCGTTATGTGGGTGTTCGTGTACTAACTTATGCACTTAATTAACCCTAGCCAAGTGTAATGCAATAATGAATGTTCACGATAGCGTTAAAGATAACAGAGTTGTATTAATGGAGTTAACCTGAAATGCTGGATGTCACATTTACATTATAATTCAGAGGTTTGATTCAGTTTGATGTTAGAAATTGAATGTCTTCATTTAGGGTTTTGAAGGGGATTTGGGGGAGTTGGATTGTTTTGCAGGTTGAAGCACAGGAAACTAGCATTTGTGAGGTTTCAAGATTATGTGATGTGGAAGAACGGCGGTTGAAGCAATTGTTGATTGATTTATCAATTTGGGAATGAGTACCAAAATTAAGAGCTAACTACATCATTATTAGAAAAATGAGGTTTTGAAGAATTGATTAAAAAAAATATGTTGTGTCAACATGTACAAAAATGGTTGATTTTGAGATTCTTGTTCATGGGTTATTTGTTATTAAATTGAAAAATGAAAAGGATAGAATTAAAGAGTATTATAAAGGTAGTCAGGTTGCACGTGAAGGCCTTGTGACCGATGTTGCTGTTGTTCCTCACACACTCGACAGTCGACACCCTTTTCTGCTTTCTTAATTTGTACTTTAACTCTCGTTTCCATGTCTTACGTAAATGTTTATTAGAAACTGTAATTTAATTCTAGATATTTAGACTAGGATATTAATCTAATTAGAAGAACTAGTATTCTTGTAGTTAAGGGATCAAACGAAAAAAAATATATATATATTGTAAATAATAATAAGTTTAAACCAATAACATTATCATTTATATTTGTGTCTAATGTTATTATCAGGACATAAAGTAAATTCACATAATTGATTAATCTATTGTATTTCCCTAGCTACTTTACCTAATTAAATTAAAATAGTAACTTATATTCAAAATATATCCTTTCAAAACAAACCTAATTTACAGTAAATGATAAATTTCGATATCTATATTACTAAGTCTATGATAAATGCATAATAAATTTTGATATGTGTAAAATATATGTAGGCTTAATTTCAATATATGTAGAATAAAATGGTTTTAACTAATTGATTAAAGAGATTAATTAATGGGAGAGAAACTATTTAGGGACTTAAATTTTCTATTTGTTTGTGCGATGTTTGATTTTTAGCATGCGGTCACTTGGAAGTAGTCTGTGTATCCTCAAGAATAAAGTTAAGGTTTGTTTACTTCTAACCCTTCTCAAATCCTACTAATAATTTTGCTATACATGGGATTCACCGGGTGACCTTCTAACCATTATATCATTCAGTGGCGGAACTACACCTTCAACTCAGGGGTATCCCAAAATTTTTTAGGGGTGTCCTCGTACTTGTTCAGGGGTGTCCTGTGTATAAAAATCAGGAAATTTTTTTTTTTACACTACTCGTAAAAACTTGAGCCGTAGCCCGGGCTACACCCGTTTACACTACAGGTCCGCCCCTGATATCATTAGTTCTCTCTCTTTTCATATTGAATTCTTTTTTCTCGAAAGATCCTTCCTTTGTATTGTTATATCATGTATCAAATTTTAAGTTTAAATTTTCGTCATAAAAACTTTATATATATATATATATATAGGGTAAGGTTCATGCGAGAACCACCTTTATTGCGAGAACCGCGAGAACCAATGTGAACAAAACCTAAAATAGCTAAAAAAACCTAACACCCCCCCCCCCCCCCCCCCCCCCCCCCAAGCTAAATGCTAAAAACTAAAACCCCCAAAAAACCTAAAAAAAAACCTACCCCCCCCCCCCCACCCCCCAAGCTAAAATGCTAAAAACAAAAAAAAACAAAAAATTTGTGTGTTTTTTTGTTTTTTTTAGGTTTTTTGGGGTTTAGTTTTTAGCATTTTAGCTTTGGGGAGGGGGGTAGGTTTTTTTTTTTTTTTTTTTGGTTGGAAGGTTAGGTTTTTTTTAGGTTTTTTTTAGCTATTTTAGGTTGTGTTCACATTGGTTCTCGCGGTTCTTGCGATAAAGGTGGTTCTCGCATGAACCTTACCCTATATATATATATATATATATATATATATATATATATATATATATTGTAAAATATATAAAGTTGGATTCAATCTATACATTAATAACAAAGTATTAAAAGTTTTTTAAAGACTAACTTTAAAAGTCATATAGATGTTGTTAGTGTTATGAAATTTTTTGTATAATGTTTTCCTTTTAGCTTTTATAATTTTAGGAGTATGCATGCATGCATTCGAGTCGCACTGAAATCAACATCTACAAGGGCGGACCCAAGGCAAGCCATAGGTGGGCGGGCGCCCCCCTTAAAATTTATTTTTTTGTGTATTTTATAGAAAAAAATCCCGATTGCACCCCTTGACAATTTGATTAAACCCTTCATTCGCACCCCCATGAAATAATTTCTGGGTCCGCCACTGAACATATAGCGAGTAGATGTTAGCTTTCTCTATTCATTCGAAGGTCATTTGGTGGTGTATCTTTGTTTGGCTTAAATTGCTGAGCTCCTAGAGTTTAATTCCTGTGTGGAGCTAAAATTGGGTCAAAGTCAGCAGGGATGCAAAGTTTGGAAGAAAGGTGATCTATGTGGTTCTCTATACTATATGGTGAATCTCGAAGGCAAGGAACAAGGAGTGCAATAAAAGTTTCGTCCCTATTGCTTGAACGGTAGAGAATATTAGAATGGACTAACAAAAACCACTCTTACCAATTTAGGCAACCACAACTTCCCCATTTCAAAAGCCATATGTATCACTTCCTAAAAATTATTACAAAAGGGTCATTTTGATCAATTGTTTTGTTGATTCTCATATTACATAATTTATTGTCATGGGTTTTAATCTTTTTCTACTACAGTTTTTGAGATAATTTTTTTTTAACTCTATCAACCTCAATCCACTTATTCTATAGAACTCCGATTCATTTTTCACTAGTCTATCTTTGTCACTAGTCCATTGTAAGTCCTACTTCTTTTTCTAGGGAAGTGATGAACATCAAATTAATCTTTATATTTTGAAAAACTTGTTTCACCATTTAATTGGTTTGATGGGTTACATTGCCTCATCTTGGTTCCAATGCGACTTGTATCCTTAATCATTGTTGTTACTCTCTTAACTAAAATCGGCTGAACCTTCCACTTCTCGTTGTAAGTATAAGTGGTTGTAGCTACAGGTAGTAATATAACCATTCTATAAGATGACAACCCCGGTTCCAAATGGGCAAGCATCACCCAACACCACTATTTGTTTGTAGACACTTACATGAGCACCGAAACATTGTCGTTGCTACACAAACACCCACTATCTTCTCCTCCATCTTCCCCACTATCAATGCTATTGTCGTTACCTACATAGTTGTTACCACCTACGTACCCAACGTTACTGCCATGGCCGCCATAATCATCGTTGCACTTGCCACCACCATCGTCGTAGCTACCAGATTGCTACCACAACCATCATACATGGTAAAAACAAATATATATTCTAAAACCACTTCTTTCAATCTGGACCCATTTTGCTAATTCATTTTTTAACCTAAACCAAATTGATTTTTTTTAAAAGACCCATTTTGACCCGAATCTGTTTACATGAACTCGTTTAGTATCGTTTGCTAACATGACCTATAACCCATCTCAGTCGTTTTGTCATACTTAGTTGCAACAAAGGATATCCCCTCCTACCTTGACGGTAATCCAAGTACGTACTCTTGATCATGCGCGCATTCAATTACCAACTCTGAAAATGAGACGTTTTCATGAAATAACTATTAGTTTATAAAATAAATATACTTTATAACAAACATTATAAACAAATTCATGATGAGCAATATTATATCAATTAGAAATTCAAAGTTAACAATATGACGAATATTAGTTAAACCTTGACGAGTTTGAAGTTTGTGTCCTTATTTCATAGAAGATTCTAATTTCCGAGTAGCGATCCACAAGTCTAGAGTATGAAGAACATACGACAATATGTCTATGTCATTCCTCGAGATTCCATACGACTATATGTTTTGTGTCATTCCAACTCTTGCGCAAAGATCTCTTGATACATAACTATAGCTTTCTCTCTTGGATTACATATAAAACAGTTAATTCAACTTTTCTCTCTTTATACTAGCCTAAGAGCATTTACATCCCCTCCATCATTCTCTTTCCTAGAGTTTAACTAAAATTATACTTTTTTTAAAAATTATCTTTTAATTTTTATCTTTATCTTACTCACAAAATTTATTATATTATATTTCTTCTTTTTATACACTTACAGTAATTTTGATGATTGATGAATAGTAGTTTTTCATTTATGAAAAGTTACCGTAACAATTTTTCAAAATATAGGGATGGGTAGAGAAATGGTGGATGAGATGTGGTAAGTTTTTTCTAGGTTTTTTTTTTATTTTATTTTTTTAAATTTTAAAGATAGAGGAGGGGTTGATGCATAGGATGTGAATGCTCTAAGGTCCTTTGAGCAAAGGCAAAGTGGCTAACTTAACCCTTAGTCTGAGGAGCTTAACTCTTACAAGGAAACTAGGATCTTTGGTAACCAAACAGGTCCATAGCCCTCCTATTCGAGAAATAAGCTAGGTGATCCTTGAATACACATCCATATTAAAAATTTCCAAATCTTTAATGTTTGACTTTACTCCTGTAAATCACAGTTAAAAACATAAAATGGATAATTGGTACATCTCTATCTGTTAATAAGGAAACGGAAATGAATAGTGAAAGGAGTCGTGTGGCATCTTGATTTGTTCAAGGGGCGATGCCTTCACGCATTCAGCCCCTATATAAGACTGGGAGAGAGAGGTATGGATTGACAACAGTGGATTGTGGTGACGTAGGAACCGTCGCTGCTGAAGACCGTCTTGTCCAATCGGCGGCTATTCCGAGCTTGGTCTTTCTCTACCCGTCATCGATTTCCACAGCTAAGCGACTGTTCAGTGGAGGCCCGCCGTTGCCGGCGGCCATTTGAGGCTGTTTTCTGGCGGCGGCTGCTATTCCAAGGAGGCCCGTTGTTACCGTCGGCCATTAGTTTATAATAAAAGACATTCTTATTCTTATTTTTGCCATAAGTAATTGTATTATAATAAAAATATTATTTTTTAATTTATCTAGAACCACTTAAATTCGTGCATAGTAGAACTAGAATCGAACCATGTGAAAACAGATGTGTCAAGATACGAATATTTCGGTAATAATAGTTTATATACTTCTCCTTAACAGTCACAGTTGTAAGTCTTAATATGCCTCATTTTGACTTGGAGGAAGTACCACACGTGTGTTGCCTGCAAAACTAAGAGATAACTACTCGTGTATTTTGGAATAATCCTGAGTTAATTCTAATGTGAAAGAATGGAGAGAGAGAGAGAGAGAGAGAGAGAGAGAGAGAGAGAGAGAGAGAGTTAAATGAAGTAAACCAAAGAATGTTAGAAGATTAATTTATAAGTTGTTATGTTTATCCGTTAGATTTATTTGATTATTTAAATTGAGTTTGAGTTGCATTTTGGGCCAACATTATACCTATTAACATGATTAGCCTGTTAATTACCACTACAAGAAATTTCAGCTTAGTGGCGACAGAAATCGTCGCTAAAGCTAGAAAAAGTCGCCGCTAAAGCTGGAAATAGGCAATAGCGGCAACCTGTTGTCGCTAAAGCTGTCGCCGCTACTGCTTCGTCGCTATTGCTTGATTTTTGTCGCCAAAGCATGTCTCCGCTATTGCTGATTTCGTCGCTAAAACCTGTTACTCAATAGCGACGATGAGTGTCGCCACTAAAACGTTTTTTTTTTTTGGTATTTTTCAGGTTTTTTCGTTTTTTCCAGTTTTTTTCATATTAAAACCTGTACATTTCTAGTTCAGGAGCCACAAAAAACTAACCAAACATAAACTACATAAGCATAAACTACATAAACGTCACAATCCGAAATCGTTTTAAGTCACTAATACGTCATAAAACTACTTAACATCTAAAATGTCATAATTTTAAATCATATCCATGTCATCATCGCTGCCATCATCCGTATCTTCACCATCAACATCTTCGCTTCCAAACTTTGTCGGGTAACTCGAACTCAAAAAGTTTTGAAGTTCATTTCTAAAATCTGGGATTTGGAACCAACTCTGGAATAGTGCCTACAACAATATATATATATACCAAATTTATTAAACTACCAAGTAAAGCAACCAACATATACGAAATAGGCTAGTTTCTAAACTAAAATAGGATAGTTAACCTTTGAAAATTGTGGAGTTTGTGACTCCTCACCAGAGACAACCCGCGATGTACTTGAACAAGGTTTAGGCCCAATACCTCGAGTATGACCACGCCTCGAACCCAACACATTTTCGAAGATTGCAAGATCATCCGGTTGTGAAGAACTACCACTTTCTTCACATGAGCGTTGACTCAAAGCCTCATACTGTAACACTAATCAGCGCTGTATTTACAAAGATGATTGAGAATTACACTTTAAATAAATACTTACATAATTAGATATTAAATGAACACTATACATATACATATGGTCCATATAGATTATACAATATCAAATATTTCTAATCAATATCAAATTGCAGATTATACACAAATACAACACTAAATTCCTATAAAAATATTGATTAAAAGACTCATTAAAGAAATTAAAAAACCTCATATCGACAATTATCACATGAATGTCTCCTCTAGCAGGAACCTTAGTCTGATCCATTGATTCCTTACACCTCCAAACAGTGCCAATGTGATTCCAGTTCTTTTTTTTTTTTTTTTTGACCAATCAAAGAGAATAAATTTCATTAAAACAAACAGGTAACCTTAGCAAGAAGTTGTTCAAGGTAATAATATTAACTACTAATCAGACCTTTGCTTGTAATTTAAAAAGAGTAAATACCATATATATACATATGTTTGAGAATTACACTTTAAATAAATACTTACATAATCCTCTTCGGCTACTGAGCTGGAAAAATTCCCATCTTTATCGGTATGGGTTTTGTGGAACACTTCGAGTCGTTGCAAACTCTGTTTAACATCAAAACTTTAATTAGATATTAAATGAACACTATACATACACACACACACACACACACATATATATATATATAAAGCATAACCTCTTTGAAAGATGTACTAGCATAAGAGCTTGATCCCCCTCGGTTTGCATATCTCTGATTCCCTCGGCATGCTGCGTTAGCTAACGACCGTTTGATATGTTCAGGCGTTAAGAAATGACGAATTGCTTTATGCCAGTTTTCTTTAGTCATATCTTCGGGGACTTTGTTCCTTGCTCGCTCTATGTCGGCATACCCTCCACCATTCAGAAATTCAACTTTAGCATAGTGTTTACGGTCGCTGAACCGCTTTTGGATCACCTGTTGTATGCCACCCTTAATCTTAGAGGCGTGGATATCCTTTTCAACCTGAGCAAGGTCGAATTTTTCCTACGATTTAAATAAAAAAAGTTAGTTAAGCAAAAAAGGAATCAACATAGAACATATACAATTAACTTAAATAAACGTTAATTTACGTTTAGATGCACATCCAAGGAAGTCTTCTCAAACTGATCAACATTCTTCCAACCTGATCTATCTAATGGAATGTTACGCCACATGTATATACCCACCTCGCGGGTAAAATAGTCACATGGCTTACCAACCGGATGAAACGTACACTCTGTATCAATTGGAAGGGTTAAAGGTCGCCCCGTTCTCCTCAACTCTGCATCGAGTTTAAGGTTTTTGGCCTTCCCCCTTGTCTTTTTCCGAGGAACAACTACAATTATAATTTAAAATTATTAGTCACAATATTTATAATAAATGAAGTAAAAATAGTAAAAACTAATTTTAATAAGACTTATGGTCCTGTTGATGATTACCGGGACAAAAACCGCCACCGCCAGGTGGTTGATCTGTAGGTCCCTCGTGGAGGATGAGGTTAAACCTTAACCCTGTTATATTAACACACTAGCAAGTGCGGAATCCAAGCTAGAGTGCAACCGAGTCGAGACAAGTATAAACACAAAACACACAATGTTCACCGATTAACACCACTTGTATTAATGCGTATGAAAGGTTCCGGTTACAAGCACAAGGTTTACAACTCAGTATTGCAAACTCTCTAATGTGTGTGTGTTCTTGACAGAATGCTCTCACTATCTCTCGAGTGTATCTTTCTGTCTCTCGTCCCTGTCTCTCTTCTGTTGAACACACACTGCATGGGTATATATATACCCAGTACAGGCTGCATGGTCGAAGGATCAAGTTGACTGATCGATAGACCATCTGTCGATCACAAAGCCATCGAAAGATCCATATACTTCGAAGGATGGCATATCCTTCGAAGTCCATCCATCGAATGATATCTTTCGAGCTCATCGAAGGATATTCACAATCCTTCGATGACTTATCCTTCGACACAAAGCATTATACAACCATATACAAACTGTTTGACCAAGTCAAACCGGAGGATGGTTGACTTAGTCAAACTTACATGACTAACAAGGACATCGTATACATCGTGACCGAATACAGACAAAGTACAGACACAAGTGCATCAACAAACTCCCCCTTGGCTGTAGCTTTGTCTCGATCTTGATTATCTTTGATCTTCGTGTCTTCAAGACTCTGATGTCCTTTCAAGTCTTCAATGTCGGAGGATCTTCAAAGTCTTCACGTCTTGAAAGCAGAGAGTGTATCAACAAACTACCCGTATCATGTAGGAAGTGTGTTGACAAACTCCCCCTTGGCATAGGCTCCTCCTTGAGTTATGCTCGTGAAAGTCTTGATCTTTATGAAGTGAGATCCTTGTGGTGTTGATGATAGTCAGCGGCAACTCGATCATCTTTATCTTCTGAGCGCCTTCACGTTGTGTCTTCATTCCGAAGCTTGTCATCGACTATGTTCTCCTTGCCTTTAGAATCTGCACATGCCAGAAATCTAAACGCATAATGAGAACAACTGCTTGGAATAGTTAGTATAAGCAAATGACACACGAATGACCATGTCACAATCAAACACCGTCCGACAGTATGAAAGTTTAATAAATTTGTCAATTTGAGATTTAACTTTCAAAAACTTGCAAATTTCGACCGTTTATGAAGATTTAGTCAATTCGGTTTTCAGTCAGGTTTCAGGTAACGAAGATTCGAGCTCCAACATCGTACGATCGAAAATAAAGTAGAAATAAAATCTTTTTGGCTTTTATAAAGATTATATCAAAACACACCTAAAATCTTTTTGGTATTTTTGAATAAATTAAAAGTCAACAAATTTAAAATCCTTTGAGTGTTATCAAACGACATCACCGCTAATGTCGTGCTGATATGCACCAAACGACGAAACTGTTTAAAATAAAACAATAAAGATTAAGCAGTAAATAAATATATACAGACATTCTTTTTGCGAGTTTCGAGGGTAAGAGAATCATATCAGTGAACGGTCATGCCAAAACGCTCTTGTTGTTCAGTTAGTTAACATTTAGATAAGCATCCTATAACGATTATCGGTATTGTTGTCCACATAAGCTCAACTTATCATTTGTAATCATGGCGAAGAGATACGTTAATGTATGATTTATACTTACCGACCGGTGTTCATCCACATCACGACACATTCCCGTATCAAGGTATGCACGAGGGTTCATCTTACCGGTGAGTATACCGATTATCATCTGTTTGACCGTATATGATGTGAGATTCTCACTTATTTTGATTTGAAAACAAGCCCTATGTGATAGAATCACTTATTGATGAGGAACTTGATTTTCGATGCATGAGGGCACAGGAGCAAGTCCGTGAACAGGTCAGTACTTCCGTACAGCAGAGAGACGAACTTGACTCCCGGATAAATGTGATATTTTATCACTTATTTGTTTGGACATGTGATTGTTGATCACTTATTGAGGTCAAATGCAGTATGTACACGTATGTATAGTATCATGGAAGATCTAGACTTGCGTCCCCGTTATTTTTCGGTAAAAGATACAACCATGATACCCAGATGATAAGCAGCATAAAGACCGAATATCTCAGAACCTCGGCAATCTCTCAAACGAAATTTCGGTACCAAGACCATATGCCAATGAATGGTTCCCACCCAGTCTTCAGTCGATTAAGGTTTATATCACCCTGCACACTTTAAAATGATTGTGAGCCTACCGATACAACTTATATAGAGCTGCTTATCGTTTTGCATTTAAGGATTAAAGAGGTTTAGACAGACCACTGATGTACTATCATTTTCTCTTTTGCTCGCCAGGAAACTCATTTTTGTTTTTCTATTGTTTTTGGGTTTTTGAAATTTTTCAATGTTTTTGGATTTTTCAAATTTTTGGATATTTACTCCCCCTAAAATCAACAAACCAAGATAAAATTTAAAACACAAAGGTATTTACAAAAATGATTTTCCGATGTTGGTTTACTCTTGCTTGACCTTAATGCCGTTTACCAATAATAAAAAGTCAAATCTTGATTTGTCAAATGCTTTGGTAAAAAGGTCGGCACGTTGGTCATCGGTGTGGACCTTAACGACATCGATTAGCCTTTTCTCAAAGCAATCACGTATGAAGTGATATTTGATTTCGATGTGTTTGGTCTTTGAGTGCTGCACAGGATTTCTAGTGATCTGTAATGCAGCAGAATTATCAACGTAAATAGGAGTAGTTAGGAATTCAAAACCGTAGTCGCGTAATTGTTGTTGGATCCAAAGAACTTGGGAGCAACAACTTGAGGCAGCAATGTATTCAGCTTCGCATGTTGATGTAGCGACGCACGTCTGCTTCTTGCACTGCCATGTGACTAGGCGATTTCCTAAAAACTGACATCCTGCCGTTGTGGATTTACCGTCGATTTTGCATCCGCCATGATCAGAATCACTGAATGCGATCAAGTCAAAGTTATTATCCCTAGGGTACCATAGACCTTTGTCAGGGTAACCCTTCAAATAACGAAAAATCCTTTTTGCAGCTGCAAGATGTGAGGCCTTCGGGTTAACTTGATATCTGGCAAGCAGGCACGTTGGGTACATTATGTCTGGCCTTGATGCTGTGAGGTACATAAGAGATCCAATCATTGCGCGATAGTATGAGGGGCTAACAGCTTCACCCTTCAAGTCTGGAGTAATTCCATGATTTTGTGGCAGTGGGGTACCAATGGGCGTTGCATCAGACATCTGGAACCGGCTCAAGATGTCACCGACATATTTAGTCTGATGGATGAATATCCCAGACTCAGTTTGTTGCACTTGTAGGCCCAAGAAGAAAGTCATTTCCCCCATAGCACTCATCTCGAATTTATCCTGCATAATGCGCTCGAAATTCCTACACAAGACATCATTAGTAGAACCAAAAATAATATCATCAACGTATACCTGTACCAGAAGAAGATCTCCATCTTGTTCTTTGATGAAAAGAGTACAGTCGATAAGACCTCTTCGAAAACCATTCTCCAGCAGATAGGTAGATAAGGTTGCATACCAAGCTCGCGGTGCTTGATGAAGACCATAGAGAGCTTTGTTGAGCAACCAAACCCGATCGGGATGGATAGGATCTTCAAAACCTGGGGGCTATTCGACGTACACCTCTTCTTCAACCACACCATGTAAGAATGCACTTTTCACGTCCATCTGATAAACCTTGAATCCTTTGAATGAGGCATAAGCCAGAAAGATCCGAATTGCTTCCAGACGTGCAACAGGTGCATAGACTTCGTTGTAGTCGATTCCTTCTATCTGACGAAAACCTTGAACGACTAAACGTGCTTTGTTCCGAATAACCACTCCACGGTCGTCTTTCTTGCATTTGAAAACCCATCGAGTGCCAATTTTCTTGTAGTTCTCAGGTCTTTCAACAAGCTTCCAAACACCAAGCTTTTGAAATTGCTGCAATTCTTCCTGCATGGCTTCAACCCAAGCATTGTCTTTCAAAGCGTCTTTCCACGATTTTGGTTCTTCTTGTGACACGTAACACGCGAAGGACCAGTCATTCTGAAGACCAGATTCTCTTATAGCTGAATACAAACCAGCATTCCGGTTGTTTCTCAGTTGATTACGCGTCTGCACACCGCGATGGACATCTCCTATAATATTCTGCTGGGGGTGGGTATCGTGAATCCTCATTTCAGGATTTTCTGACACACGTGCATTGATACCCAAATTGTTAAGATTAAGATCAACAACCAACTCCACACCAGGAATGTGTGTAGAGGTGGATGCATTCCCTTCAGCAGTGTCTACATTCTGCATATGAGGTGTATCTACAGAGCCACCTTGAACAGGAGCTGCTTGAGCCGAAGATCCTTCAGCTGCATCATGATATTCATCATCTTCAGAAGATTCATTATAATCAGCAGCATCTTCATAAACCTCATTTTCAACCATATTGTTGACAGACGAAGAAGCTTGTGGGTCAACAACAATAGGTCTAACCAAAGGCGAGTCAGCAGCGTTGTCACATTCAAACAACATTCTAGCCGCTGCTGATTCTTCGTCAAAGGTTGGCAGATTGAAGGAGTCAAATAGTCCATCATAATCGAACATCCACGGATCACCCGGAGCCCTAACAGGACTCGTGTACCTTTGAACCCTCACTTCACTCCATAGCTCAATCTTTCTGGTAGCCAGATTCCAAACACGAAAATTCGGAGTATCATATCCAAGGAAGAAACCCTCGATAGCTCTAGCTCCAAACTTTCCATCCGGCTCAATCATAGTACATGGAGCACGAAATGGTTCTAGGTAAGAAAGATCCGGTTTTCTTTTCTGAAGGAGTTCGAAGCAAGTTTTGCCATGTCTCTTTACTGTAAGAACTCTGTTTAACGTGTAGCATGCAGCCGATACAGCCTCCCCCCAGAATTGAATAGGGAGTTCCGACTCTACTAACATTGTTCTTGCAGTTTCGATAATCGTCCGATTCTTCCTCTCCGCGACACCATTTTGTTGTGGAGTATAACGAGAACTGTACTCATGAAGAATGCCTTTAGAAGTACAAAACTCATGCATAACTTGATTCTTGAATTCGGTTCCATTGTCGCTTCGGATCCTCCTCACTTTCAACGAATAGAGATTCTCCAACATTGTAAGAAGATCCTTGAGGATGCCAGGAGTTTCACTCTTGTGTGCCATGAAGGATACCCAAGAAAATCTAGAATAATCATCAGTAACAACTAGACAATAAGCATCTCCGAATGTTGTCTTGTGCTTCATATGTCCAAAAAGATCCATATGAAGACGTTCAAGAGGTATGCTGACAGTGTTGATTTTCTTCAAAGGGTGAGACTTCTTTGTTTGCTTCCCTTTTTGGCACGAGACACAGATATCTTGTAAATGAAAACTTCTCACAGGCACACCATTCACAAGATTATTTTTCACCAAATGGTTCATCTTTCTCAAGTGAATGTGTCCCATTCTTCTGTGCCAAGATATAGACTCCTTTTCTGAGGCTTTCGAGACAAAGCAAGTGACTTGAGCTGATGTTGTAATCGCCTGGCTCATGTCGAGAATATAAAGATCATTAACTCTCGGAGCCGATAAGAGAATCCATTCTTGTGGAATTTTGAATCCAGGTTTCAGCACATAGCAGCCGGCATCATCAAAATGCACTGAGAACTTTTTATCGCAGATTTGCGACACACTGAGAAGATTATGATCAATTTGCTTAACATAATTGATCTTATCGAAGCACACAATACCATTGGAGATACTTCCCTCTCCAGTGATGAATCCGCCTTTGTCTCCCGCAAATGCGACATACCCTCCTCTAATATATCTCACGTCGTATAAGAGCCGTAAGTCGCCAGTCATGTGCCTGGATGCTCCACTATCAACAATCCAATGACTATTAATAGTTCCTCCTGGAACACCCTGCACATGTCATTTAAAAATATCAGTTGAGGATGGGGACCCAAGCCTTAGTGGTCTTGGGTCGTCCCTGAGCATCACGAAACGTGATATCAATCTCTTGATGATTTTCAAGAACAACTGCTCCCCCTGAATTGTCACCTCCCTTAGGTAACCAAATTTGTTTTTGCCTATCAGTTTGAGTGTAAACAGTTTTTGAAGCTTCTGGTTTTACAGGTTGTGACACACTTGGTTCCCTGTTAACTGTTTTAACTTCAGATTTCAAGGCTTTTTCAACAGTTTTCATGTTCTTACGTCGTTGTTTAGTTTCTTGTTCTTTTACAGTTCGTTTATCATGTTTAGGTGAAACTGACCGACGTTGAGGATGAACTGTTTCAGGTGGAGCTTTCTCAACAAATTTATTCTTTGGAGCATTTGGGCAGTTTTTGATGATGTGCCCAAATTCTCCACATTTAAAACATGTTCTCCTTTCAACAAATTTAGGAGAACTTGATTGACCACAAGATGTCGAACTCGTGGAATCTGAGGTACTAGCCTTTTCATCACACCCCTTTGTGCGTTGAGTGTAATTGTTATCAATGTTACGTTTTAAGATTGTGACCTGTTGTACAAAATCTGTGTTTGATTTATTTTCAAAAGTCTCAATCTTATCAGTACCTGTGGATGCCACGAATTTGACACTTTTTGCTTTCCTTTGAGATCGAGCTCGTTTGACTGGTTGTTTACCATTAGAAGCACTAGGTTGTTGAGTGGTTGAAGATTTTTGATTACCAAACTGTTTTCTAATCTCAGCCTTAGGAACCGGATCACATTGTGTTACAACAATTCCCGGAAGTGTTTTTCCCAAAAATTTGTTTGTGTTGTCTTCAAAGACTTTATTAATCAAAGATTGATTTACATTTTTAATTGGGAAATCGTGATCTGAGTAGATTTTATCATCTCCAACCAAAGTATACAACACATTACTGCTTTTAACAGTAGACACACATGTCTTATCAACTTTGACAGAATCAATCACTTGTTTCTTAACAGAGGAGACATCAGGAGTATCAGGATCACAAAGAATGTGATTCTCTCGTGGAATAACTACTCCTTTCATCTTGTTAAGTGATTTATCCTGATCACTTACATCCACTTCTGATTCATCATCCGATGTCTCATAGTCCTCGATAACTGGAGGACTTTGCTTCATGGATGATGAAGTTTCTTGTTGCTTAGAGGATGTGTTTAAAGAATTGTCCGGTTTGAACCCTAGGCCAGTAGTAAATTCCTCAAAATCAAGAGGCACACTGGGTTCATACCGAGGCATTTCCTCCTCATCAGGCATCTTGGTATAGTTATTCATCAAAGGAGACGGACATTTCTTATACCCTATGCCTTTCTGATTTCCCTTCAGTTGTTGAACATCGATAATGTGATCAAGCACAAATTGGGAGTTAGAATAACTCTCCAATTTTTGTTTGATCGCATCATGCTCGCATTGGGCAATGGCTAATTGTTTCTTAGTTTCTTCCACAATGTTGATGTATTCATTTATACTTACTTGCTTGTGGTAAACTACTTTGTTCACTTCGGACACGTTTTTCTTTAATGTTTCAATTACTGATTTAAAATCTTTTTCGTTCCGAGTTAAAGCCATATTTGCCTCTTTGCATTTGGAAAGTTCAATAACCAAATTTTGATTATGACTATGAAGCTTTTCTAATTCAAGCTTCTTTTCAGCACATGATTCACAAACACTAGGAGCAGGAGGTTCAGAATTTACCTGACTCGAAGAGGCTGACACATTTGTCATAAATGCAGTTTGAAAAGAAAAAGATCCATCTTCAGAAAAGAACTTTTCCATTTCCCTGGATGCAGTAGCAGCCTTCTTGATCAGAATTGATTTCTGACATATAAGTTCATCAGCTTCATTCAATAAATCCTCAATACCAGAACCTGCTTCCTCCTTCACATCAGACTCAGACTCTGATTGATTATCCCCAGAAACAGAGCCTTCTTCATCAGAACTTCCAGAATAACCAGAACTGTCATCACTCTCAGAGGACTCTTCTTTATGAACATGCTTGATGTGATTGATGATCTTTGCATAACAAGCTGTTCCACTTCCTTGATCACCTTCACCAAGCTGCACAGACCAGTCACATCCCTCATCAGCTTGAACAGTCAAAGCCCGATTGGGATTTGAAGATCCAGGCTGTGCCTGATTGTTATTAACTCCCACAATCCTCCTTTCACGGTTTTCTTGCTGGGCATTCACATTTGCAGTACTCGTCTGGTTTCTGAAAGGGTTGTGATTGCCTTGTTTTGTTGGTCGAGTGCACTCACGTTTGAAGTGCCCTTTATTACCACAATTGTAGCATGTAACGGCGTTGATATCAAACCCATACTTTGTATCTTTCTTTCCTTCCAACGAAGTTCTTCCAGTTCGAGCCATGAAATCTTTTGCCCTTCTTACTGCACTAGCAAAAGCCCATTTGATATCCATCAACTCCATTTCTTCCTTGTCGATCTGTTGATAATCTTCATCGGTCATGTTGATGTTTCCAAGCTTACCTGCTACCAAACCACAGTAAGCACTGACCATTGTATTGATAATTTCCATATGCTCCTTAGCAACTTCAATGCTGATGTGTGAAAGGTTTGAATTATCGACTCGGATTGTGTTAGGGTTTTGAGGTTGAGATTGAGGATTGTTTGTATAATGAGCCTGTTGTTGTTGTTGTGGTGGGTGGACTTGTGGCTGTGTTGGGACGGGAATGTAAGATCTCGGATCAAAAGCCGGAGCAGCAGTTGATTGAGGAAACGGAAGAGAACTTGTGTTGGACACAAATGCAGTTTGCAGTTTAGGTTGCTGAGCTGCAGCGGATCTTGCCAAAACATCGAAGCCTGGAAGGTACATTTCTGTATTCTGAGGAGCGGGAGCTCGCTTTGCTTTCCTGATTTCTTCATCATTTTTATGTTCCAGTTTCTGAATAAACTCATAGATGTTAACCGTGTCTAGAGTTCCAGTATGCTTCAACAACTCAATAAACGAACTCCATTTTGGAGGTAATGCGTCAGCAAACCTATTCACCATGTCTTGTTGAGTAGATACAACCCCATAAGCACACATTTCACTAATCAAATGATAGAACCGTGTGGTCATATCATTTAGAGTTTCGTTTTCCAAAAACTGAAACGATTCAAACTCTTTCTTCAACAAATCATGACGAGACTTTCGAGTAGCTGCATTGCCTTCACCTCTAGCAACTAAGGCATCCCACAATGTTTTCGTGGTCTTGCAGTAGGAGAACTGATGATAGATATCTTTGTTGAGTGCTTGTGTAAGTGTAGCAAAGGCCTTTTTCTCCAACTCATAAGCCTTCTTGTCATTTTCGAGCATGTTAGCATAACCTTCTGAAGTGGACGCTACAACCTCAAGATTAGCATTGAATGCATTTATGAAACATGTCCAAAGATCGGTGCTTTGCCCTTGAACATACGTGTGAAAGCGGTTTTTCCATGATGGAAAGTCATTCATATGGTTCAGCTTTGGTGGACGATTGTTGCTGCCCGTTTCGCTTTCACTAATCAAAAGATTTTGAATGCTTTGACTTTGATTGGATACCAAAGCCCATTGACTTGGACTGATTGATGGCGGTGGAAACATACTTTTCGCCCAAGCTGCAGCAGAGGTTAGCTCTTGACTAGATTGTGAGTCAATACTCCAGTCCCAAGGACTTGTACAACTCATTTTGACGAAATACTAATACACAACCTACACAAACACAAACTGTTAAGTTCAAACAGACACGAATTGAAAGGTACAGACCTGTTCGAAAGACCAAGACTTGTTCGAAGGATCAACAGTGTTCGAAAGATCACTGTTGAGTTTCGAACAAAGACTTCGAAAGATTCACAATTTGAAAGATCCTTATCTTTCGAATATCTCTCTCGAAAGATTCACAATGACAGATCCTTATCTTTCGAATAACTATCTCGAAAGATTCACAATGAAAGATCCTTATCTTTCGACAATAGATTCCCTTGATCTCGAAGGATAGATCACAAACTACGAAGGATGGGTCGAAAGATGATTATCTATCGAGCCTTCCTTGATTGAAAGATGATCGTTCGAAATCGAAAGATATCCTTCGATCACTTCTGACACAACTGATACTGAAATGATAGGTTGGTGAAAAGGTGATGGGTTGGTAAAGTCAACTTTCGGCAAAAGAGTATGATCAGACCGTACTTTCTGCCAAAACCAGATTTGGTTTGATTATTTTAACCAAATATCCCTTCCCAATACACAAACAACTTTCAAAACTAATCTCAAAGATCAAAAAGTCATAAACTTGAAGAACACTATGAAGATTTAAATGATCAACAAGAATTTATCGGTGAACCTTCAAATTCCGAACACAATATTTTGTTAAAATATTTAACACAAACCCATAACTAACATGTAAACATGAAAAATAACAAGGTTTAATCTGATTTTAAGTTGTTTTCCAGAAAAATATGAACTTTAATACCCGAAAAACAAACCAAGAACACACTCGGTTTTAACAAGGAGAAGAGCCAAGGCTCTGATACCACTTCTAGGTCCCTCGTGGAGGATGAGGTTAAACCTTAACCCTGTTATATTAACACACTAGCAAGTGCGGAATCCAAGCTAGAGTGCAACCGAGTCGAGACAAGTATAAACACAAAACACACAATGTTCACCGATTAACACCACTTGTATTAATGCGTATGAAAGGTTCCGGTTACAAGCACAAGGTTTACAACTCAGTATTGCAAACTCTCTAATGTGTGTGTGTTCTTGACAGAATGCTCTCACTATCTCTCGAGTGTATCTTTCTGTCTCTCGTCCCTGTCTCTCTTCTGTTGAACACACACTGCATGGGTATATATATACCCAGTACAGGCTGCATGGTCGAAGGATCAAGTTGACTGATCGATAGACCATCTGTCGATCACAAAGCCATCGAAAGATCCATATACTTCGAAGGATGGCATATCCTTCGAAGTCCATCCATCGAATGATATCTTTCGAGCTCATCGAAGGATATTCACAATCCTTCGATGACTTATCCTTCGACACAAAGCATTATACAACCATATACAAACTGTTTGACCAAGTCAAACCGGAGGATGGTTGACTTAGTCAAACTTACATGACTAACAAGGACATCGTATACATCGTGACCGAATACAGACAAAGTACAGACACAAGTGCATCAACATGATCCCCGGCTCCGTCCCCCCCGTGACCCATGCCCATCACATCAGCCATCAGATACACAAACAAAGCCCAAAAGTATACTCTATTAAATGTTAACAAAGTAGAATTAGTAGTCTGCCATTAATTAAAAGCATGTGAACAAAATCAAACAAAGAAATAAAAAAATAAAAGAACTTCTATCACAAGTGTCAAACTTGTGATCTGGAACTTAAAATGGGACTTTTTAACCGCGGAATCAAGGCCGATATCTACATCATAACATATGTCATAATATTCTTAGATGCGTCATTATTTATTTTTTCACATATAAAAAAGGATTTTATATTTGTTTATAGGAATAACACACATATCCTCCCCGATCGTGCAGCCGCGCAGCCGCCGCTATTGCGTGCAGTGCAGCCGCTACTGCTGCGATCGTGCAGTGCAGCCGCTGCTGTTGCATGCGGCGGTGCTGCTGAGGAGGGCATGCAGTGTAGCCGACCCACCCATGGCACCACTTCTCTTGTATTTAGGAACTTGAGCGCCGCCGAGCAAAACTTGAAGCACTGCTGATCCTTGATACCCCGTGAATCCATGATGATGATGATGATGATACAAATGTCAACTGGCACAAGTGCTAGACTACTAATATGTTACAACTATAATGAAGTAAAGTGAGTGAAACTATCCAGTGGTTTTCATTTGTATAAAAACTGAACTGATCTGTTGGTTTTCATTTTCCGATAATAGCATTTTTATGCTAGAAATCTATCCAGTGGACCTTTTTTATTTTTATTAGTAAAGTAATTTATGCATTTGGATAATTTTAAATACAACTTTTTTTTAACAACAAAAAAACATCACAAAAGAAAAACCATAACTTTGTGTGCAACTAACCTTATTTGTCATAATTTATGACTCATAAATTAAATCTGCATCTCAAAAACAAGCCATGTTCTACCCTTTCTCTATTTCAATCTTCTGTATAATCATAACATCAATCACCACACAAGTGTATAGACTATAGTAATAGTTAATGTGTACCAATGCCTATCATGCCCCCTTTCCCTTTCATATTCTCAATCACGTTGTTGTTTCATCTAAATCTCCCAGCAACATGAATACCTGGTCAGTGTGACCCTTACAAATTACAATAGCCTACAAACTATGACTACAAATTACACAGCAACATGAATACCTGCTGAGGTGTGCGTGCGGTGTAGTCGCCGCTGCGGCGTGCATGCAGTCGCCTTTTATTGGAGTTTTTGTACAATTTTAATTATGTTTATTTTGGTGTTTGGTGTTGTGGCTTGCATTACTGTACTCTAGCGTCACTTGGTGTGGAGGTATTGAGCAACTTGTTGCTTGATGATGGCGGTGCAAGTTTACAAAAAGCCTTGTAAATGTGGAATTTGGAAACTCTCAATAGCTCTAAATTATATATATTTAACTGCCAAATTCTATGCACACAGAGTCTAAATCTTGTATTTTAATTGATATTCGTTAAATTTAGGAATCTCTTTTTAATGATTTAACAAGTCAAGTATCAAATAATGCAGTTTCTATTCCATTCCTTCAAAGCTTCTATTCCACTGATTTTGTCAGAATTATATGAATATCTTAAGGGCCATTTGCATAGCTGAAGCTTCTATATATCACACCATACACCACTCAACTTATATTAAAGATTCATTTTGTACTACACAAAATTAAGAAATTAAAAGAGAGATTGAAAAGAACTAACCAGAGGTGACCGGATTTCAGTGGAGATGGCCGGATTTCAGTAGAGGTGACCGGATTTCAGCGGAGATGACCGGAAGTGGTTGCATTTTAGTGGAGGTGACCTATAAACACTATACAAAATCAAGAAATATAACAATATAACTAAAATAAACAACAATATAAAGAACCCTAACCGTATATGTCGCAGGAGGTGGTTGGATTTCAGTGGATGTTATCGGAGGTGGTAGAAATTGAGTGGAGGCGGCCGGAATCTTTAGTGTTTTGAGTGAGGTGGACGGATCACAGCTTGGAACGGGGCTCACAGACACCAAAAACCCTTTGGAACCATATTAGGGCTCTAGAGATGGTGAGTGGAGATGTGCAGGGTAGAATGGAGGGAAAGGGAATGGATAAGGACTTTATCCAGCTTAAAACCCTTTAGTGGCGACTCAAATGAGATATTTCCCTGATCGTTGGATCAGGTCTTCATCCAACAGCCAATAAGCGATTAATGGTCCCATGACACGGATCCACCTTTAGCGGCGACATATTAGCAGTCGCCACTAATACTGTCGCCACTAAAGCCCAAAATTCTTGTAGTGTACTCATGTAATCTGTGCTAATCCAAATATCAATTTGTTAAGACGTAAGCATGTATTATTAGATTAAAAATACACACTCAAAAGAGAGCTGGTCATATGTGATGTAAATTCTAAGAAATTAAGATCCAATGATGGTCGGTTTTTTATTTTATTATAATCCAATCGATATAATAATATCAAATTTTCATTTCATGTAGCATGTAAATTTGATGGAGTAAATTACACTTGTATCATTTATGTATGTATTATCAGAATTATGAAACGTGCCCTTTAAAATATTTAATTTCAGTTCATGTTCAAAATCTTGGTTTTTTTTAATAGGTTATATCCTTTAAATTAAACCCAGTTAAATAACTCAGTTAACTTTAATTTAATGAGGGCAATATAGGTATTTTACAAACCACTGGATATTAGACCCCTTTATAACACCCAATCTTTTCATCCGCGTCATTTTCCCCAAATCAGATTAGGGTTTTAAACATCATAAACAAAAAGTTGTTATTTATCTCTCTATCTCTCTCTCTCTCTCTACGATTTAAACAAGGACAACAGTTGTTCTTTCTTTCTTTACTCTTTACTCACTACTCTCTAACAAACAGTAACACACAATCGATGATAAAAAATGGTGGGGGTGTAGCGACGATGTGATGGTGGTTGCTGGTAGTGATGTTGGTGGTGACAAGAAGTTGTTTGTGAGTGTGTGGGTTATGGTGTTTGTTATGTCGACGTAACATTGGTCGAATGTGATGGGTAATGTGGTGAGAAGTGACGGGATAGTGAGAATGCAGGTGGTGTTTAGTTGGAAGAGGTAAACCGATTACGGTGGTTGTTTGATTGTTTTAAAGTGGTGGTTTTCTGTGGTTGATGAGGACCTGATGATATTTGTTTGGAGGTAGTGATGTGATGGTTCGGTTGGTGGTTGATAACGACAATGAAGATGCAGGTAGGTGAACGACGGAGATGAAGATACAGAGATAATGAAGATTCAGTGGTTCACTTTCAACAAGTTTATTGTTGGTCAGAGATGAAGGCTGAGGGCAGTGGTGGTTGGTTCAGATGTGGTGGATGGTGACAATAGAGGTAATGGCGATAGGATGATTTGTGGCGGTGGTGTTGGTGGTGGTAAGGGTTATAGCGGTTGGGGGCAGGTGTATAATAACCCAAAAAAATGTCCTAAAACACCCCGTAATCGAAAAACCGAACTCGCGTAACGTTACTTGGCTTGAAAATGGAAAAAATAATAAATATATGCCTGTCGCGGGCCGCGACAGACTAAAGAGAAACCTCTCGCGGGGCGCGAGAGGCATAAAACTTTTCGGTCACGTCTTGGGACATGTGTCATCCACGTGTCATACCTACATTGATGACTTGTCAACCCTAAAACCTAGTTAGGTGTATCGCGGGCCGTGAGAGGATTAGCTTGGGTCGGTCGCAGGGCGCGAGAAAGTCAGATTTCAAGTATAAATAGAGCAGTCGTTTAATTCGTTCATATTTCTTTTCATTCTCTCAATATTAAGATCGAAAATATACCCCTAAAATCACAAAGCTCTGCACCGTTGTAAGTATTTTAACCCCTGATCACTGATTCGATACGCTGTCCAAGCAATCTTGAACCCAGCAACTGATGCCAAAGCGCTGCCTGATAAAGGCTATGCTTTGTAAACCAAGTTGGGGTTCTGATTCGTGATGTATTGATAATGTTAAATTGGGTTATTATACTAACACGTGTGCATTGTATAATTTTAATAGGAACTTAGGAAAATCATCAGAAAATACTACCAGGAAGCTTATAGTAAAACATAAGTTTACAAAGTGAGTCATTCTCCTTTTCTCACATTATTGTGATACATTTTTATTTAAAATGCTTTACAAAACCCTAAATGTTTTCAGTTATACTTACAGCGATTAAGTCTTTGTAATCTATAATTATTGCCAGTAGTTGGGGTTTTGTATACATAACTAGGCCACAGTCACCAAGGGTGTGACAAGTACCGTTACTATTGGGTGACAGAACCCAAAGTAATATGACCACGAGCATGAGGGAGTGTCCCCTCGCATACTGTGTTGAATAACTAATAGAAATATATAATCTAATTCCCCTTGATACTGTAAAATATAACAATATGTCTTTTTATAAAATGGAATGAACTCTCCAGTATTTTTTGCTGATAAAATTTTTTTAAAATGCGTTTCAGGTAACTTAATGTGAAGCTATTAGAAGCCAGCTATGGAGCACTGAAGGCTTAAATAAAGTGGCTATAAGTTACCTGAATAAAAGAAGAAATTATATTTTCAGCAATTAGCGTTTATCCCTATAAATACATTATAAATGAAATATGGGTTTTAGCCCATTTGTTTAATATAAAAAGTTTGGTGTTTTACAAAATCTGAAATTTTTTCTAACTACGATCCTGATGTTTTAATTCCGTTGCAAAATTTAATAAACACCGATACCACCAGTCAGGCTCGAGGCAACCGCTTCTAGGGTGGGGTCGGAGGCAGCGATAGAAGGTGGTATCAGAGCCACTGGTTTAAGCCATTTAAGTGTTCTTTTAAATCCCTAAATTTTGGCAATTTTGTTAGGAAAATTATAGAAATAACTTATATGTTATTCTATGTAAATACTTCTTAATATGTATATTAAGATTTTTATGTTATTTTGACAAACTTTGAGTTCATAGTATGAGTGATCAATATACATCGGACGCCTATCGTCACCTGTCCCATTTTCCAATGTATGAAGGATCATCTGAGATGGCATCCGGGTACGTAGCTGATTCCGAAGAACCTTTTGTTTTTAAAGCCAAATATGAGAAAGCCTTTCCACCTAAGAAAAGGGGATGGTTCAATAGGGAGAAAAGCGAAAAGAGAAGAAAAAGGGAAAACCAACAAGCAACAATAACTTTAGTTGAAGAAACCACTCAAATTCCAGTAACTAGACCTCTGTGGGAAGAACTAAATAGGAGGTTAGTCAATCTAGATATGTTTCGAACCACAGAAAACATACCCAACCGTAATCATGTAGCAATACCAGAACCAGAACCACAGCTATTACCCTTATACTCTGAGCAACCCATAGCACCCGTACCAATGTATCTAGAACAAAATCCAGAAAACCCACTGCCAATACCAGCCTTCAACCCTAATGAAATACCTAAACCCACTAGAACAATGGTAGACTAATGACTGGGCATTTCAAAATCTGGTGAACGACCCATATCCCTAGATGCCATACGGAGAACCCGAACCAGCTTACAACGAGCCCATACCAGCCAGAATACCACCCATGAGTCAGGAAAACATAGCTAAACTTCGCCACTATGCTGAAGATCTAGTCCAGGAAGGAAATATGATATGCCGCATAGGGAAGAATCTCGTCTGGAAATACGACGTGAGAGAAATGCCGTACTAAAAAACCCCAACCTAATATTATATATATTTACTTTTATTTTAAATTAAGAAGAAAAAAAACATATATATATATATATATATATATATGTATCACTGTTATATATATGTAAAATATAACTACTAACGTTTAAAAATTTCAGTTGTATTTGTACTGATGCATAATATATATGAAAAATAGTAGAACGTCGTAATGTTCGACGATTTTGGTTCAATATGCTTGAGTATCTGTTTGCTAAATTTATTCTGTGATATTAATACCTGTTAATGTTTATAATTCAGATATCAATAACGGGAACCAAGTGGATAAGAGTGCTATAGAACACATAGTAGCTCAAGGAATCATAGATGTCATGCCATTTATTATCAATACTCTTAATAAAAAGGAAGAAAGCGATAATAACCTAATAGGGAGTAAACGTACTCACGACGAGCCAAGTCACAGTGTGAATGGAGATAACTTACTTCTCATCAAAGCTCCAATTCCCAAAAGAAAGAGAACCATCTCATATGGTTGTTCTTACAAAGAATTCTTATCATGCAAACCAATAGAATTCTCGGGCAATGAAGGAGCTATTTCAGCTTTACGCTGGATAGAGAAAACCAAAGCAGTCTTAAAAATAAGTAAGTGTGCGGATGATGATAAGATCATGTGTGCTTCTAATCTCTTCAAGGATGAAGCATTGGAATGGTGGAATACCATTCTACAGTCAAGAGGAAGTGACATGGTCTACAACATGGAATGGAATAACTTTAAGGAAATAGTTGAAAGGAAATTTTGTCCTCCTCATGAAAAGGAGCAGATTGCCAATAAATTCCTGAATCATAGAATGATTGGGGTAAATTGTAGGGAATTTACTAACAATTTCTTGGAATATGCTAGGATAGTACCAACATTAGCCTCGCTAGAACCAGTATTAATCTCCCGTTATATTTGGGGATTAATTAGTGAAACAGAGATATAGTCAAGGCAGCTAGGCCACAAACAATTGAAGAAACACTGGAACTTGCTAACACTCTGACAGATGGACTGATACGTACATAAGAAGAAAACCAGAAAAAGAATCTAGCTCAAAGGATTACTCAGGAACTTCGTGGGAAAGGAACAGGTTCAACTTCTTCACCTCTATGTAAATCCTGTAAAAAGAAACATACAGGAAAATGTCGAGTATTTTGCAACTTCTGCAAGATACCATGCCATAAGGAAGAAGAATGTAGGAAGAAAGTTAACTCAAGGATATGCTATAACTGCAGAGAAGCTGGCCATATCAAACCAAACTGCCCAAAATTACCTCCAGCAGTAAACAACAAGGCAAAAGCAACAGAAGGACTCCAAAAAGAAAGCCATAGCATTCATACTGACAGCCGAAGAAGCCAAAATGATCCCTGATGTAATTGCTGGTTTGTTTTTAGTTAATGATGTTTATGCTAAAGTATTATTTGACTCTAATGCAAACCAAAGTTTCATAAATACTTCTTTCTACAAGCTTTTCAATCAACCATTAACTAAACTTCACCAAGACTATCTGGTGGATACGGCAAATGGAAATTCTGTCAAATAAGTGAAATCCTTCAGGAAGGAAAGATAGAATTCATAGGTCATACGTTTACCACCAGACTGTTACCAATGAATCTAGCTGGATTCGATGTCGTATTAGGAATGGATTGGTTGGTAGCCAATCATGCACACATTCTGTGTGATCAAAATTCTATAAAAGTATGTACTCCAACTGGTAAAAGGATCACAATTAAGGGAGACAAGCCAACAAGGTCAACAAAGTTCATCTTTATGATGAAAGCTGCAAGCTATGCACGAAAAGGATGAATGGTGTATATGATTTCTGTAATCATTAGCACTAAAGGAAAAGAGTTAAAGGATGTTCCCGTAGTATCTAATTTCTCAGATGTTTTTCCATAAAAATTACCTGGAATACCGCCAGATCGTGAGGTTGAATTTAGAATTCACCTAGTACCAGGAACTGCACCAATTGCCAAAACACCATATTGTCTAGCACCCACGGAGATGCAGGAATTAAAGAAACAGATAGATGAATTATTAGAAAAAGGTTTTATACAACCTAGTTCATCGCCTTGGGGAGCACCTATTCTATTTGTCAAAAAGAAAGATGGATCAATGTGTATGTGTATCGATTACAGGGAATTGAATAAGATTACGATTAAAAATCGGTACCCTCTACCAAGAATCGATAACCTACTCGATCAACTTTAAGGAGCTCATTTTGTTTTCTAAGATCGATTTACGCTCAGGATATCATCAACTGAAGGTACAGGAAGAGGATATTCCTAAAACTTCTTTCAGGACAAGGTACGGTCATTATGAATTTACAGTCATGCCATTTAGTTTAACCAATGCCCCAACAACATTTATGGACATGATGAACATGATATGTAAACCATACCTGGACAAATTCATAATTGTTTTTATCAATGATATACTGATTTACTCCAAGAGTAAAGAAGAACATGCGGAACATTTACACATACTTCTGACATTATTGAGAAAGGAGAAGCTTTATGCTAAATTCTCCAAATGTGAATTCTGGTTGCAAGAAGTGAAATTTCCTGGACATTTAGTTAATCATGAATGAATTCATGTGGATCCTACGAAGATCAAAGCTATTACCAAATGGAAAATCCCAGAATCACCAACAGAAGTAAGAAGTTTTCTTGGATTGACAGGATACTATAGACTTTTCATTCAAGATTTTTCTAGAATAGCAGTTCCATTAACCAAACTAACTTGCAAGTCAGTTAAGTTTGAATGCGGATCAAAAAGGAGGAAGCATTCAAGATTCTGAAGCAAAGGTTAACTAACGCACCAATACTTGCTTCGCTAGATGGAATAGAAGACTTCATAGTCTATTGTGATGCATCTAAGTTAGGATTTGGATGTATGTTGATACAACGTCAAAAGGTAATTGCTTATGCCTCTAGACAACTTAAGAAGCATGAAGAAAATTATAAAACACACGATCTAGAATTAGGAGCAATAATTTTTGCCCATAAAATTTGGAGACACTATCTTTATGGTAGTAAATTCATTGTCTTCACGGATCATAAAAGTTTAAGATATGTTTTCGGGCAAAAGGAATTAAACATGAGGCAAAGACGTTGGATGGAAATCCTTAGCGATTATGATTGTGATATCCAATACCATGCAAGAAAAGCTAATGTAGTAGATGATGCTTTAAGTCGAAAGTACCATGAGAAACCAAAAAGGGTATGGGCTTGCAGATTAAACCTGCAAGTAGATTAAAATGAACAAATAAGAATGATACAGGAAACAACAATCAAGGATGATGCTGAACGATTAAAATGAATGATTAAAGAATTAGAAAAAGGAACAGATAGAATTTCGAGATTCCATAAGAAAAGAATTTGGATACCTATCCAAGAAAACCTACGAGGCCAAATTTTAGAAGAACCCATAAATCCAAGTATACGAGGCATCCTGGAAGTGACAAGATGTATCAAGACTTAAGAATGTATTTTTGGTGGATATGATTGAAAAAGGATATAGCAAATTATGTTGCTAAATGTTTAACCTGCTCACAGGTTAAAGCTGAACATCAGAAGCCTTCAGGATTACTTCAGCAATTGGAAATGCCAATTTGGAAATGCCAATTTAGAAATGGGAATTGATAACAATGGACTTTGAAGACACGAAAAGGTAACATCACGATTTGGGTAATTGTGGACAGATGAACTAAATCAGTGCATTTCTTGCCAATGAAAGAAACTTTTAGTATGGAACAATTAGCTAAGCTGTATGTAAATGAAATAGTTTCATTACATGGGATTCCTTTATCTATTGTGTCTGACAGAGACAGTCATTTTACTTCTCATTTCTGGACAAGTTTTCAAAAAGCAATGGGAACCAGATTGAATTTAAGTACAGCTTATCATCCTCAAACAGATGGACAAAGTGAAAGGACAATTAAAACTATGGAGGATATGCTTAGAACATGTGTGATAGATTTTGGAGGAAGTTGGGATGAACACTTACCTTTAATAGAATTTTCTTACAACAATAGCTATCATACAAGCATCAATGCTGCACCATTTGAAGCACTCTATAGACGAAAATGCCGAACACCTGTATGTTGGGCACAAATTGGAGAAAAGCAACTGTCAGGACCTGAAATTGTGCGAGAAACAACTGACAAAATCATTCAAGTGAAAGAAGGACTAAAAACAGCACGAGATCCTCAAAAGAGTTATGCAGACAACCGATGCAAACCACTAGAGTCTCAAGTTGGAGACAAGGTGCTATTGAAAGTTTCACCCTGGAAAGGAGTTGTTAGATTCGAAAAGAAAGGAAAGCTCAGCCCCAAGTATGTTGGACCTTTTCAAATTATTAAACGAATAGGTCCAGTAGCTTATCAGCTACAATTACCAGAAGAAATGACGGGAATACAAGATGTCTTTCATGTATGTAATCTAAAGAAATGCTTAGCTGATGAATCATTGGTAATACCTCTTCAAGATATAGAGGTAAATGAAAAGCTCAAGTTTGTAGAAAATCCAATACAAATTTAAGACAGAAAAATCAAGAATCTCAAGCATAAGAGATTTGTTCTGGTCAAAGTAAAATAGGATTCGAAAAGAGGACCAGAATATACATGGGAACTGGAATCTGAAATGAAAAGGAAGTATCCTTACTTATTTCAGTGAATCTCGAGGACGAGATTTAAAACAAGGTAGGGAGGATATAACAACCCTCAAAAATGTCCTAAAACACCCCGTAATCAAAAAACCGAACTCGCGTAACGTTACTTGGTTTGAAAATGGAAAAAAAATAATAAATATATGTCTGTCGCGGGCCGAGACAGACTAAAGGAAAACCTCTCGCGGGGCGCGAGAGGCATAAAACTTTCCGGTCACGTCTTGGGACATGTGTCGTCCACATGTCACGCCTACATTGATGACTGGTCAACCCTAAAACCTAGTTAGGTGTCTCGCGGGCCGCGAGAGGATTAGCTTGGGTCGGTCGCGAGGAGCGAGAAAGTCAGATTTCAAGTATAAATATAGCAGTCGTTCAGCAATTGCAATTTGTTCAGATTTCTTTTATTTCTCTGAATATTAAGCTCGAAAATATACCCCTAATATCACAAAGCTCTGCCCCATTGTAAGTATTTTAACCCCTGATCACTGATTCGATATGCTGTCCGAGCAATCTTGAACCCATCAATTGATGCTAAAGTGCTGCCCGATAAAGGCTATGCTTTGTAAACTAAGTTAGGGTTCTGATCTCGTGATGTATTGATAATGTTGAATTGGGTTATTATACTAACATGCGTGCATTGTATAATTTTATAGGAACTCATGAAAATCATCAGAAAATACTACCAGGAAGCTTATAGTAAAACATAAGTTTACAAAGTGAGTCATTCTCCTTTTCTCACATTATTGTGAGACATTTTTATTTAAAATGCTTTACAAAACCCTAAATGTTTTCAGTTATACTTACAGTGATTAAGTCTTTGTAATCTATAATTGTTGCCAGTAGTTGGGGTTTTGTATACATAACCAGTCCACTGTCACCAAGGGTGTGACAGGAACCGTTACTATTGGGTGACAGGACTCAAAGTAATATGACCACGAGCACGGGGGAGTGTCCCCAGTCGCATACTGTGTTGAATAATTAATAGAAATATAAAATGTAATTCCCCTTGATACTATAAAATATAACAATATGTCTTTTTATAAAAAATAATAAACTCGTCAGTATTTATTGCTGATAAAATATTTTTAAAACGTGTTTCAGGTAACTTGATGTGAAGCTATTAGAAGCCAGTAATTGAGCACTGAAGGCTTAAATAAAGTGGCTATAAGTTACCTGAATAAAAGAAGAAGTTATATTTTCAGCAATTAGGGTTTATCCCTATAAATAAATTATAAATGAAATATGGGTTTTAGCCCATTTGTTTAATATAAAAAGTTTGGAGTTTTACAAACTCTGAAATTTTTCCTTACTACGATCCTGATGTTTTAATTCCGCTGCATAAATTAATAAACACTAATACCACCAGTCAGGCTCACGGCAACCACTCCTAGGGTGGGTTCGGGGGTTGCGACAAGGTGGTTATGGAGGCAGTTGGTGGAGATGGGTGTGGGGTGGGTGGTGGCAGGATGTGACGGTGGTAGTGGAGACAGGTGGTGGTAACCGGTGAATGGAGATGGGTGGTGGTGGTAACCGGTGAACGGAGATGGATGTGGGTCTTATGCATTTATGTGTAATACTAATAATGCCCCTGCCATAAATAACCCTAACTAATGGAAATTAACTCAATTTGTTGACAAGGATGTAAAGTGTTATATAACATGCGATTTTAAGACATAAATTGAAATTAAATCTTTTATCGGGCACGTTTCATAATCCCTGATATACTTAAAGGACACAAAGAGTAATTTACTCAAATTTGATGGCTACGCAAGTTTACAAATATCATATCATATTATAATAATTAGATAAATATTAATTATATACATATGATCTTGTTGAAGAATGAGTCGTGATTGTAAAGCCTATTCTTGTTTGTTCCATTCTTCAATCTACTCCTTTCTCTTTCTTACTCGGTTAAGCTTGCAGATGCTCTCATTCAGTGTGTCATCGGTCTTCTTTTGTTGTTTAATATCTTACAAGAAAATGCACAAAAGAAAAAAATGTAAAATAATAATATGTCGATGTTAAAAAGATGGTAAAAAATTTTTAGACCATTAGCACGTCGCGTTTGTGAGAACCTTTACACGGCACTATGCCAAGTGGACGTTGTCCATGGACACCCTCATCATGTGGGTCAGTTAGTGGCACATTTTTGGATGTTGAATTTGTGTGGACGGATGCCCACATTTTTATTTGTATTTTCTTATACACATTCTAAGGACATTGATGGAAAAGTATAGGGAGAAGAAGAGAGATCTATATATAACATATGGTGTTCGTAGATCTTGAAAAGGCATACGATAGTGTACCACATAGACTGATTTGGGATAGCTTAGAGGGTAGAGGGGTTTCTGGGAAATATATAGACATAATTAAAGATATGTATGTTGGGACGAAAATCAATGTCCGTGCGCCTATAGGAGATACATTTTTTCCATGTGGAGGTAGCACTCCGTAATAGGTCGGCATTGAGTCCGTTTCTATTTGTGGTTATTTTGGATGAGTTGTCAAAGGCAATTCAGGAAGCAGTTTGTGAGAACCCATAAGTATAATATTGAGGGAACCCATAACACAGATGCTCTAGTGTTCCACTGGTTAATTGTGCACCCTTTTACCTTGACAACCTAGGTTCAAACCCCGCATGAGCCATTTTAATGCGTTTTTAAGAGAATATATAATATAAACTAGTTGTAGGGCCCGTGTGACCACACGGGTAGGTTTAATAAGCATAAAAATAGATTATAATACATCATTGAAATTGTTTGTATTTAGTTACATATCTTTATAAAACAATGTTAAAGACAATATGTGTTAGGACATCAAAATTTTATTACTGTGTTACGAAAAAATTATTAGTTCATGTTTGATATAGAAAATTAGCTAACTAATTGATAATATGTTGTCTAAAATTAAAGCATGACCTAATTTTATGTTGTCTAATAATTAAAACATGACCTAATTTAAATAACCAAATGTTATTGAACAATATAAAATGCAGATTCTCAGTTTGGAGTTACAGCAACATTGATTTTGGAGGTACCACCCTTGATTTTGGAGGTAATTCTGAAGACCCTGCAAAGTTAAAATGCAGATTCTCAGTTTGGAGTTACAACAACATTTACATGCATATATATATAAACAGAATAATGATTTAAAATGTTGGCCAGTTTTGAAGTCGCAATAGTCAGATTTTAATGTTCAGATGACTGATTCTTCTACTGCTTATCTAACTGTTTAGTGGTTAAACTATTAGTTTCATACCAGCTACAGCAGAACTAATTATCTAGGTGTAATTATAAATTACATGTCTGCCCCTTGCCCCCTTTTAATCTAAATTGAGACTTTTACTCCCATTTAAAAAATTGTTGAAGACTCGATAATTGTTATGATTATTACTGCTCCAAACGGCGGAAGTACATCAAAACACTATTCTACAACGCAACCTTTACACCTGATTAACTGGCTCTGGTTATTGACTAATCAAGTATCATACACTTTCAACACACATCCAAACAGTGGTTTCAACCACTGTTTTAACCCAAATATGGTTTCAAACCTCCGTTTTAACCCAACAGTGGTTTCAACCACCGTTTTAACCCCAACAGTGGTTTCAACCACCGTTTAAACCCAACAGTGATTTCAACCACTTTTTTCTCCACAAAACACTGTTTAACCCAACAGTGGTTTGAAACATCTGTTTTATATTCTAACATCTGTTCACAACAAACAGAGGTTTCAAACATAAAACAGACCTTTGCCAAATACATGTTTCACAACAAACTTAATTTATACTATCTATTACCTAAACCGCTTTTCTGAACCATAAGTGATGATTGCATAAGGATCCAACATTCCATTCAGATTAGCACCAATAAGATTCTTCACTGCTAACAGTTCCATCTACAAAGTATAAATACCATGCCACTACTCAGAAATAAAATAAAATAAAATAAGAAACCATCTAGCTTTATTGAAACTATGACACTGGAGGATAAATACCATACACAATCACTGAATCGTATTAAATCAAATTTTGAATTTTTCAAATTCGAAACGAATTCTGAACACCCCTACTTTACATGTTAACTGTCATGTCACAAACTGGTAGAGATCGACATACCACTACTGTGTACACGAAAGTAGAGCACGGGAACATTGTATGAAGAACTGTATACTATATGGAAATTGTACCAGTGTCCATCATCACCAGTGCTCTGCAACTTCAAAATTCAAATTAATTTTCATCAAGATTCCTCTATTTTGTCATTATTAATAATCGAGCACTCTGCAGAAGCCACAAACATAAAGAACGGAACAGAGGTCAAAACATGAATACCAAAGTGGCATTATCAAACGGCTCTTCATA
Organism: Helianthus tuberosus; assembly: GCA_030545235.1. Lineage (NCBI taxonomy): Eukaryota > Viridiplantae > Streptophyta > Magnoliopsida > Asterales > Asteraceae > Helianthus > Helianthus tuberosus. The sequence continues at coordinate 30,296,708 of CM060397.1, forward strand.
ATCGTTTGAACTGCATTCACCATGTTCTTCCTGCATAAGAAACCGAAGTTCAGATAACATATTGAGTGTGTTTGTGTGTGATTTATGTGATATGTATGAAGTCAAACCTTGAGAGAACTTTGAACTTTAAAGAACACATTCTGTACCGATAAATATCCGTTGCTAACTCCATGAGCTGCAAACCCTAATCTGTTTGAGCAATCTATCCATAACCATTCAGGAAAAATTCTATATTAAACTTCTTCCACTTCTCAGCAAAAGCTTTGACAGCGATTTGGAAATTGGTTGATGAGAGGCTTCCATCGCAAGTTGCATTGTTGGAAACCATTATTGCCTGCAGAAACAAAATACAAATTTTGAAGAAAGTTAATTCGCAGTCAATCGATAAGATAATACTCGGTTATCGTCACAGTAACATCAAGAAACAAACGAAACTTAGATCCACTTTTAGGGCTTTGTGTGACCAAAAAGAACAGTTTTCAGCAGATGAACACTATATTCTACAGATGACTTAAAAATTTTAAACGGCTTCTTTTGTTGACAAAAGCATTACCTTTATTCATCTTAAAGGTCAAGATTTTCATAGATTTTAGGGCCTATCATGAGACTGTTTATTAAAAGCATTCATATTTGTCTACTGGTTATTGACATAATTTTATAAATTAACTTACTGAATGTTCCTAAGTAAAGATCCTTGTTCCCGGCTACGCGGCCAATCCAACCTTGCCATCTTCCGTGATGATGGTGTCTAAACATTACAAACAATAAACCAGCTCATTTTAATTTAAGTAGAAAAAATATACTTATGAACATATATACTGCATTGTTATAAATAACAAAAAGTCCTTTAGATCTACCTTGTAACGCCTTGCTAGACTAAGGCTACCCTAGAGAAACCACCGCTTCTCCTAAAAAACAAAACGATAAAAGTTAATTATAGCTTTTCTAATTGCCTAAATAATATATAACAATGACAACGTAGACAATTTTACGGTTTCAAATTGGGATTAAGTTCAAGTTACCATCTCAAGTGATCTACATATTCTTGTATGGGAATAAGTTCAAGTTACCATCTCAAGTTAGATAAAAAGTAGCAGAGCGATGGCGGGATGAGTTGTAGCAAAAACTAACCTGCATTTTTGCGTTTCTTTAGTGCTTAGAAGTTGTTTATGAAGAGCTTGAATCTCCTCCGACATCCGTAATCTTCTAGAACTGCTTTAGGATTGCAAATGAGTGAGTACGCATTTGACTGTATTAACCGTTTGTCACACGGCCCTTCAAAAACTGTTTTCAACCTAACAAACCTCAAAATGCCCTTCATGCCTATAAACATGGGTAAATAAATTAACAAACATGAATTATATGGTTGTAATGTAGAATGTACATAATGATCTTAATCTGATTTGATAATTAAATACCAAGTAACTGCGAAAAATTGTTAAAACCATTTGGATTATGATGGCTGCTACTCTCCCACTTGATTTTCCCGCATATCGGGTTGTGATGGCTGCCATATCTGTTAACACATCAACGTCTCACCTCTTCTGGCTATTGAAGTTCATCTAAATCCAAGTCGAACAGGATAACTGACGTTGCGATACATACAAACTGCACTTGAAAAGACTACATCTAAAATTTACAAAATTTATAATGTGAAAATCAAAATTTAAAAACAGATTTTGCTCGTATTCCTACTTCTCTATCGTAACACATCAAAAACGTCAACACTAGCGGCTCATCCGTTACCTCAAGTGGTCTCACCTAGTCTAGTGGAGAAAATGGATGAAAATTTGCAAGAACCGACAACATTATATAGAATTGGTGTGTCTGGTACTGAAGGAAGCTCCTCCACAAAGCCTTACTGTTCCAAATTTTGGTGTTTGATTAAAAAAAGCTCATTGCTTAATGATAATTTTAATAATTTAAGAAACTGTAACGATTAATGAAATGAAAAAACTTGCCTTTTCTTTTCTTTGGTGCTCAGACTTACGTCTTCTTGATCAAAGTAATTGATAAATGTTTAAGCAACCGAAGCGCCAAAAAAAAACCAAACGGTTCGCCAACATTAATGGGTATAAATATGAAATTAAGCATTAACTAATCATACCTTTTGAGACTTAGTCTATTCTGAAATAAAGCTTCTTTAAATCATTTGAGAAATGAAGTAGCAAGCGAACTAATTTCTTTGTTCCTGAAAAACTCAAGTAAATGATAACCGCCAAACTTGTCTTGTTTATGCTTTCAATATTCTTTTTCGTGTATAAATATGTTTAGACCGAGTTAATTTTTCTAGCTTTATTACTTATCTATACTATATTATAATGCATGAGGGAGGGATACCCAAAAAATAAGAACTTTTCCCCCTCTTTATTTATAAATAGACCCCTAAAATAAGGGTAATTTAGTCTTTTAAACACTATTTATTTTTTAGCCCCTAAAATTTTAACCCTCAAATCTTCCAAACACGTGCGTATGTGAGAAAGCTGATTCAAAATTTGAAAACCCTAATGCTTCTGCAGCATTCTCTCCCTCTCCATAATTTCTGGCGAAGATGGAGGTGACGACTCACCCATCTTCTCCCCTTTTCTCTTTTTCTCCGGTAACATCAAACATTATTTTCTACTCTTTCTCGCTCGGCATTCCAGCAGTGGTAATGAAACCGACGACAAAACTTCGGTGAGCACATATCTTCTTGCTTCCAGTCTTATTTGTGTTCGACACACAATTTTAAGAATCCTATTCATTGATTTTAATCGATTATTTAGCTTACCTTTATTTAGCACGTCATTAGTTCAATGATTTACATCAATTCGTTTCTAACAGTTATTATTTTTGTAATTTCAACATACATCGGATAATTGAAGTTCTTTATTGCAATACTGGTGAATTTTGTATGATCTAGGCTTTATTTGTTTCATGATATATTTAATGAATGATGAATACGGAATGAAATTTTGACTTTTGGGAATTTGAATTTATATAGATTGTGCAATGGCTGGATTTAAGGAGAATTATCCAGATGTAATTTGCCCCCTACAAAAACACATGGTAAGTATGTTTGACTTCAAAATTCAAACATATTGAAGGAGAAAGGTCTCTTCAATTGAAGCAGAAAATGCAGCGGATGCTGCACACAAAATTAAAGGTATATACAAGTAGGCTCCAAGTAATTAATTGAAATAAAATTGCATACACTAACAGCTAATAATGACTTAGTTGCTGATTGCAAATTTATATGGAAGTTTCAGACTCCGTGATTCGACAACATTGTTGCTGACATTAAAACACCATCAGCAGAAGGCTAATTAAAATTCACCTCAAGGATACCAACTACCAAGTATGAGTCTTTTGTTTTGTTTTGTTTTTTGTTTTTTTTTTGTTTTTTTTTTTTTTTTTTTGTTAAAGTTGAGCAGTCCCTTAAGACTTAACAATGGTTATGTGCAGGTTGGGTAGAGAGGGTTACAACTATCGGGTGGTAAAAAACAGCGAATAGGAAGAGCATTGTTAAAGAACCCTTCAACCTTGCTCTAGATTCAAGAATCCAAAAAAATTAGTACAAGGGGCATTAGACAAGTTATGATCGTGAGGCTATATGATCTCATTTTTCTTAGTGAATTTCTTAATTACTCTTTAGTGTTTAATATTACACTCTTCTTGGCAGTTGCTTTCAGGCTATATGATCTAAGACGTACCGGTTTTATCGAAAGAGAGGAGGTTGGCATTGTTTAGATATAATTTGAATCCAAAAATGATCGAAAAGGGTATATTTATATGCTAAGTTAATTTAGTAATCTTGTTTTTTTTTTTTTTTGCAATAGTTAAAAGAGATGGTGATAGCACTCTTACACGAACCAGATTTGGTCCGATAAATGGGGAGACACATCTAATTACACAGGTAATGGGCACATACGACTATGCAGCTCCAAAGTATGTGGCAACAGGTGAGTTAATACCTTGTAAATAGTGAAATACCATGATGTGCGATTTTAATTTGATTTTTTACACTTATAACATATGGCATTTACAGGTTATTTCAATGGAAAGAATGACATATATGCTTTTGGAGTGGTGTTACTGGAAACACTTATGACAAAACGCGGCCAAAAAATGAGCAAGATCTTGTGCAATGGGCGAGGCCGATGCTACCCAAAAAATGAAGCTAATGAATATAATAGACCCCAGTCTTGATGATGACTACCCACCAGCCGATCGATTTTTTTCAAAGAATGAAGAATTATATGGTAACTAACTGTCTACTCGCTGAAAGTCTTCTGTTTTGTAGTGCGTATCTTTTGGACTACTAACATTTTTTATTTTCTTCTTCTTCTTCTTCTTCATATATATGCGGTTTCTATCACTATTCGTATCGTGGTAAGTGTATCCGTTTTAACATTAAAAAGTTGTATGTTTGACCTCAAAAGTCAAGGTAACTCGTTGACCGTCTCATTGTTGACTTTTTACGCGTGCAGCTTGGTTTTATGTTGCTGTGTGTTTTGTGGAAGTTCGATTTCCCTCCGTTTATGGTTCTCGTGATAGCCGTCCTCGACGATGGTAAATCGAAGCATTCGTTATCAGTTTACGTAGTCAAACAAAATAACAAATCTGACTTTTATTATCATTCAGGTACGATCATGACAATATCGAAAGATAGAGTAAAGCCATCTCCGATTCCCGACAGCTGAAAGCTCACGGAAATCTTTGGGACCGGGGTGGTTCTCGGTGCTTACCTGGCACTAATGACAGTTATTTTCTTCTGGTTGGCATATGAAACTAACTTTTTCCCGGTATGCAGCCTTTTCAATCTGACTCACTGTTTTAATAGCCGGTCTAACCAGTGAACCACCGGTTTGATGACTGGTCTGGTCTTCAAAACATTGCTTTGACTCAGACTTTTTTAAGCTTTTTAATACATTTTCAGCTCTTTTTATATATTATTTTAAAAAATACATATGTTAGTGTCCGATTTAAAAAAAAATGATATTTTGATATATATATTTTAATTTTTATTATATATTTTTAGCTTTTTACATGACAAAGAAATTTGAGGGACCTTTTTCTTTAAAGGGTAATGAAGTTGAAGGTTTGGAAGGGAAGGTAGGTCATTTAGTATTTTTATCTAATGAATTATGTGACAGTGTGTTGAAGTTTACATGACAGCTCTAACAGCTTTTGCAGATGAGTGGTAGGAAAGATGCTTTAATCTTAGTCGATCTTTTGGTGTTTCTTAAATTTCTGTTTTATTGAATAACTAAAAGGGATAATTTAGTTTATTAGATCATTTTCTGTATTTGCGGTGGGTTAACTATGAAGAAGTTTGACAAGAAATTGGAAATAACTCTCCTCCATTCTTTTCAACATTAATGGAGTGTTTTACAACGCATCCATCATGTTCTTTTCTACATTTAATCGGGTCGGGTTGCGTTGGGTTGGGTTGGGTTGATGGATATACTGTTAGGCTCATGGTATATATAGACCATGTCGATACTATCAATAAGAAACTAACAGACGTAGTATACAATATATCACCAAAGGGTTTAATAAATTACAAAAAAATGGGTGTCGCAATGCAAAATGTTACTCCCGCCGCATCGCGCGGGCACCTTACTAGTACTTATTATACACATCAAGGAAAATATAATAGTAGATGGCAAAAGTTGTACCATAAATCAAAGACCACGTCTTCATCTTCAAGCTTGTACCTAAAATCAATGAAAGTAACAATTATCAATGAACAACAATAATAAATCAATGACTTTAGTTCCTTGCTTGTTGGGCTATTCGTTTGGGTTTTTATGTAATCTCCTTTCTAGTTAAAAAAACAAATATAATAACAATATTTAATCATCAACAATTTACAATAAACAATGGTTCTTAATATTGCAAGTCCGCAAAAACAATATACAAAAAGATCAACAATATTTAATTAGAATTGTAGGTAGGCTAGTTCGCAAGTCCATATACAAAACAATCAACAGTGTTTTTATGCGAGAATCGATGAACGTAAATCACAATATCAAAAAAAAAAAAAAAAAAAAAACAACAACAAACGGAACGTAAATCATCCAGTCAACAAAAACCACAGCAAACTGGCCATAAATAAACATATCTAAATTGGAAAAAAAAACCCAGTAATCAGAGATTGCTAACCTGATTGCATCTGGATCGTAGGATAATCAAGAAGAAGGAAGATGATTTTGATAGCTAGGGTTTAGGAAATACACGTGGGCTGTGAAGATTCCTTTTATCAATTGGTGAAGAACCGAAGGAGCAGATTTGGGATTTAGGGTTTTAGAAAAGTGAGGTTATGAAGAACATGAAGAATCGTCACGAATAGGAGAGGAACAATCTGTGAGGCCAATCTAGGGTTTAATGTATGCGCGTACAAATGAAATTGAAAATGATGTAGATGAAATTGAGGATGAGTAACTTACCTTTTACATATCCTGAGAGAAAGAGAGAGGCGCAGATCTGAGAGAAAGAGAGAGAGAGAGAGAGAATGGAATGGAAAGGGTTTGAAATTTGAAATGGTTCCCTGCAAAACATTTATTGAACCCTCTTTCTCTATTTTGAATTTCAAATTCAAATTTCAAATTTAAATGGTATTATAAGTTTTTAAATTAAATAATGAAATGATAATTAAAAAACGGAATTATGACATCAGCATGTACATGTGGCATAGCTTAGGAAATGACACATAGGCAGATTTACATCAGCCAATCTTCTCTTATTATAGATAGTATAGATACCACAAATTATATAATATAAACAATATAAATTTAAGAAAATATATAATATAAATACCACAAATTATATAATATAAACAATATAAATTTAAGATTATATAACACTCTATATAATATAACCGTATACATCCGTATATAATAAAAATACCACTAATTATATAACACTTTGTATAATATAACCCAATATCGTAACTGTATATAGCCCGCATGAACCGTATCTAGTCCGAACCCGTATATATGGGTTATTTACTCGTACTCATATGTATACAACAACAATTAAGCGATATGCGGAACAAGTGTAACCATATATTTCCTGATTCAACCGTATAATTCCAAAATTTAATTGTATTCCACCATGTAATACCAAAGTCAACCCATAAACTATAAAAAATCTAGTTGTATTCAACAAACATGAGCACTAAGATCAACCGTATAACATATAAAATCTAAACGTATTCAGTATACAAAAACAATGGATAACCGTATTCACCCAAAAAGAACTTACCTCCGCTGCCGCGGTGGTCAGAGAAAGAAACGGAGACAGCAAACGGCATGGTCGCTGCTAGACTTAAAATAAATTACCAAACAAATAATTTAACTATTAATTTAATTCAATTTAATCAAATTCATATGATTGAACACACAGTATTGTGGGTTCTCGACAATCTAAAGGTTAACAAACCAAACCTCGTAAATCCATGGCAAAGATTTCAACAATTGGTGTCGACGGAAACCCAATTAATCAAAATGGATCCCATTAATTTAATCCCCGGGTTCTTGCAAACCCGAGTTAAATGGTCAACTTTCGAGATCCCAAGTTCTCACTCGGAAACACATTCAAAGCTCCATGGGTTCACGTTAACCCAATCAACAATTCAAGTATCGAGAACCCGGATCCCCTTCAACATCACATGGGTTTTCGTAAACCCCGATCCATTTAACCCCATGGGTTCTCGATAAGATTCAAAACAGAAACCCTAATCAAATAGCTTTGATAAGATGCCGACTCATTTTCAAAAGAGTTAACTTTCATTTTGCTCCCTGTGGTTTGGTCATTTTAACGGTTTTGTTCCAATAGTTTAAAAAATAGCCATTTTTCTCCCTGATCTTTCGAGTTTGTCTCCAGTTTGCTCCCTGGCTCTAACTTAGTTAAAACGTTCAATTAAAAGTATGGGTATTTCGGTAGTTTAATCCTAGGCTCTAACTCAATTAAAACGTTTAGTTAAAAGTCGCGGCAGTCGCTGTCGGCAGGTGGTAGTTGCAGGTGGCGGTGGATGGTGGTGGCCGGCAGAAAGAGTGGTTGGAAAGGTGGGGGATCAGAAAAGAATTACTTATATACATGTAAATAAACAAGTTATAGGTTTATGAGTAAATTACAAAAATCGTCCTTTATGTATGTCACTTATTGCAAATTGTGTCCTTTATCTTCAATAATTACAGAAAACGTACTCGATGTTTGCAAACCCTTGCACGTTATGTCCTTTAGCCCTAACTTAGTTAGTTTTCATGGTTAAATCTGACCAAATGAACCCCACATGAGGGTATTTTGGTCTTTTTATCTTAAATAAAATAATTATGTTTAAAAGAAATTGGTCATCTTCTCCGGTGAAGCACCACCGCCCAACTCCGGTATCTCCTCCTTCCTAACAAACACCGCTTCCTTCTCCACCAACACGGCCGCCACGATCCTCTCATACCCGCCCAACTCCTCCGATGAAGCACCACCGCCTAGCTCCTCCTACCTCATTCCAAATGTATTTAATTTTTTCTCTACACATCTCCATTATCACTTACAGAATTCACCAAACCAGTTCCAAGATATACAACCGGTTCAAATGTATTTAATTCCATATCTATAAATCCTCACTATAATATGCCCACATTTTTCAAGCAAATCAATCACAGTACAATAGAAATTGTCAAAATTAAACAAAAGCAACAGAATTCTCTAACTCCTCTTACCCATTCATAAAACCACAAAACCACCACAATTTGACAAAAAAAAAAAAAAAAAAAAAAAGAAACAGAGCATTAACAGATATGGTCACGCACAACCCAAACGTCACGCGCCGCCTCTCCTGCTGCTGAAACGAAACCCTCTCCACCATCGATCTGCCAGATCCCAAGCCGTCAATCTGTTCGTTTTCTACACCCAAATCATCATTTTTTCAGCCACATCTTGAAACTCGAACATGTTAGATCTGAACAATTGAACAGATAGTTGGAGGTGGTGGTTAGGGTTTGGGTTTTAAAGTCATAGGCGATGGTGCTAGGCGATGGTGGAGGTGGAGGTGGTGGCTGCTAGTTAGGCGATAGTGGAAGTGGTGGTTGGTGGGAGAGGTTGATGGTTCTGGTTAGGTCAGGTCAGGCGGTGCGCAGGTAGGTGGTGGTAGGGTAGCAGGGAGCTTTAGAGGGAGAGAGATGAGATACAGAAAGGATTTATGTGTCTGATACATACATACATACATACATACATACATACATACATACATACATATATATATATATACATACATATATATATATATATATATATGTGTGTGTGTGTGTGTGTGTGTGTGGTAGAATGACCAAAATATCCTCATATGGGGTCCACTTATTCAGATTTAACCATGAAAACTAACTAAGTTAGGGCTAAAGGACATAACGTGCTAGGGTTTGCAAATATCGAGTATGTTTTCTGTAATTATTGAAGATAAAAGACACACTTTGCAATAAGTGACGTACATAAAGGACAATTTTTGTAATTTACTCTAGGTTTATTTAGGTGAAAAGACTTACATGCCCTTACTTTTATCTATAAGATTACCAAAATACCCTTCTAGTTAATGAATTTTTGGATGGAGTTAGAGGTGGGTAGCAAAATAACGATAAATTAGAAAAATCATGGAGGAAAATGACTATTTTTAAACTATTGGGGCAAAACCGTTATAAGGATCAAATCACAGGGAGCAAAATGGAAGTTAACTCTTTTCAAAATAAAAATCCTGTAAACTCAGCCTAGAATCTCATGCATCTTCCCAAATTCAAACCTTTTAAAAACCTTAATCGACTATTAACACCATCTCCAAAGCCTGCAAATCGTGTTATCATGACCAATTAAACGATATAACATCAAAAAGCATCATCTTTAACTTCAATTTTGTGAGCGATTGAAAATTTTTAAACTTGGCCGGTTAGTTTTTTTTAAGCTTTTGGACCGAATGAATCATGCAAACAAATTCCAATAATCACCAAATCATGCAAACCATATAGGACAAGCCTTACCTTTAACAACTTTCAACAATTGTTCAAGATTTTAGAGAGAGAGAGAGAGAGTAGATAAGAGATTTTAACCAATGGGTTGTGGTCCATTGAAAAAGGTAAAGTCTTTAAAACACGTATAGATTTAGGATGTCAAGTCTCACAAACGAAATGGATTAAAAGAAACGTCCTTCAAAAAAAAAAAGTGGATGAGAGATTTTGAGATCCAAATGTGGGTTCTTGATTTCTTTAGAAAGGTTATATACCCTTTTAAGATTTTAATGGACCTTGAGCTAACACTTAATAAAGGAGCCCAATCACTATACCTTTTATGGTTCAAAAATGAAGCCCACGTGACAAACCCAACTACTTATGAGATAAACATCGCTGCCAGTACGACATCGGTGTTCACCGGGTCTGCCCGGAAGTGGGCGACGGCTCAGGGCCTAAACCCACCAGGGGCCCCATTTTTTTTTAAATGAATTTTACGCTGTAAAATTAGGATATATAATTATTGAATCATAAAAGGGTATGGTTAAGTGCTTAGTTTGGTGGTTCGCATGCCCGTTTAACATCAAGAAGACTTCCCGAATCCTGGCGTCTTCAGCCTTGTTTTTCTTTTTGTTTGTTACTATTCACTAAACGGAAATGACATTATTTGGCTAATTTTGTCAAGTTGCATGAATAATTCATTAGTTCAGAAATGATTACTTAATTCTTAAATTATTATTCAATCCAAAAAATATTTTTTATGAAACAAGCCTAATTTTTTTTTTCATTCAACTCTATATATTTTCTAAAAAAATTGGATACGTTACGGTGGTTTTACATGATCTTAAATTACGAATTTTAAAAATTGCGGCGTAACTTTTTTCATATTTTCTGAATATACCCTTACAACGTGTTTTCTTTCTACGTCTCGATGTTCAAATGCGCGTGTGGTGTGTTTTTTTATCTATGTTTCCACATAAAAAACAGCCCGTATGCCCATAGATTTTAATCTTTTTTATATATATTTTTTAAATAGTTTATATTTAAGGGCCTTTATTATCTATTCACCTAGCGCCCATAGATTTTCAAAAATTTTCAGTCGGCCCTAGGTGTTTGCTTTTATATTTTTGTGACAAGCCAAACCTATAATGATCAATTTCTTCTCGCCTTGCGTGGAGAAAAAACGACCACACTCCCGTCACAAAACGTTCCTAAAAAAGCTAGTTGACGATAGTTTGAAAAGTGAAAAGATCACAACGGATCAACATGTTGGAATTAATTATAAGGATTATATTGCACATGTTTTAGCTATTTATATGAACATATTTGGTGGAGCATGTTGATGATGTATACATGAAAAAAAGCAACAACAAGATGCCAAGAAACAAATTCAAATTAGTTATGCTGCAATTCAAGTTAATTGGGCCTGTGCTAAAATTAATTTTCCTGAATTTGGATATCAAGAACTAAAACGGCCCAAAAGTGGAAAGATGTTCAGACTGCTAACTACTGAGGAATTAAAAACGAATCCAACATTCATGCGGCTTTTTTAAAGCGTTATGCCGATTAGAGTTGTAAAAAAACTGGTTCGGGAACCGAAACTTGCAACCCAAACCGACCTGAACCCGTAGCCAAACCGCAGGGCCGTTCCTACGTTTTTAGAGACCCTAAGCAAACTATAAAGTGGGGGCCCTAATTTCGCCGACAAACTCTCCTCCAATCCCGACGCCATGGGTGATTTTTTCGGCTAGTGATAGTCGATAGCCTAGAAATTGATAGCAGGTTGCTATGGGAAATGAGAACGATGATTGCGGCTGTATTTTGGAGCTTTAGGCCGCTAAATAATGATGATTAGGTCGATGGTGGTTGTGTTGTAATAGCTGGAAATCAAGGCGAAATGAGCTTTGAAACTTGGCCTTTTTTTTTGCCAGACAATATTTATTTTGGACTCTTTCAATGAAAAGTTTGTTTAGTTTTGAAATAAACGTATTTATTTGGGCCTAATACATATAACTATATATAAAAAGTTTTTAAAAATTCGGAGGCCCAAATTTTTTGGTGGCCCTAGGCCCATGCCTAGGTTACCAAGCCTTTGGAGCCGACCCTGCCAAACCGGTTTCTCCCAAAACCGGTCCCGAACCGTTTAAAACCGGTGGTTCAACACCGATTTCACTCACTGGACACGCAAAACAACCCAAACCGGTTTCACATCCAAACCGGTCGTGTTTGATGTCATTACCATTTTGTTATTATTCGCACGGCCTAATCCGAACAAACTGTACATGCTTGAATAGTGTGTTTTATATTCAGAAGGCTTTAAGATGCGTGTAACAGTTGCGGTCATAGGTAACAACATCATTTGATGAGATTTTGATGTAGCAGACAATGAAAATGATGCATGGCCTTCTCTACCACCACCCCATTCGTTTGGTAATTTGATCGTTTGGTCGTGCTCTTGTAATGTTTTTTTGTCGACTACAAAACACGAACTGGTTTGAAACCAAAACTGATACCGAACTGAAACCAAACCGGTTGGAACTGGACCAAAAGCAATACCCAAACTGGTTTGGCCCAAAACCGGTTTGTAAAATGGCAAAACCGATTTTTAGCCGATTCTAATGCCGTTTGTATGGCGATGGCGCATATTTTATTGTAATAGGCAAAAAAGGTCTATCTTACCCATACAATCATGCCTTTTAACCAATGGGGTGGTGGTCTATTGGCAAAGGCAAAACCTTTAAATATAGCTTAACGGAGTTAAGTTTTTTTTTTCCAAATTACAAACTGATGTTTTAGGGGCTTTTGATTAGAACGAGGATACGAGTTGATTAATGTAAAATTTAACTCGAAATACTGCTCCAAACGACGAAAACGGTGCTTCAATTTGGGTGTTTAAACTTCCAATTAACAAAAATCAAGTTGTTTGAAGCATTGTTTCGAGGTAAGTTTTACATAAATCGACTCGTATCCTCGTTCTAATCAAAATTCATAAAACATCCGTTTGTAATTCGGAAAAAAAGCTTAACTCCGTTAACCTTTTTTTAACGATGGACTATTATCGGCCAAAAGTGGACCAGTTCGGATTATTATCGACCAATAACTAAGTTACGATTATTATTAGCCAAAATTGAGAAAAATGTGATTATTTAAATCCAAATTGCCTTTAGAAAATAATCACAATAGTCAACTTTTTTTTTTGTTCGTTTTCCCTTTTTCTTTTCACGGGAACACACATCCCGTAAAATCAATACGGTAAATGGCATGGCACTTTGGTTAAGAAAATACATATCCCTTCTCTCCTAATTGTTCTCTCTTATTTGATTAACACTATACAGCACAAACCCTAGCTTTAAATTGTACCGTCCCATTGTTGTTCTTCCACTCAACCGCCTCCTCGCCATCTATATATGAATACTTCGCTTGATGTTGAAATTGGGTTGAGAACAAAGATGGCGGTAGAAGCCTATGCGGCGAAATTGGGTAGAGAACCAAGATGGCAGTAGAAGCCTATGCGGCGAAAAATATCTAGATAGTCGAGACCTAGTTCTTCAAACACCTGTCAGTTTGTTAAGCGATTTCATATTCATATATTTAGCATTGTGATGCTCGAATAGTAATCAAAACAATGGAAGGAAAAAATCCAGCTAAACAATCAAACATGAAAATGCACAAGGAAGCTAATGAACCCTAAAATACCTAGAATACATCTTCAGTTTCAGCTTACAAACAAGTTATAGTATGAGCTTCATGATTATGGTCACATTTTTTCTGCAATTAGTAATTTACTGTTATTAGAATATGGTAGTTAGGGTTTTAGCATCAAGCCCATGCCTAGTTATCTCTATATATTTGTAACCCTATTGAATGGAATGCAATCATTCAGTATTTTATAATCTTACAAATGTGTAATGAAATCATAGTGTGAGTTTTCTAAAAAGATTCAAGATAATGTGAAAAGGTAGTCTCCCCACTTATGGCTTAGTGGTAGGAGGCTTGGGTTTATTAACAGAGACCCAAGTTGAAATCCCACTTGTGTTATTTTGGGGTGGATATAGGCAATGAAGGATTTGAATTAGGCCTTGTGCGAGGTTGTCGGTTCGATTCCCAAGCCCACCCGGGTTTTCGTCTCACCGTGTGTTACGCCAGAGAGTTCTGCTCTTGTGGCGGCACGACTATCAAGTGGCAGCCGACAATATGGTTTCCCGGAGGAACGCCCGTAAAAGCCAAAAGTCTGAAGCCAGCGTGGGCCCGGTTAAGACAACATAGTCTGGCCAAAGTGGGGGAAAATGGGCTCTCTGATTTGAGGAGTGTGGTACCTAATACATGAAGTTCACCGTTTAAAAAAAAAGGTGAAAAGGTTTCATATGTAGAATTTCAAACTTGCTGTAGTAATCTGTTTCTTTGTGAGGCTTCAAACTCATCAATATGATTGTGAAGGATTTTTGTTATATCAAAAGAACATATAGCTTTTATGGATGTGTTGAATTTTGTTCTGATCAGAAGAAGAAATTGATTTTATGAATGTGTTTGATTTCTATGAGTGTGTTGCATTTTTGTATTTGAATTTGTTGGAACTTAAAACAACAACAATATACAGCATAAAATTACACCACTACAATTCAGCACAGAAATACAACCAAACAATACTAACACGTAGGGGTGTTCATCGAATCGAATAATAAATTTTCGAATTATTCGAATCAAATTTTTATTTTTTTTACCTGAATTCGTATTCGATTCAATTAGTATTTGAAACTCGAATTCAAATCAAATTCGAATGAATTCAATTTAATTCAAATTCACCCTAAACAATAAATTTTTTTACTTTAATTTTTTTAAAGTACTACAAACTAATTATATTAAACATAAAATATAATAATCTACAAAATTAATTAACTATCAATATGTCAAAACACCAAAAAATCAAAGATAGATTGGTTACTTGTAGCGATTTAAGTTAGGTAAAAATTTAGAAATATGTAGTTTGTGCTATTTGTCCGTAGGTTTGGTAATGTTATAAATAATAAACGTATCACTTATGGAAGTAGTTCATACTTTGGCCAAGTTTAGAAGTTATATGTGTGTGTATATGTAACAACCCTCATTAAAAAGTCATATTTATTTTATTATTTTATCTAATAGGAAACCCTAATTGAGACACCCAAATGATTCTGCGCAAACCCTAAAATTTTCAGAACAATCAGAATCAGGATCAGGGCCCCTAAAACTCAGGGGGGGGGGGTAAACCCTAGTTACGATTATCTTCAATTCTCGTTGTCAAAATTGAATTTTACGAAATTGTCAAGTCAGCGAAGCTAGTCCCACACGTGGCTACCCTATAACCTATTTTCAACCCTTACGGACCGTAACATTTTGAGTCTTATGGTCCGGTCCGTAAGCACCCTTACGGACCTCAACATTGTGAGGCTTACGGTCCGTAAGCTAGTCCAAAATCGAGTATAAATAGCAGAACATTGGCACTTGATATCTGGCGATTGAACGACGATCAGACTCGAAATACACGCTGAGATATCGTCTAAATACTCTTAAAACACACACGAAACACTAATTAGTAGGGGGTGCTGCTACGATACCGGGTATTAACTCGATCGCTGCCACGATTCAATGTCCGATCGATTTAAACTATCCGACTGGATGTTTAAGCGCTATCCTTTGTCATTAGTCGTGATTCCGACAGGATGTTTGAGTACCACCCGAACTCGGGGAATACTCTGTCATTCGTTGTGAATCCGATTGATGTTTAAGTGATTGCACTTTGTCATTCGTTGTGAGGGTTTTAATCTCGTGAGTTATCGTAAATGCTGTATTAGTTATTTACCTAGTTCGTGTGCACTAGGTTACAAGACTAATCAATAGGCTAAGCTCTGCCTGTATAAATCTGCAATCTATCAAGGCTTATCTATAGACTAAACTTTGCCGTATGAATCTGCATGCTTATAATGTGAGTCATTCTCTTTTTATCAAATTACTTTCAAAAGCATGTTTATTTTCAAAGATTATAATTACAGTGATTAAGTTTATGTAATCACCAAGTTACAGCCGGTATGTGGGGTTTTGTATATATTACTTGATAACCGTCACTATTGGACAACGAGTTAGCCAATGAGTGATAGGACCATAGTCACAGACACCATCGGGCAAAGAGGCTACCGATGGATGTTCGAGTGACAAGTACTGTGGGTAGTTGGTTTGATATCTGGAAACATTGTAATCTCTCTTAATACTGTAATTGATAACACTGTTTCTAGTTATACTTTGCAGTGATTAAGTCTTTGCCAATCTTTAAGAAGCAAATGTAAAAACTCTTAATGCTGTAAATTATAACAAATATGTTTTAAGTAAAATGAATGAACTCACTCAGTATTTCCCGCTGACAAAACCTTTTTAAAACGCGTTTCAGGTAATTACAGTAGATTGGAGTAAGAGATGGATACGGCACTGAAAGGCATCAAGAAGTGGCTTATTTATTAATTAAATCAAATTAAGAAATATTGTTTTATGTAATAAAATTTATCTTTATTAAAGCTACCATTGTAAAACATGGGTTTATCCCATCTATTTAATAAATAAAATCCGGTGTTTTCTAAACTCTAATATTTTTCCTAACTCACGGTCCTGATGAAATTTCCGCTGCAATATTTTTCAAAATAATCACCGGTATCACTGGGCTGTCCGCGGCACCCGATTCCGTCCAGGGTGGGTCGGGGGCCGTGACAGAAGGTGGTATCAGAGCCACTGCTTGAAGCCAATAAGTGTTGTAATAATAATACCTAAGTTCATATAAAAGAGTTAGGAGATTGCTATTAAGTGGTAGCACACATTATAGTATTTAGACTTGAACTTAAGAAAAGATGCCTTAGTATAAACTTCAGGATAAGCTAAGTACTTATGTGAATAAATTATGATGAGTTTTGTATGCCATAAGAATGGTAATTAGAATATTGCAAAATACGATAAATAAGCAATAACATTTAATTGTTATTAATCCTTGATTATTGATATTACTTGGGCTAGAATAAGATATATTACGGGAAATACAAATTTCCTTGATTCTGGATAAAAGCCCTAATAAAAGAGGCACTTTTGAAAAGATACTATTTATGGGAAATAGAAATTTTTCTCCGACAAAACTGGGTATGGTGTAGCAGACTCTCCAGTTTGTTCGGATATACTGAGGTTACCGCTCCGGCGCGAATCGGATAAGACGGGATATATAATATGTCAAACAAGTGACAAGATTTCCCTAAAT
This sequence comes from Helianthus tuberosus, assembly GCA_030545235.1. Taxonomy (NCBI): domain Eukaryota; kingdom Viridiplantae; phylum Streptophyta; class Magnoliopsida; order Asterales; family Asteraceae; genus Helianthus; species Helianthus tuberosus. The sequence continues at coordinate 30,313,955 of CM060397.1, forward strand.
AGTATCATGACCAGATATCTGACTGGTTTTTGGAAATATGAATCTGTTAAATACATTGACCTGATAAATGGTACGTTTATTTCAGCATGTGAAATATGTGATTATATAGATATGTATATCTATAAGAAATTCCAAAAGTCAATTTGGAATAAAGCACAAGCATCTGTGTCTAGATTTCTTTATTAGGAATTTCTTTTCCAATATTAAACATTATTTTGTTTAATCATCTGTCTCGTAACTCGTGTGATAAAATAAACAATGGAAAACCTTTAAGTTAAAACGCCATCAAAAGAAATTATAACGCGTAATCATTAACGCAAGTAAGAAGCATATAAAGTTGTGCTAGTACACAAGAAAACACCTATAAATTTAGTTATAAATCCACAGAAGTTGAAGTATATCACACGATTTCCAAGGCAAGACCTTTAGGAAATATAAATTAGTCACGATGACACTAATGCTAATTCCGTTAGTAGAAAAACTACTAATAAAAAAGAAGCACTTTGCCACATGATTCTACAAAATGAATATCGTTAAGGTACGCTAGAATAAGATTTCACAAACATCCGTGCACAGTCTAATCAGAGTTATAATTTTTAGCACCGAAAAAGGAGTCACATACCTTTGCAAAATTCCCTATTTCATTTTATTCACATTCCCTGGTAATGTCACTTAACAACAGTTATTACACGAAATTCCAGATAAAAGTTCTTATATTTCTTTCGTTGAAATTCTGACTTTTGCATATAATAAATTAACTTTCGTGTTCCTACTTCCCCTAATAGTCATCATACCATGAGGATTTCTTTTATAAAAGCAAATATTAATCTATTTCATTTCTTGATAAATCTACACATTACACATGCACTATTTGTTGTGCATATAAAGACCACTGGAGGACTTCATTCCGATTTGTTATTTTATCCAAACTCAAATATCATTCCGCTTTTTGTACTATGAACTGCATTATTGCAAAACGATAACTCTTTGATATCATGTCAATGAATTTCTTGAAAAACTCAATTTTCTTTGGCATACATAATTTCTGTTGCGACCATGTTCGAATTTTCTTATTAAAACTTGTTTTGTTTAAATCAAGTTCAATTATTTAAATATGCTCGCAGTACGTCATCAATTCAAAATCCCTTATGATAAATCGAAGCCATCATATTCAAAATAATCCCAACAATCACTTCATTTCTCTTGAAACATAACATGCTTAATTGGTCTTTGACTTCATTAAATCGTTTCTTTGAGTACGATCACCTTGTGATGACGTTTTCACAAAATCTGAAGATTGCTCTAAATCTCGGATTTGATTATTTGTTTATTTATATTGAATCCGCTTTGTTGATTTATTTTATAAAAGCAATCTTAAAACAATTGTGTGCTAAGATCGTAATATACAAATTTATGTCATATTTCAGTATATCTCTTAATGGTTCTTACAGCATTAATCGAGCCTTTCGTGATAAATTTAATTGATTATATATACATAAGTAATTACCTAAATTACAATATAGTATTACTATATTTAAAATTCTTATTAAACCATTGAGGTGAAGAATTTATATTTTTATAAAAGTATGAATGAGATATACTCTCATTTAAATTTATGTTTAAGTTATTTATTTTATTATTAGTAATAAATTAATAACAGAAGTGTTGATATTATTTTTAAGTACTAAGGTTATTATCAAGAGCAGGTATTGGATAGCCTAGTCTTAGTTAGGCATGGACTGATCACCTATGCTTAAACAAGGGTGCACTAACCAATATCCAACCATGATAATGACTAGTTAATATATATAAATTAAGTCATCATATTTATTTAGTAAATTTTAATTATATATAAAAATATTTTACTTTGTACTGTAAGAAAAAGATATATTTTTATAAAACAATTCAAGAATTAGAGGAACGAATAAAATTATCTAAATAACTGTCTAAGTATTCATGAACAAGACATTTATACTTATATGTAATTATTTTGTTTAAATAGTCTACAATACTTTTATAATATATGTATTTTAATATATATTAAAATATCAAATGTTATTTACTCAAGCCAATATTTAAGTATGCTTGATATTAAAATAAACATTTACTATTTTACTTTTATGATTTAAAATATGTTATTGTAAATCTTACAGTTAAACATATTTGAGTTTAAAAATGATAATCGTGAATTCTAGGATATTTGGATCAACATATTAATAAAACGTATATCATTATTTTGTCAAAATTACCACAAGTTTTAAAAACTATCTATATTAATTTAGTATTTTTTTTATGATAACATAAAAGGAAAAGATATTTAATAAATTAAAGTATCACATATTTTGTGGTAACTATGTAACACTCTGGCAAGAAAATGACCATATAAGAATAATATAGTAGTCATCAACTACATTAGGTTAGGGGAACATTGTATTATATAGGAATAGTACTCGTGTTCATTTATTTATAACATTTGTAAATACATTCACAAACATTATAGGGTTTCAAAATGAAAATAAGTAATCACATAGAATCGACTCATTAAGTGTTATATATGTACAAAAGTATTTGTACAAATATTTTGTACAATAAATATTATTACACCTTTATTTACAACTTTTATTTAACGTTATAAATATTAAGTGATTTCTTTTATAAAATAATAATATTAAAATATTTGTAAAGAAATAACTTCAATGCAGTATCTTGTAATATATATTACATAGTAAATATAGGTTGTTTTACATAGTATAGTAAAATGCTAAAATAATATTTATTTAAAAGTAGTGACCATTTACATATAGTAAAAATGTGTAACAAATAATATATATTACATAATATGTATATTTGATACGGTTCAGACAGGAACACAAATAATATATATATTACATTTGCTTTACAAATATAAAAGTTGGTCATGCCAAAACAACTTGTTTTTATCATATTTCAATCTCTAGGACATAGTATGAAAAATATGATCCCTAAAAAGTGTATTATCACAAATAAAACAACTCGGAACTCTAAACAATGATACATTAACTCTATTGTCTTTTGGTGTATCTTTGCAATTCACTCATCTCAACCTTTTGATTTTCTCATATCATAATTCAATATTTGACAAATCATTTTTCATGCCTTTATTTCATTTGAAACCTGTCAATTCTAAGTCTTCCTCAGTTGCCAATCAAAGTAAGCTTTCTTTGACAAAGAATTTTATTGATTCTAAAAGTCCTTCACATTCATTTTAAAATCTATTGATCATATATCTTTTGGTTTGAACCTAGTCATCTTGGAAATTATATCATTTCATCTCATTCGGTTGTCATCGATTTCTTGAACTAATTCAGTTGAACCTTTGAATCCTACTTATGGTACAACTAGTATTCATAAAATTTGATATTTTAATTCTATGTCATCTACCTTAATATTATTTTTATTAACTAAAACGTGACATAAGTCTAAAAGAAATATCATAACCCAAATACACTTGGGAGCTGGAATTTGAGATGAAGAAAAAGTATTCCTACTTATTCCAGTAAATCTCGAGGACGAGATTTTTATTAAGGTGGGGAGAATGTAACAACCCTCATTAAAAAGTCCTATTTATTTTATTATTTTATCTAATAGGAAACCCTAATTGAGACACCCAAGTGATTCTGCGCAAACCCTAAAATTTTCAGAACAATCAGAATCAGGATCAGGGCCCCTAAAACTCAGGGGGGGTAAACCCTAGTTACGATTATCTTCAATTCTCGTTGCCAAAATTGAATTTTACGAAATTGTCAAGTCAGCGAAGCTAGTCCCACACGTGGCTACCCTATAACCTATTTTCAACCCTTACGGACCGTAACATTTTGAGTCTTACGGGTCCGTAAGCACCCTTACGGACCTCAACATTGTGAGGCTTACGGTCCGTAAGCTAGTCCAAAATCGAGTATAAATAGCAGAACATTGGCACTTGATTTCTGGCGATTGAACGATGATCAGACTCGAAATACACGCTGAGATATCGTCTAAATACTCTTAAAACACACACGAAACACTAATTAGTAGGGGGTGCTGCTACGATACAGGGTATTAACTCGATCGCTGCCACGATTCAATGTCCGATCGATTTAAACTATCCGACTGGATGTTTAAGCGCTATCCTTTGTCATTAGTCGTGATTCCGACAGGATGTTTGAGTACCACCCGAACTCGGGGAATACTCTGTCATTCGTTGTGAATCCGATGGATGTTTAAGTGATTGCACTTTGTCATTCGTTGTGAGGGTTTTAATCTCGTGATTTATCGTAAAAGCTGTATTAGTTATTTACCTAGTTCGTGTGCACTAAGTTACAAGGCTAATCAATAGGCTAAGCTCTGCCTGTATAAATCTGCAATCTATCAAGGCTTATCTATAGACTAAACTTTGCCGTATGAATCTGCATGCTTATAATGTGAGTCATTCTCTTTTTATCAAATTACTTTCAAAAGCATGTTTATTTTCAAAGATTATAATTACAGTGATTAAGTTTATGTAATCACCAAGTTACAGCCGGTATGTGGGGTTTTGTATAAATTACTTGATAACCGTCACTATTGGACAACGAGTTAGCCAATGAGTGATATGACCATAGTCACAGACACCATCGGGCAAAGAGGCTACCGATGGATGTTCGAGTGACAAGTACTGTGGGTAGTTGGTTTAATATCTGGAAACATTGTAATCTCTCTTAATACTGTAATTGATAACACTGTTTCTAGTTATACTTTGCAGTGATTAAGTCTTTGCCAATCTTTAAGAAGCAAATGTAAAAACTCTTAATGCTGTAAATTATAACAAATAACTCACTCAGTATTTCCCGTTGACAAAACCTTTTTAAAACGCGTTTCAGGTAATTACAGTAGATTGGAGTAAGAGACGGATACGGCACTGAAAGGCATCAAGAAGTGGCTTATTTATTAATTAAATCAAATTAAGAAATATTGTTTTATGTAATAAAATTTATCTTTATTAAAGCTACCATTGTAAGACATGGGTTTATCTCATCTATTTAATAAATAAAATCCGGTGTTTTCTAAACTCTGATATTTTTCCTAACTCACGGTCCTGATGAAATTTCCGCTGCAATATTTTTCAAAATAATCACCGGTATCACTGGGCTGTCCGCGGCACCCGATTCCGTCCAGGGTGGGTCGGGGGCCGTGACAGTATATATGTTTGTGTGTGTAGGGCGGAGTTCGACTACAAAGTACAAATTTCTAAAATTGTAAAAAGTCATAAAACACTATAATTTCAGCTATAAAACACACCTAAATCCCACAAATAACAGATTAAAGATTACTAAAACACCATATTCAAACCCAATAGTCAATAAAAACTTCAAACACACCATCGTAAAACTATAAATATAAAACACAACATGCTAATCAACTAAAACACAATAATGTTTGTCATTCCATAATCAGAGTCTTATCATCCAAACACACCACAAAACCTACATATATGATGTTTTCGTAATCTCCATTATGTTATTTGTAGGTTTTTTGTGTATTTTATGGTTGACATTATGGTGTTTTCTGACTTTTTACACTTTTTAGGAAATTTGGACTCTGTAGCCAACTCCTAGCCTCTGTGTATATATACATATATTAAAAAATAGAGTTAATTACATAGTTAGTCCCTATGGTTTGCACAAATTAACATACTTATGTACTAATAGTTTAAAATCACATTCTAGTGTATTAACTTTTCATTTTGTAACGTTTGAAGGTATTAACGTTATTTGTAGCTTTAAAATCACATTCTATTAGTACCTAAGTATGTTATTTTGTGCAAACCACATGGACTAACTATGTTAATACTCTAGAAGTTAATACCTCCAAACGTTACAAAATGAAAAGTTAATACCCTAGAAGGTGATTTTAAACTATTAGTACCTAAGTATGTTATTTTGTACAAAGCACATGGACTAACTATGTAATTAACACTAAAAAATATGTATAAATTGACTTCGAATTTTGAATCAAATTGAAAATCAAAAATTCGTATTCGATTCTAATTCGATTACTGGACTCGAATACGAATCAACTCGAATTCAAACCTTTTTAATCGAATTCGAATCAAGTCGAATTTCGAACTTTTTGAATCCGAATTGAATTCTGAACACCCCTACAATTCAGCAAAAAAAATGCAACACAATTTTTGATTTTTTTTAAATTGTTATATTTATATAGCAGTACTATATCGAAATTGAAGTTAAAAATACTTAATTTTATGATGTAATTTTTCTAAATTAATAACATTGTATCAATAAGTTATGAACGTTAAACAAACTTTATTGCAATAATTGATTTTTCGGTTAATTGTATTAAATAATTATCACGCATTATATATAATCTTAAAACTAGTAAGAGTTATCACACGTTGTGGGGGTGCGGTATTGAATATCAAAACCTCATATTTGTAAACTACGAAAAAATTTGTCGTTGTCAAAATAAACATTAAGTATGAAAGTGAACTTTATATAATTTTGAACCAGAAGATAAAGCGTGTAAATCCGTAAAAAAGAAGAAAAAAAAACTATAAAAACTTTGATGACTTGTTCGAACAAAATTTATATCTTGACGAAGATAAAAACAAACACATCAAACCGACACACTTTTAACTTGTTGAAAATTGTACATGTCAAAAGTTATAAGTGAAAAAATTTGTTCAAAAGTAAATATAATAATAATGAATTCGGATTCCGGTATCGATGTTGTTTGAATGATATCAGTTGGTTCATTACAGTAAAGGATTTAAATATATTTGACTTGTTCGATTTTAAACAAAATTTTTATTTAAAGGTAGATGAAAATAAACAAGCCGTAACGATATATTCAGAATTTTACAACGCATTGTATTATATTATTAGAATGCCCAAAAGTGTAAACGACGTTGCTTTATATAAAAGATAAATAAACTCTGGGTCAACTTTGGTAACTATACATTTGTACCTATATAACTTTTTACTATCCAAAAATCTGATTTGAACAAAATTTATACCAAGACATAGATAAAAGTAAGCATATCTCGCAACCGTATAATCAATACTTTATAAAAATTCATATTTAAAAGTTATAAACAGAAAAATAAAATATGCCTTAAAAGTATCAATATATATATATATATATATATATATATATATAAAGAATAATTATTTTACTATTTATTTACTTGTTTTTTAAATATAAAAATATAAAAATAATAATAGATAGCTATTATAATAGATACTATATTGAATCCTTATTTTAATATTTCAAAAAATGACAGGTCTTAACACTAAATTTCATTTCTAAAATTTCCTATTGTATATGTGTGGTTAAAGGTTCCTCTTCAAAGAACAAAAATCCTAAGAAAGCATATTAGACATAATGTTTTAAAATGGTATTAGATTGAAAAACGTCAAACGTAACAATTGAAAATACAATGCAATGTATTCTACGTGTAACATCCTGTTTCAAGTGAAGTTGTAAAATAATATTTTATTATTTGTTTGGAATTATTAATGGAGGAAAATAACTTTGGGTACCAATATATTTTAACGGATTGTATTTTAGCAATAAAAGTCGAGAAATACGACCGGTTGGCTTCGGGGTAATACCGTTACCTCATCTTGTGGCTTACCCAAAAATAAGGGACATTGTTATATAAAAATTAAATTGAGGGTGTATGTTGCAATTATCTAAAAGTTGAATGTATAAAAAGGCAACTTTAGGCTCATTTGTGACAAAAATGGTTGGAGTTGCTGGTTTCAACTAGAGAGAGAAAAGAAGTGGTGGTCTAATGGTGGTCCGATGACGGTTTGCGGCGGCCGGTGGTGGTCGGAGTTGCGGGTTTCAACCTGAAACCACCTCGCGATGATAAGAATGCATTGGTAAGCTCTTTTTTCTCAAAAATCTCAAGTTAAAGTCGTTTTTAGATGTCGAAAAGTTAGATTCATCTATGTAATTTCCGTTTTCTTTTGTGCGGTCTAAAAGAAGTGGCTGGTACAGGAAAACCAACCATTGGATCGAGCCCAAATTTTTATAGTAGCTCTCTGACTTATTAATGTTAACATCCAACGGTTGGAAATATGAAATGTGATCCGGAGGTAGGTGATTTACAGCTCAAATCGTAGCAGTTTGAATTTTCGGAACTGAAAATGCAGTCATAAAGGTTGAGTTATTCCAGGAGAACTGACTGTTGGATTGAGCTAAAATTTTGACAGTAGCTTTTGAAGACATGAATCTTCAATCATACGGAAGGAAATTCCGATCAGATGTTAGTAAGTATGGTTTTGAAAATGATCAGTTTGTAACAGTTTATTTGTGCGAAAAGCAGGAACTTGATTGTGATGCATGGATGATGTAATGGAGTTTTATACGAAATCCGAGACCGTAGAAATGTTTGTGATGAAAAAATAAACACAGCTACATAAGTGGATCTCGTTGTATGCCGGCTACAAGAAAATCTGCGTACACGATTAATTACGTTTTCCTACGGGCAAAGGTGAGTGGTTTATATATGTTTTGGTATGAGTTGTTACTTTCGATTTTATTAAGTTTATGAACACATAACATATGCTATCTTATTTTACTTATTGAAAGTCCATGATGAACGATAAAATTAAAATCATGTAGATCAATTATTTGATAATGGAAGTATGGTATTTCATGTAGTAATTCATTGGCCATATGAGTTAAATATTCAAGTAAAGTTGAAATGTTAAGATGTTGTGTTCCGAATCCATTTGGTTAGATTAGAATGATCACTCAACATAAACATAATCTCGAAAGACATATGGAATAACACTTATGTACTAGCATAGAAGTTTAGACTGTATCACTATATGTGTGTGTTTAATCTTGGTGTTGAGGTGCAAGCCTGAGTACTGAACCGTCTGCGATTTAAATGCTCATGGTTGTGTTTTCTGACTCTTGGATATGCTAAGATGGATTAGCAAGTTCAGGTATGCATGAAGGGAATTTGTTCATGAAGATTTGAAAGCAGAAACAAACTAGTCATGCATTCGATTTTGTTTAGCCATGATAGTAAGCACTCTAACACTTAATGTTAGTACGAGTATGGATATTTGACAAATACTGGTTGTGACGAAGTAACAAATGTATGTATAGACTACTAAAAACCCTCACTTAGCTTTGCTAATTCGGATTGTGATGATCGATGTCCATAGGTTCATAGGTCTAGTCAAATATGAGATTGAAGATCGGGTCTGAAGATTTGGTTGTACGAGTCAAGCAAGGATGGATGATTCATTAAATAGGTTATAAACACCATCTAAAAAGAAAGCATTGTAACGCCTAGATAACTTTTCAAAAAGATTTCAGTTAGGATATACGTTGTTTGTGAGTATTAGTAAAAAAAAATTTGGGGACCGTTTTTCCGCTGCTAATTAAAAGGTTAAATCTTGTTTTCAAACTAGGGTGTTACAAGTTGGTATCAGAGCCCTGGTTTGAGCGAAATCAAGTACACATAGGTAAGTACTTGAACTCAAACTTGCGTACTCTTGTGATATGAACCGACAATCCGAGACTCGATCAAGACCCGAAGGTAAAATTGAATGAAAATGTGTACATGTACACTTAAATGAAGAAGCTAATTGTGTGGTGTATGTAAGGTAAGCTTGGATAAATAAGAAGGGTGATCCAAGATGCAATCTGGAGTAAGCACCGAGCCATGAGTTTGTACTATCGGATCCCAGGTACACAATTTTAATAAGTATGAGTACCAGTATTGGGAGAGTCACCCGAGAAAGGATTAATGATAATGAATGACGTTGATTTTCCTTTGGCGGGATCCAGATTGAAACACGAGGTATGATTTTCAAACAAAAGACAATGATATTGACTTGGTTAAAATTTAAAGATGTTGTATGAACTGAAACCCACATCTTCGAGCATAAGGTGGTGATTACATGAACGCACGAGACTAGTATGTGGATTGCGCGCCTGGCCAGTGCGCAAAAAGCATATGACACTCGTGAGACCATGATAAGCATCACAGGTATGTTCGGTAGGAATGGGAAGTAAATGGCTGTATGGGAAGGGTATGAGTCCGTAAGTAAGAACAGACCAACCAAGTAAGAACAAAAAGTAATAATGAAAGGTTTGAATCCATTGACGGATTCAAACATGAAAGAATGAAAAGTAAGAATGAAAGGTTTGAACCCATTGACGGATTCAAATGTAAAAGAATGAAAAGTAACAATGAATGATTTGAATCCATAGACGGATTCAAACTTAAAAGAATGCAAAGCAAGAGTGAAGGGTTGAAATCCTTAATTAAGCATGAACAAAACACGTGAGAATGAAGGATCGGATTCATCAACGACTAAGAGTCGAGTGAGGATAAAGGAAGAATTGCACCTTTCTCCCCAACTAAGGCAAGTATAAACATAGTGAGTAAGCGGTGATAATAGCATTGTCGGGTTAATCATGTCGATTGACTAATGGGATGCATATGTATATGTAAGTGCATGAATGAACATGTGATGGATAAGTTAAAGCTGACCGATAAAACGTAAATAAGAATGCATTAATAGATTGGTTTTCTGAAAAGCCAAACGAAGTTGAGGTTGTTATCTAGAAAGCAAGTAACGGTAAAATAACATGAAATGTTCGGTTTATTAAACAAGCGAAAGCGTCGAAAGTTGTAGTAGTAAGGAAAATATTAGTTGAGAAAAGTATTGAATAAAGTAATGTGATAGACACATTGTAACTTGACTTATGAGAAATTGGGGCGAATGACGGGCTAAGACCCGAGCGAATGGCTTAAGTATTGACGGGAAAAGAAAGTATTCGCAATATGTGCTAAAATTATAAAATGACGTTTTGTAAGTATGTTTGAACGGAAAGTGAGTACAATGTGTACTCCAATATGTATAAACAATAAGTAATAAGTGGTGGTTGACATTGAAAAGTCAAACTGCAGAAGTTGACAATAATTAACGAGTTGTAAGAATAGTACGTAAGAAACAAAAGGTGTAATGTAGTATACCTTGTAAGTAAGAAAATTGTGAAAGAAATATAGGTAAATAAACATCGAATCGAAATGAGTATTCTAATAAGAAGTGCTAATCGATAATTTTGTAAATAAGAATAGTAGAATGCTTGAAGTGATGAAACTTGTAGAGTTGGTAAAAAGTGTGCATTAAAAGGTATGTACAAAATCGTACTGCAAAGTGGAGTAAATTTCAAGAATATTCACAATAATCGTCGGATGGTACTGTACTCTGTACCTGAATGATTGTAAGTCTGGAAACTCTGATAGAAAGTACAAGACGGCAAGTACCGTTAAGAAATGCTAACTTTGATGCTGGGCTTGTTGGCCTTGTTCATCTGAACAAGACATTGTTGAAAAGATGCGCATAGGCGGGAGCTCAACAAATGAATGGATGCAATCAATCCAGGTATTACATGAACTCATGAGGAATCGGGCTGAACCGTCGGTTATGCAATGAAATCAAGGTTAGTAAAATGTGTAGTTTGCAATTATGAGTAAGAATTGGTATATTGAATGTTTAGCTTTAATGGTATTATAGGAAGGAAATTATGTCATTAGGAGGAGAGTTTCAAAATCTTTAAGTAAAAGTTTAGGGTATTGGTTAAAGGCTCGCACAAAGCACTCACGCAACATACTTGCTTAGTAAGGAAAAGTAGTGCGTGAAGGGAGCTAGTAGTAAAGTGATATGAATGAGATGATTTGAGACTAACATAAAGATATGCATGGTATAGATAACAATAGTAACAGTGGAATGATGCTTAATCATCGTGTCAAGAATGAATGAATAAGTAAGTTTAAGAAGGGTGGTTTTGTTGTAATATTAATAAGTCTTTGAATGATTATAGAATGCGTATGATAATATGTTGACCCCTCATATGAACATGAAGGTAACTAGAAGTAACGTTAGTAATGGGATGTTGAGGATGGCTAAAAGTGAACAAAATGAAAGATCGTATACGATGTATGCATAGAATGAAATAAATCGATTTATTTCGATTAGTAAATGTATGAATGTGTTATGCTTAATTAGAAAGTTAGAAACAAGTCGTAGACTTAGGTCTGTACGAGCAACAATATACATTGGAATAAATTCAATGAATGGACCGCTAGTGATGATATGTGCTAGGAACTAGCATTATAAGGTGAAAACGACACTAATAAGAGCTCTGGATCAAATTCTGACTCTTATGTGATTATGAAAGTAAATTACTAATTTAAGAAGGTATGGACAATGCGTACGATCGTGTTTATGCGTGAATAAAACTTTTTGCCAAGATCTCGAATGTATTCATGTTGAAGTGTGCCCTCTAAAAGAGTACAATAAGAAAGTAGGAGTATTAATGAGAAAGGTTTCGAGGACGAAACCTCTTTTAAGGGGGTAGACTTGTAACTCCCCAAAAACTCGAATTGTTTAATTTGCTAGTAGGTGTTTGTTGGGATTGAACCCTACCAGAGGAACAGATAATGATAGCCAAAACTGGTTCACACAGTGGATTCACAATAAGCAGTTGTTTACATTAGGCTTTCCCCTTGAAAGTGATTATAACAACTGATGGTTCTCTATCCACTGTCCGTATACAACTGCTGCTACCCTTTTAACTGCTGATAAAGCCCTGAAGAAGTAAACACTGCTGGTTCTATCTACTGATGACAAAGCACTGCCCACTCAAGGACTGATCAACTTTGAGGAAAGCACTGATGGAAGAAGATAGCAGTAGTTTAGTGTATTACTTGTCTTATGTAGAATCATTGGTTAAGATTAGCAGTGTTTGTATAGGAATAGTTGTTACAGGTTGTTAGGCTGTTAGACATCGCTTTCATGGTGACGTCAGCTGAGATGCCTCAGTGGTTTGGTTTGCCTATAAATGGAGCAGTACTCTGTACTGTTACATTTGATTGACTGAGTGAGTTCTTCTCCTCAATTCAATCCTTTCATCTTGTGCAACCAACCTTGGAGCATCAGGCTGAGGGGGAGTTTAGTTTGTAAGCATGCTTTGTAATCTTTTGATTTACTTTGTAATCTTTCGACTGATGCAATTCATGTGTTTAACAAATCTATTTCTCTTTATGATTGTGTTTACAAAGTTTGTTGTTCATTTCCGCCGCACTTAAACTCTGTTCATCTCTATTGATTTGTCTAAATTATACAAACAAACACAATTATGAGAGCCTCCGATCCTAACAATTGGTATCAGAGCCTGGACAGTCAAATTCGATCTAACAATCAATTTGACATAACAGTTCAGCTCAAAATTCATTGATACTAAGGTTGTTTGTATTCAGTTGAAAAATAGAGTAACGAGTAATCACGTTCAAAGTGGCTACTCAAAAACTCTTTAAAACAACCAAGATGTCATAGGACACATAAATTTCATATAACAAGTGACGTCATGCATAAATCACCTATAGTTTCTAGATCTGAATCAGATAACTGTGGTATAATTAGTTACGAAAATTGATTTCAATTGTTGTTTTGAAGTTCGTGTTGTTTCCATCATGTTTGTTGCTAAAGTATGTACCTCATGTCAACAAAACCTATGTTTGATTAAATAACATTAATGTTTTTGTTAACATAAAAAGAGGGATATTAAAACTTTAGTTACAAGATCTTATGTGTTGAAAAACAGGTTGGAAATCCTGTTGAAAAGGACCAAATCAACTTTGTTATAAACATATTAAGAAAATCAGGTGTTGAAATAGTCCAATTCATATGTAATGTGAGATTTGACATATGCATGTACAAAATATGACCAGATCTCTCAAAAACATTACTGCAAAATGATTCTGGATTAAGTATTTCTTCAATAAAGACCTCCCAGTAAGTATTTCATTACTTATGAATGGGAAGGGTAAAAAGGGAAGAAGAAAAATCACAAAAACTCAAAAAGTGTGTTTATCTCAAAACTCTTGAAGTCAAAAGTAAAGAGTATAAACTCAAAACACTTAAGAGTTCAAATTTGGGGTAAAGATGGTCATTAAGCAACTGTATGCATACATTGGGTCAGGAGAGTTCAGGTAAAAATAGTATCTCCAGTGAATGAACTTACAAGAGGACTAGACAAATTTTCAGAATCATCACATGGTAACAAAGTCAATAACCGGGTTTTCAAAAACTCATGTGAACATGTGTCCTCATTTTTGTTGTCAATCAATCAACAAGAAAATGGTACCAAACAGTGGTCAAAATGTATTTACAATTTCATACCAATGTTGTCAAACCACTGACCATTTTCATAAACTTGATATTGATATGATTAGGAGCTTTAGTGGAAAATTTTACCAGATCCTTTTGGTGCTGTTTTCAGAAAATCCTTTAATTTTTTTCTGAAAAAGGATTTTCTCAAATAAAGCAGGATATATTATTCTTTATTTTTTTTTCTTTTAAGAATAATATATTTTGAACTTTTTACTGGTTTTTGATAGTAAAAGTTTCAATCTCCTGTCAGGATATATAACCTTTATTTTTGTTGGTAATATTATCCTCAAAATGGATCAAAAGGAAATGGTACAAGTGTCAAGGTCATGTCAGACTCAAGTTTGTTTTTACACTGAGCAAAAGATTGATTGTTAACAAACCCTAAAATACTTGGGTACTCATGTTCTAATTAAAATAATTATGACACAAAATGAGTTGCCTTAGTGAAAAGGTTTTTCATCATCTGGGATACTAAACCACTGTCTGGAATTCGTAAAAGCTTCAAAATGTGTAATTGACATGTGGCAAAACCTTGTATAAAAATTCTCAAAACAGTTGCTGACATACTAGCCTTTCAAATCATTACCATTACCTTACCTTACCCCTAACCACTGTTTTGTTCAAACATCTGCTTCCTAAATATTGTCCACTGCTGAAAGTCAACCACTGACCTTTCATTTTCTTGGCAAGCACTGATGCTCAAAATCAGTGACTTATCCACTGATAGTGAAAATCATCCACTGCTCACATAATTATTACCATTGTCACCACTGATATTTGTTTCATCAGTGGTTCTCCAAAACAACTGTCCTCCATTATTCATCTTGTCATCGGAGGTTGGCACGTGGTAAGTTTTTAGCCATCAGATCTTTGTAACCGCTGCCACATCAGCACTTACTTTTTCCCTAAATAAAAACCTGATCAAAACCCTAAACAGGGTTTTACACTATCGAATTGAATTCCAAAAATTCTCTTCTTAAAGCAGTTTCCAACCTTCATTTCAAATCATTCTTCATATTTCTTCATCTTTCCAACCTCCATTTCTTCAAAATGACGAAATCAAAATCAAAATCAAAGTCAAAATCATCATCATCTTCCAAAGAGGTCGCTCAAACGGCCGCTGAAACCATTGAAATCCCATACAAATCCCCTCACAATTACTTGGGTCTACTCACAAAACCCACCAACAACCACACCTTCGATTCAATCATTGATATTCTCTCAGCATCAAAGTACAAAACTTTGTTAATAGCTGATGCTCCAATTTATCAAGAAACCCAGAGAGAGTTTTGGAAAAATGTTACCCTTAAAAAACAAGGCGAGACCGTCATTGCCATCAACTCCTCTATACAGGGTAAAGTGATTCAAATTACTCCACAATCAATTTCAGAAGTCTTTAAGCTCGATGATCAGAAAGGTAAAACTTCTTTTCCCAAAAACGAGTTGAAAACTGATTTTCTGAAAAGAGGGTATGCAGAACAAACAAAAATAGATACCTTACAAAAAGGTTACTTCCCTTCTGCATCTAGGTTTTTATTCCACACACTTTTGATGTGTGTTTCAAATAAAACAACTGCTTTTAACGAAATACCATTGAAGATCCAATGTCTGGGTTATGCTATTTTAAATAATGAAAATTATAATTATTCCCAGGAGATCTTTGATGATTTGGTGAAAAATGTTGATAGCAAAGCATTGTTACTTTTTCCAAGGTTTCTAAGCTACTATTTTAAACAAAAATTTGGAAAAGAAAATGAAAATTTGCTCAAACAAGGTGTTTATTTTCAAATAAAAGGTTTAACACCTAAAACATTCACTAGAATGTTGACACCTATAAAAACAAAAGCAGAGGTGCCTGAGCAGAATTTAGCAGCTACCACTGCTCCTCAGGCATCTACTGTTGAGCCCACTGCTCCAGGTGATCATAGCAGCACAACCACTGCTTTGAAACCCACACCTGTCATCACCAAAAAGACCAAAAAGAAATCATATAAAAAACCCACCAAACCCAAAACAAAGGCATCTCTGGAAGATGAGATCCCAGAGTCACTGCCAGTGACAACACAAATGTCACTTACAACCACTGCTGCTACTTCCTCACAGCAGTTGGAAGAAAGATCTCCACCATTGCCTCAAACTCCTCCTGCATCCTCACAAAAGGATCAGGTTGTAAGCACAGGGACCCCATATTATGAAGCTCTGGATTCAATTGGATCCATCTTCCTCAGTCCTGATCCCAAGGACATGTCTCTTTCAACACCCATACCTTCACCAATCATATTACCACAATCCATAATACCCTTGTTGCATGCAGTTGGTATAGCTCAGACACAAACCAGTTCCTCTCTACCACCTATCACTGAGAGTATACTCCCACAAGTGACTGGGTCTGATGCTACTACCCCTGCTATCCCAGCAACAACTGAGGAGGTTACACCCCTTGAGTTACAAGTAACTCTTGGTGGTAGTTCAAGTGGAGCAGCAACTACAAGTGATGGATCAACAGATCTACATTTGGACAGTTGTTTCATTAGTAAGACTCCCTTGAAGGCAATTTTTTCTATAGCACCTCTGGTAACCACCAGTGAGTTTGTTTTAACCACTGGTACCCTCAAAAGGTTATCAAGTGTTGAAAAGAGAAGACCCTAGAACCAAGAACAAGGGGCATCAATGGGTGATTTTTGGGACTCAGTTCCTAAGTCACACATTGGTACAACCACTGCTGGTAGGGAATCAGATGATCCCATTAACGTGGGTAAGGATTTAAAATATCAGGAATTGACGGGAAGAGTTGAAAAACTTGAAACATCAGTTGCTGAAATAAAGGATATGGTGCAACAGCTATTAAAAGCTCAAAAAGCAAAATCCACTGCTGTTCCAGCTCAAGCACCTGCACAACCTGCACCTGCTACAAATGAGTTGTGTAACTTATTCCAACCCCTGCTTGAAAAACAAAAACAAATGGCTGATCAGCAGCATGAAATACATGTAAAAATGCTGACAAACATGGTGGAGTCAAGATTTAAAGATACTCAAGCAGACATCAAAGCTATCAAGGCTCATATCCAAAGCACCACTGGAAAAATTCCTCCCACTATCCTCTTCATGGATAACCCCCTTCCAGATAATGCCAAAAAGGGGGAGAAAATCAAGCAGTTGAAGAAGAAGGGAATTGAGGATGGTGTTTATATTGAACAAGATAAAGAAAAATAGACATCTAAACCACCTCCCCAAGGTTCCAAACCTCAAACCACAAAATCTCAAACTTCTATCCAAACAGCTGATATGTCAGTGGTTTCAAAAACTGCTAGCCAAACAGCTGCCATTTCTTCAACACACACCACTACAACACACACTACAATCACTGCCCTATCATCACAACCTAAAACTACATCACCATCCACCAAATTACCACCTGCTCAAAAGCAGAAGACATCTACTGACACATTAGTAGTTGTAATGACAACAGAGGTTGAAACACCAGTTGTTTCAACAACTGTTTGCCAGTCATCCACCACTGCTCTCATTAATGTCACATCACCACCATCACCTCCTGCGAAAAAGCAGAAGACATCAGATGTTACAACATCTGTTGTAATGATAACAGTGATTCAAACACCGGTTGTCCCAACACCTGTCTGTCCAAATATTTACACCAGAAAAAGAAAAACAACTCAGGCAGGTGATGACAAATATGATCCTATGGCTGCAAAATATCCACTGGAACCTGAAGCTGTAAAAAATGAGATGAGACAATTCTACACTGAGGATGATCCTTCAAAAAGAAGATTTCCTTCTCTCATAGGTTTCATAGTCCCAGAAAATATGGATGAATATCTCGAGCTCAAAGCAAGGCAAGCTAAGATAAGAGCTAAGCTTGAGTGCAAAGACCAAGGTGACGAAGCCATTTCAGAAAAATTGGAATTCTTGCTCACTAAAGTCAAACAGATGGAAGATTATGCAAGAGATCTGAGCAAAGAAATGTCAGATTTACCACCCAAAGCAGATCTACGAAAATAAATGAGAAAAGAATATCTTGCATACATCATGAAAGAAAAATTCTATCCAGCTGAAGAAAAACAGTTTGAAGAATGGCCAATCATTGCATTAAAGCATGAGGCAAACAGAATTGAAAGGATCAAGAATGATTCAAGAAAGAAGAAAACAACTCCAAACTGGAATAAATACAAGAAGCTCATTGCTGATCTGACTTCTGAATACAAAAGAAAGAAGCAAGAGCTAGTGGATGCAAAGGTGGATACTGCTACAGCCATAGCAAAATGGACAAAGCAATATACCGATGAGGCTTATGAAAGGCTGAAGAAAAGGAGGATGACAGATTCTGACACTCCAAAGAAGCCTGACTACAAAAAGCCAGAACAGCAGACTAGTGCTTTTAAACCACTGATCACAACAGCAGATACCTCAATCATTGTGATAAACCAAGAAAAGAGGAAACAGCTGACTAAAGCAGAGGAACAAGAACAGATTGACAAAGAAGTTGCAGAAGACATAGCTGCAGCAAATGAAGTCATAGAAAAGGCTTTCAAACGAATGTCTGAAGCTCAGGATACTGCTTTACAAATTTTCACAAGGCCGAAATCTCCAAGCTCATCAGTAAATAAATCTCTCCCAAGAAACCCATTGGGTTAAAAAATACTAAAGTGGCTCTCTGATCAAAAGACCCATGTATTGACCCTGATCAGATCCAATGGTGAAATGAAGTACATATCAAGGAAACAAGCACTAACCCTTGGTGTTGAAGATCTACAAGATCTCCTTGAACTTTCATTGTGCAGGGATGAGGGTGACTCAAGCTCCAAAGACTTTGAAGCAGAATTTAAAAGACAAGCTAGTGAACTTCTGATGAGGAATAAAGATCCAAAATAATGAAGTGTTTTGGCATTATCTGTTCCAGGGGGAGATTGTTGGGATTGAACCCTACCAGAGGAACAGATAATGATAGCCAAAACTGGTTCACACAGTGAATTCACAATAAGCAGCTGTTTACATTAGGCTTTCCCCTTGAAAGTGATTATAACAATTGATGGTTCTCTATCCACTATCCGTATACAACTGTTGCTACCCTTTTAACTGCTGACAAAGCCCTGAAGAAGTAAACACTGCTGGTTCAATCTACTGAAGATAAAGCACTGCCCACTCAAGGACTGATCAACTTTGAGGAAATCACTGATGGAAGAAGATAGCAGTAGTTTAGTGTATTACTTGTCTTATGTAGAATCATTGGTTAAGATTAGCAGTGTTTGTATAGGAACAGTTGTTACAGGTTGTTAGGCTGTTAGACGTCGCTTTCATGGTGACGTCAGCTGAGATGCCTCAGTGGTTTGGTTTGCCTATAAATGGAGCAGTACTCTGTACTGTTACATTTGATTGACTGAGTGAGTTCTTCTCCTCAATTCAATCCTTTCATCTTGTGCAACCAACCTTGGAGCATCAGGCTGAGGGGGAGTTTAGTTTGTAAGCATGCTTTGTAATCTTTTGATTTACTTTGTAATCTTTCGACTGATACAATTCATGTGTTTAACAAATCTATTTCTCTTTATGATTGTGTTTACAAAGTTTGTTGTTCATTTCCGCTGCACTTAAACTCTGTTCATCTCTATTGATTTGTCTAAATTATACAAACAAACACAATTATGAGAGCCTCCGATCCTAACAGTGTTCGTGTTTTATAATACGAAATAAAATAACTAGGTTATTTAACCAAGTTAGATGATTAGTAAAACTAGTAAGGAAAGAAAGTTGTGCCATTAATGACCAAGTAGCAAATAAGAGGGACTAAAGGTGAATGTTTTAGGTTGAAGTTATAACTAAAAAGAAAGAGCAGGAGTTTAGTGTGTGTATGTGTGTGTATGTCAACATACCTGAGAGAGAGCAAGATAACTCCCAAATAACTACAAGAAATTGATGATGAAATTGGAAGCCAACCTCTTGCATGAATGAAGAAATAACATCATCTAGCCCTAACAATCACTTGGTAAGTTGTATGATTCAATTTGGTAAATTTTGTATGAAGTGGGTTTTGATGAAGTCACGAATTAGTATGAATTGAGCATGAATATATGTTAGAATCATCATATGGAACATGAATTATACAAGATTTTGATGTCATTTGATGTTTTGGGGTGAAACCCACTTGTAGTAGTAAGGATGATGATACATGTGAATTATCCTTGTTCAATGTTATGTAAATTGTTGATGTAGTATGTTGCATGTGATGAAGTATTATTAGACAAGTTTATTATGATATGAAATTAATGGATGTTTAGTTGTATTTGATGTATGAAAACAAGAAATAGGAATATAAGCATGAAACACGTGAACATTGTGCCATAAATATGGTACGCATGCCAAGTGTTTGATGAAATGTCTAGGTGGCAACAATAGGTGAAGTTGTTTGCATGTAGTTGATGAACATGAAAGGAATGTGATAATGTGATTTGAAATATGTAATTATTTAAAAATTGAATACTATTAAAAATATGTGTATGAATTGCAAGATGTGATGTTAACGCAAATTTAATTCAGAATTCGACGATGGACGAAGAAGATAATAAAACAAGTTGTCTGAGAGCAACTTGTATTTATAAGCTTGAGTATGCCATGCCACTAATAGGGCTTATATGGTAAACATAATTAAAGATTTGACAAGATAAAATAAATGTCGGACACTAAGAAAGCGAAAAGACTTGGAATGTATGCCTATGAAAAACGATGGGCCGTTTCAAGAAAGATATATAGGTATGTGTTTTATTTTGCCCTTGGAAAGAAATGTTAGTTGGAAGGTAATAGTAAACATGATTTTCAAATGAAAAGGTTTCGGGGACGAAACCTACTTTAAGGGGGTAGACTTGTAACATCCCGTTTCAAGTGAAGTTGTAAAATAATATTTTATTATTTGTTTGGAATTATTAATGGAGGAAAATAACTTTGGGTACCCATATATTTTAACGGATTGTATTTTAGCAATAAAAGTCGAGAAATATAACCGGTTAGCTTCGGGGTAATACCGTTACCTCATCTTGTGGCTTACCTAAACTTAAATGGGCATTGTTATATAAAAATTAAATTGAGGGTGTATGTTGCAATTATTTAAAAGTTGAATGTATAAAAAGGCAACTTTAGGCTCATTTGTGACAAAAATGGCTGGAGTTAGAGAGAGAAATGCATAAAACTAGAGAGAGAAAGGAAGTGGTGGTCTAATGGTGGTCCGATGACGGTTTGCGGCGGCCAGTGGTGGTCGGAGTTGCGGGTTTCAACCTGAAACCACCTCGCGATGATAAGAATGCAATAGTAAGCTCTTTTTTCTCAAAAATCTCAAGTTAAAGTCGTTTTTAGATGTCAAAAAGTTAGATTCGTCTATGTAATTTCCGTTTTATTTTGTGCGGTCTAAAAGAAGTGGCTGGTACAGGAAAACCAACCGTTGAATGGAGCCCAAATTTTTATAGTAGCTTTATGACTTATTAATGTTAACATCCAACGGTTGGAAATATGAAATGTGTTCCGGAGGTAGGTGATTTACAGCTCAAATCGTAGCAGTTTGAATTTTCGGAACTGAAAATGCAGTCAAAAAGGTTGAGTTATTCCAGGAGATCCGACCATTGGATTGAGCTAAAATTTTGACAGTAGCTTTTGAGGACATGAATCTTCAATCATACCAAAGAAAATTCCGATCAGATGTTAGTAAGTATGGTTTTGAAAATGATCAGTTTGTAACAGTTTATTTGTGCGAAAAGCAAGAACTTGATTGTGATGCATGGATGATTTAATGGAGTTTTATACGAAATCCGAGACCGTAGAAATGTTTGTGATGCAAAAATAAACACAACTACATAAGTGGATCTCGTTGTATGTCGGCTACAAGAAAATCCGTGTACACGATCAATCACGTTTTCCTACGGGCAAAGGTGAGTGGTTTATATATGTTTTGGTATGAGTTGTTACTTTCGATTTTATTAAGTTTATGAACACATAACATATGCTATCTTATTGTACTTATTGAAAGTCCATGATGAACGATAAAATTAAAATCATGTAGATCAATTATTTGATAATGGAAGTATGGTATTTCATGTAGTAATTCATTGGCCATATGAGTTAAATATTCAAGTAAAGTTGAAATGTTAAGATGTTGTGTTCCGAATCCATTTGGTTAGATTAGAATGATCACTCAACATAAACATAATCTTGAAAGACATATGGAATAACAATTATGTACTAGAATGGAAGTTTAGAATGTATCACTATATGTGTGTGTTTAATCATGGTGTTGAGGTACAATCCTGAGTACTGAACCGTCTGCGATTTAAATGCTCATGGTTGTGTTTTCTGACTCTTGGATATGCTAAGATGGATTAGCAAGTTCAGGTATGCATGAAGGGAATTTATTCATGAAGATTTGAAAGCAGAAACAAACTAGTCATGCATTCGATTTTGTTTAGCCGTGATAGTAAGCACTCTAACACTTAATGTTAGTACAGGTATGGATATTTGACAAATACTGGTTGTGACGAAGTAACAAATGTATGTATAGAATACTAAAAACCCACACTTGGCTTTGCTAATTCGGATTGTGATGATCGATGTCCACAGGTTCACAGGTCTAGTTAAATATGAGATTGAAGATCGGGTCTGAAGATTTGGTTGTACGAGTCAAGCAAGGATGGATGATTCTTTAAATAGGTTATAAACACCATCTAAAAAGAAAGCATTGTAATGCCTAGATAACTTTTCAAAAAGATTTCTGTTAGGATATACGTTGTTTGTGAGTATTAGTAACAAAAAATTTCAGGACCGTTTTTCCGCTGCTAATTAAACGGTTAAATCTTGTTTTTAAACTAGGGTGTTACACTACGCTTAAAACTTAAAACACCGTGCCAAGAAAATTAAGCAGTGTATTTTTTAGTGTTAAACCGTCTGTTTTAGTTGTATTTTAAATTGTAATGTTTGGTATTTTTCTGTATAATACCATGCCAAATTAACCCAAAACATCATTTTTCAAGTCCAAAACATGATCCCTACATAGACTTCTCACACTTCTTAGAAAAATGTCCTTTATAATATATATATATATATATATATATATATATATATATATATATATATATATACAGGGGACGTTATCTTGAGAACGCTAAAAATTGCGAGAACCGTGAGAACGAATGAGAAAAACCAATCAAAACCAATTTTTTTTATACAAAACTCTTTGTAATTAAGATACAACATCAAATAATTCGTTTCTCCTCTCAAAATCACTCTTATTAGTGTAAATTTACACATGTGTCAATGAGAAAACTTATACATGTGTAAATTTTCAATATTTACAAATACATAAAACGTATAAATTTAATTTCTAACG
Organism: Helianthus tuberosus; assembly: GCA_030545235.1. Taxonomy (NCBI): domain Eukaryota; kingdom Viridiplantae; phylum Streptophyta; class Magnoliopsida; order Asterales; family Asteraceae; genus Helianthus; species Helianthus tuberosus. Next base: position 30,337,559 of record CM060397.1, read on the forward strand.
TTGTATTCGAATAATAATGGCAATTGTAAAAAAAATTTGAATTTGAATTGTTTTTGACCAGGTTGTCGCGGTTTTTGCATGTGTTCTCACGGTTCTCACAATATTTAGCGTTCTCATTTAAACATTCCCCTATATATATATATAGAGGAAGGTTCAAATGAAAACCACTAGTTATCGCGAAAACTTGAAAACTAACTAAAAAACCTAAAAAACATACCAAATTTTTTTTTGCATACCAATTTTGGTGTGTTTTTTAGGCTTTTTTTAGTTAGTTTTCGAGTTTTCGCAATAAAAGTGGTTTTCATTTGAACCATCCCCTATATATATATATATATATATATATATATATATAGTGAAAGTGTAAAATACAATATCCCTTGTCGTACAATAGTACGAGATAAAATAATAATATGCGTGATTAGTTTTATAACATGCGTGATTAAGGTTTTACCACATGCTTGATTTCTGATTTTGTACATGCGTGATTATGTTCATGCGTAATTATGGTTTTCAACATGCGTGATTATGTTTTTTCAATATACGTGATTAGGGTTTTGAGTTTTATAACGTGCGTAATATCATCTTGTACGTATCGTACGTTAAGGAATATTGTACGTTAACCAACCCTAATATATATATATATATATATATATATATATGGTAGGATTCATGCGAGACCCACCCTTACCGCGAGAACCACGAGAACCAATGTGAACATAACCAATATAAACCCACCCCACCGCCACCCAAAAACCTAAACCCCCACCCCCATAAAAAAACTATATCTCATCAAAAACCCCCCAAAAACCTAATCCCCACCCCGCAAAAACTAAACCCCCTGTCACACCCCACCTACACATCTTGCATTTACTACTATACCCGGAGTGACTCCATGTATTGCTTGACGTAAAAAGATAGGGGATTTATTTCTGTCTTTTGTTGATTCTTTTTCACGGCTCGATAGATAATAGATCCGGGGCAAGTGTTCGGATTTATTATGACATAGCCATGAGGCGCTCAACGGACCTTTTTGATCTTATAAAAACCTTTCTGACTTTAGATTGATACAAAAACGACTTTTTGTTCAACCTAGTATATTTCAGATATCTTGTGCAACCTATTATATTTCAGATATCAATTAAAAGTTCTTAGATGGATCTGCTTAATGTTATTTTAGATAGAGTAATAGTACTCTATTCCAAATCACGCGAGCAGACATTAGCTATTACTAAGAAATTTTGATAGATTCAGTGATTCGAAGTCTTTTTGATTAGTTTTATTTTAATAGTCTTTGTTTTAGAAAAAAAAAAGAATGACAAGAAAAAATAGATTTTGTAAGCTATCCATGTATCAGTCCTACAAAATACCATACGGAATAGAACGCTTAGAAGGGATATAAAGAAATTCTTTGATTGGTTCTTCCCAAAGGAATGATTTATTTTATTTGACTGATGGGGCCAACAAACAATTAATTATAACAAATCAAAAAATATCTAAAACAACCAAAATCATAACTAAAATAAAGAAAAGGTCAGATCTTCTATTTGAAACGCAACCGATGGCGGAAACATCAAAGTGAGACGAAAACAAGATTACTCAAAGCATCATAACGCTAATTGTGACAATATTTAATTAATCAAAATTTCATAAATGCTAAAATGAATACATTGTTCAACAAAACAAATACAACAAATTGTAGCAACATTACAAATCATAAATAATTGTTTATTTCATTAAGGTGAGTATTTATGTCCACCCTAATTGTGTTTCCTCAATCATCATCTATCAACCTGCAACATGTATAAAAATATGATCAACACAAAGTTGGCGAGTATACAAGTTTGATACATAACATAATAGTGAAAATGTTTAATGGTGCTCAAATCCAACATGATAAATGTATATCCTGTCACTAACGTACAATACAAGTGTAAACTATGTGTCAAACCAGAGTTTAACGTATAACAGCCCTCCTAAAAACCCTTGACATGCCCTACACGTCTTAAAATATACCCCGTATACGAAAAAACAAGCTTAAAATACCTTTATATTATTAAAAATCAAATAAAAACAAAAATATATGATTCTCGCGGGGCACGACCCACATTAGAAAAGGAGTCGCGGGCCGTGACAAAGTGGCACCAGGCGGCACCAGGTTGCGCCACGTGTCCCTGGCATGTTAAGTCTAGACCGTTGATTCATCCAAGCTAGGGCCTACCCTAGTGGCCTCGCGGGGCGCGAGCCGCCTATCTCCTGTAACATTCCTAAAAATTATATATATATATATATATCGACTTATGTTATTAAAAGGATACATCATGGGTAAATTGACCAATGGAAATAGGAGGTATTTTGGGCAAATCTAGGAACCATTTAATAATTTAATTATAAAAATAGTTTATATTTGGACCTACTCTGTTTTTAAAGAAACTTGGTTCAAAATGTAGATAAAATTATTCTCGTTCTAATGGCATATTAATTATTTTATAAAACATCATATCTTAGAAGTTTTAAAAGCCAAATGAGTAAAGCAGTTAAATTAATATATTATTATATAAAATAATATATTTCAAAACTAAAGTGTTAGTGTACGTAAATTCCATAATAACATAATTTACTTACAAATGAAATTATTGCTTGTGTATATGTATAGTAAATACGTGTGTGCATGGAAATTTGTTATGTCTACGTGTATGGCTAAGAGTCATAGTGAATTAAATGATTGTGTGCACTCCAAGGGACACTCCAAGTATATATAGATTTCCAAATCAAACGTTTTGTGTGTTCAATCTGTCTCCCCCTCTATTCTCTTATATATATATATATATATATATATACCTTATTTTCCTAGTAATTCACCCCTAATAATAATAAAGCCATACCCCGTTTTAAGTATTGTAGCCCCTGATCACTGATACCCTGTCCAAGTGACGTAGGGCCCCGTAACGTATGTCAAGGCTCTGCCTAAATTCGTTGGGGTTCTGTCTCATGACGTAGGGATAATATGGAATTGGGTTACTATACTTAATGTGAGTACACTATATATTTTATTAAATAACCCAGGAATTGTACCCAAGATATATCAACCCTCCTAAAACACCCCTGACACCCTACACTTTCTAAAATACATCCCATACGTGAAAACTAAACCCAAAATATAATATAGTATTTAAAATAAATAAAAAACAAGAAATAGTAAGTTGAGGCAGGCCGCGTAGACCCACCCCAATCCTTACGCGGGCGGTATGAAGGTTGATACTTGATTCCTTTGATTTTATTAAGTTCAAGCGGGCCGCGTAAGCTACCCGTTAAGCTAACGCGGGCCGCGAGAGAATAAAAAGGTGGCGCAGCCCGGTGCGGCCACGTGGACCAACACCCAGCAGGCCTACTCGATGACTCAGCCCAGCTACGTTTGACCTGGAGTCAACGCGGGCCGCGTAAGCCCTGTCCGTATGTTACGCGGGCCGCGACAAACCTAGAATCAGCAACTATACATAGGTGGCCTCGGGTCTCAGTCGAAACTCGTTCACAATTCATTCTCAAATCACAATTTCTGATAGTAGAGATAATACGCGGGTATTATACCCCTAATTAGCGAGGTTCTGCTCCGTTGTAAGTATTATAACCCCAGTTTCGTAATAGATACGCTGCCCGATTGATTTAGGGTTCCGTAACAACTGTCGTGGTGCTGCCCGACGTAGTTGTTGGAATACCGTCTCGGAGAGGGTATCATTAATATTTTCAAAGGGTTATGATACTAACCTATGTACATCTGTTTAAATTATAGATTATTCCCAGGAAACCTTTACGCGAAGTCTAATATAGCAATGTGAGTTTATCCTCTTTTTGTTAACCTTTTTGGAATGTTTTACAAAACCTTAATTGTTTTACAATGTGATTAAGCGGTGATTGAGTCTTTGTAGTTCTTCAATTACTGCCGGTATGTTGGGGTTTTGTATACAAAATATACTACTGCATGTAGTAAGTCGGGGATGACAGTACGTTACCATTGGACAACGAGTTAGCCAATGTGTAATATGACCCACAAGTCAGGATTGACAGTACTGAATGAGTAATTGTGTAGAAATAAACAATGTGATTGCTCTCAATACTGTTCACTGTGACTTTTTATTTAAACTTGATTAAACTGGGATTCACTCACCAGTATTTCCTGCTGATAAAATGTTTTAAACACGTGTTTCAGGTAACTTAGTGTGAAGCCAATAAAAGCCAGCTGAAGAGCACTGAATGCTTGGAAAACGTGGCAATAAAGTTACCTAAAATAAAATAGATGTTTTTATTAAATAAAATAGGATTTATTCCTATGAAAATGTGTGTACTGCAAACTTGGGTTTTTCCCATGTATTTGTATTTATAAAATATGGTGGTTTACTCTGATAAAATATTTCCTAACTACGGTCCTGATGAAAATTCCGCTGCCAAATTTGACAAAAACGCGATACCACCGAAACTGGCTCGCGGCCGCCCGTTCCCGGGGATTAGGGATCGGGGGTTGTGACAGAAGGTGGTATCAGAGCCTAGCCACTGGTTCAAGCCAAAGAAGTGTTCTGCTGACACTTAAATTTTAAATTCTGTGTTAGGAAATAACTTATGTGATTATGTGTTTTATATTATTTGACTATTTGTTAGTCTACAGTATGGGTAAGCAAAGAATTTCAGACATCTATCGTCAATTAGATAGTTCACCAAAAGATAAGGGAACCTCATTTCAACCAAATCCCTCAGGATACTCAGCAGATACCGAGGAAAGAATATTTATTCGTAAGGCACAGTCTGAGAAACCATTTACCATTAGGAAGAGAAGTTGGATTATTAGCAAAAGTCGAGAGAAAATAAAGAAGTCACAACTAAAGGGAGCGATAATCAATCAGGAAATAAATGCACAAACTCAGGAAGCAGACAATAACCCACTAGGGGAAAATGAATTAGATGAACAATGGGTAAATCTCCATATGTTAGCCACTACAGCACTAAATGCTAACTTATATTAAATAGTCGAACAAGCCAAACTAGTACCAGCACTCATGCCGCCTATGAGCTAGAAACTTTAAAGGAACTTTGCCCATTAGATAACAACTTAGTAGAGACAGGAGATGAAATAGACCTTATATAAAAGCATGTTGAGCCTAATACTCCTATAACCTAGATAGACTAAAATAAATTACGGATGTATAATCACTAGTATATTTTGAATTTCAGTTGTAGCTTGTAATAAATACATATATATATATATATATATATATATATATATATATAAGTCGCAATGTTTGCCGTTTTTAATCAATTCATTTTTATGATTGTACTCAAATGTTTGTACGAGAAATTTGTCTGTAATGATTAATACCACCTACTTAAATAATATTATAATACGTTAAAATAGTTAAAAGAATCATGAAATATTTTATTTAAAATAGGAGTTTATCAGTTAAAATAATTATACGGTTTATTATTAATACATGTTTTAATATTGTCATATATATCATTAGATCTGACATATAAAATGTACAAATATAATCATTTGTATTCCTATAAAAATGTATTTAAATACATTCAATTGTTAATATATATCAAACTAAGTTAGTTATTAACAAAGCAGTCATGTTTATGATTCTCTTTTGAAACCAATCATTTACTTTGATACATATTGAAATATATGGTATAAAGCTTTAAAACTTTGTGGTTTTAATAATATTGTTTCAAAATAATTTATATTTAAATAAATAAAACCAAAGCTATTACATTAACCAAAAAGGATTTTAAGAATTAATAAAATTTAAAAGATTGCTTTAGTAGATCTAGCCAAAGCAAATTTTGAAACCTAGGTGTACCAATTTCCCACTTTATTTTATCCCTTCTGGTTTATAACCAGTTGGCCATAAGACTTTATACTTTCATAGTTTTATGAATTAACTGATGTTGGGATTACTTGTAAAAGTTTATATTGAAATACTTAGCGATAAAATGGATGGTTAAATGAATGTGATGGGTATTCATGAGTAAATAAAATCATTTAAAATTTTTTGAGATTTGGGTTGGTTGGACTACGTAGGAAGGCCTAACTAAACGTTGAAAGCATTTATACAAATCTTTAATATTAAGGTATATCCAGAATAGGTCTTATGCTTGGGAATAATTAATTATAAGATTAACCAGTCATATTAGTTATAGGATTGTGTATCCTAAATTATAAAGAAAAATATTCGAGTCAGCTGTCTGATGTATAATAATACAATATTAGTAAATGAGTTAAGTTGATAAATTGAATGTTAAACTTAACTTAAGTAGTTTCGAAGTTCTCATACTTTAAAAAGATTATAATGAAGATAAAAGAGATAAGATTAAATTGTGATTGGTTAAATAATAGATATGGAGATTCTCATAAAATAACTATAGTAATAAAATATCAGTAATGTAACCGTGACACAAATAAATTTTATAAAGTCGGTTACTTGAATTTATAAAAGATCTATTTAGTTAAATACTTGAAAAATAGATCGCGAATATATACGAAGTAAAGTATTAATCTTAACATATTTTGAATATAAAATAGACATACTTTGATAGTATGGGATGAAGTACGCTACATAAAGTTTGAAAAAAAAAATTGTTATGTGTTTTAAGTTTATATATTCAATCTTATATATATCCGCTATATTGTTATAACTAAAGTTTTCAATTACAGAAAGTAATTTATGTATAGTATGTATATCTATTGGTAACCCATAAATAAAATGTCATGGGTCACATTTACACATATTTTTCTAAATAATGCCTCTCAATCTTAAATTGATTCTTATAAAGGAAAAGGTAGGAATATGATAATTGAAATAGATATATAGATGATTACTTGAGGAGAAATTATTAAGGTAATATAAATAGTGAGTCTTGTATAGTTTAACCCATTAATTAAAAATGAAATTATTCTTATGAGTCCAGAAAGTTTATATTTGGACTAATTTATTTTATTTATCCATCATTTGATTCTAAAATAATATATTCAATAAATTTAACAGAAGTTTATTTCAATATAAATAAAGTCATGGAAATAAGCTTGATGATTGGTACCATCGGATGTATAGTTATTATTTTATATGTGTGTTTAATATTAACTAGAAAATTGAAATTTTATATACATATATGCATATACCCAATAGAATTTCTTGATGGTATACCCAATATAATATCTTCTGTAAGATAAACATAAGAGAAAATATCATTGGTGATTCATATGAAAACATGAAGTCATCATAAACTATGAAACCTACTATGTTTTAAAAATACCATATGTCTCAATAAAATATTCATTGCAACGGGATCTAAGGTTATATATATGCATAAATAAAAGAGTTAGAATTTTGATAATTACTGGTAAAACCCCAGGAGAGTATTTAGACTTGAAACTAAGGAAAATGCCTTAGTATAAAGCTTTGAGATAAGCCAATTACTTGCATAGATAAAGTGTGATGGTTATTGGTATTCCATGAGGATGATGACTAGAACAGTGCCTGTATGCTAAATAAGCGATAACAACTGGCCACTGTTATTTCTTGTTTACTGATACTACTCGGTTCTAGAATATGATCTTTCATGAGAATACTAATTTCCTTATTCCTTGACACAAGCCATAATAAATGATGTACTTCTAAAATCATTATTTGAGAAAATTCTAATTATGGGAAATACAGTGATAACTACCTCTCCGGCAAGACTGGGTATGGTGTGGTAGACTCTCCAGCTTGTCCGGGTAAGATGGGGGTACCTCTATGGCGAAACCGGGTGAGATGGGGTATATGTTATGATTCCCTAAATAGTACCATGACTTGATGTCTGACCTGTTTTTGGGAAAATGAATCTATTGAATACATTTGACCTTATGAACAATGTGTATATTACAAATCTGTGAAATATATATAGATATGAATGTCTATGAGGAAATCCAAAGACCATGTTGATTGACAATTAGGAATAAATCACGAACAAGTATGTCAATGATAATTTTAGACTTATTTATTAGGAATCTCCCGTATACGTCTATAATTTCGATATCAAACATTATTTCGTTTGATCATCCGTCTCGTAACTCGTACGACAAGATGAACGACGGGAACTCTATAAGTTGGGACGCCATCAAAAGTATAAGAATTTCCTTTGCAATTATTAACGCATTAGGAAACATGTAACTAAAAGCTGTGTTAAAATACAAAACATATTTCAGTCAAGGATAAGAATCTCATAGAGAATAGTTCTGGTCAAAGTAAAGTGAAATTCAAAACAAGGACCAGAATATACCTAGAAGCAAATTAAAAATATTCATCCATACTTCAGGAAATCTCGAGGACGAGATTTAAAACAAGGTGGGGAGGATGTAACATTCCTAAAATTTATATATATATATATATATATATATATATATCGACTTATGTTATTAAAAGGATACATCATGGGTAAATTGACCAATGGAAATAGGAGGTATTTTGGGCAAGCCTAGGAACCATTTAATAATTTAATTATAAAAATACTTTATATTTGGACCTACTCTGTTTTTAAAGAAACTTGGTTCAAAATCTAGATAAAATTATTCTCGTTCTAATGGCATATTAATTATTTTATGAAAAATCATATCTTAGAAGTTATAAACGCCAAATGAGTAAAGCAGTTAAATTAATATATTATTATATAAAATAATATAATTCAAAACTAAAGTGTTAGTGTACGTAAATTCCATAATAACATAATTTACTTACAAATGAAATTATTGCTTGTGTATACGTATAAATACGTGTGTGCATGGAAATTTGTTATGTCTACGTGTATGGCTAAGAGTCATAGTGAATTAAATGATTGTGTGCACTCCAAGGGACGAGCCGAGGCCGAAGACTGCTGCTGGTAATGAGTATAACGAGGCTGGTCGTAAGGAGAGTTTTACTGATGTTTTCACAGGATCTACGTCGTTCAGAGACGTTTTCCTGGGAAAACCTATTGTGAACAACGAGGAGAAGATGATCATGTTGAAGGATGAACATGTGGCTCATGCAGAGGTGTTTGGTAAGGCTGTTATCTTAAGGGTTGTCGATTTTGTAGCATTAAAGAATATCACCAACGTGGTTAATGAGATGACGGAAGGCAAAGGTGTGGATAAAGGTACATGGATGGCCTTTACACGTTAGTTTATTTTCCTGATGCTGTGGAGGCTGAAAGTTTTAGGATTTTCACTGATATGGATGCTGGTAATGAGTATAACGAGGCTGGTCGTAAGGAGAGTTTTACTGATGTTTTCACAGGATCTACGTCGTTCAGAGACGTTTTCCTGGGAAAACCTATTGTGAACAACGAGGAGAAGATGATCATGTTGGAGGATGAACATGTGGCTCATGCAGAGGTGTTTGGTAAGGCTGTTATCTTAAGGGTTGTCGATTTTCTAGCATTAAAGAATATCACCAACGTGGTTAATGAGATGACGGAAGGAAAAGGTGTGGTTCAGTACATGGGTGGCCTTTACACGTTAGTTTATTTTCCTGATGCTGTGGAGGCTGAAAGTTTTAGGATTAAAATAAAGACTAACAAGAAGGTGTGTATTTTGGTTGAGAGTTGGATGGGTCAGACACTGCCATTCGAAAGGTTGTCTTGGCTTCGGATTCAAGGTGTGCCGCTACATCTCTTAGATAATGTTGTTCTTAATCGGATTGGTGAACGGTTTGGGAAGGTAGTTCATGAGGCTCAACATGATCGATGGGCTTCGGACTTATCTTTTGACTACGTGGGGGTTCTCTTATCGGATGGAAAACGTGTTCAAGAAGAAGTAATCGTTTCATGGAAAGGACGTAAATATCGGGTGTGGGTGGTAGAAGAAGCTGGGGATTGGCTACCAGACTTTTCAGTTAATCACAGTAAAGTAGATGGGGATAAGCATGTGGATGAGGATATGCCGGAAAATGCTTCGTCGGAAGACGGTTCTCCGGCGAGTTTGAATGATGATGCTGTTTTGGAAAGGGAGCAGTGTTCGGCTGAAATTCAGGGATGTAATTATTCGGTGGTTAATGAGGTGGTTAATGAGGAAGTTATTTTGGAAGGAATTCAATTTTCAAATGAAGATGCGGGTAAAGAGGGAGATGTTAATATGGCTGTTAATTATGGGAATGAAGGAATTAATGGTGGGAGTAATGATAGAATTAAAAAACATCGTTGGTCTCTGTCTAAAAGGAATAAAAGAAAAAAGGGCAAGAAAGGATGTAAACTTGGGTTGGGCCTGGACAGATCAGGTAGCAGTCTTGAGAAGCCCAAAGGTAAAAAACCTAGGAGGAAATCAAATGATCCTTTTGGGCTTAATAAACTTATTGGGATTGTGGACTCTTATACTACAGATGAGATGTTGGGCTCCAACAATAGGGGGTCACATGATATTAGGCCAGAGGTGAATTCGGTTGTAGGCCCGAATGAGGTGGATGGGAACATTGAAGGCAGTTGTCATTCGGGTAATGAGGTGCAGCCATGCTCTGTAGAACCCGATGTTGGTATCGAAGGGTCCAGCTTTAGTGTTCCTTTAGTGGTCGACGAGGTGGCTAGTACAGTCACTTTGGGGCGCAAGTTGGGGGTAGAGCTTCAAAACTTTCAGGATCTGATAAATGAAACTATTGTCACGGAAGGTTTACAAGATGGTTTTAAATGAATTGTTTAAGCATTAATGTTAGGGGTATGGGGGTTGTAGGAAAAGACGAGTGGGTGAAGGAGTTGAAGAAGTCTCATGATATAGGATTTTTATTAATGCAAGAAACTAAGGTTCAAGGGTTGGAGAGGGATAGTTTGGGTAGATTCTAGGGGTTTGGTAATTTTGATTTCGAGATTGTGGAGCCTACAGGTTTGTCGGGAGGTTTGGTTACTTTGTGGAGTTCGAGTTGCTTTGATCGTGATGAGGTGGTAAAGGATAGAAATTTTCTTGTGGTTAGCGGTTAGTTGAAAGATTATCAAGTGAGATGTAATGTCGTTAATGTTTACGGGCCACAAAACGATGTTCAAAAGCGTTCTCTATGGAATAAGCTTAGAAGTGTGATGGATGGCAAAGACGGTATGTGGATTCTGGTTGGTGATTTCAACACGGTTAGATGGGCGGACGAGAGAAAAAATACTAGATTTAACGCGACTAGTGTGAAAGACTTTAACGATTTTATTGATGAGACCGGGTTGACGGAATACGTTATGAAAGGGAGGAAGTTCACGTTCTTGGCGGGCAAAGGAGGAGGTAATAAACAAAGCAAAATAGATAGGGTTTTGGTGTGTTCGGATACCATCAACAAATGGCCGGACGCTTGTTTACGAGCGCTACCGAGAGGTCTTTCGGATCATTGTCCGTTATTGCTATCCATGGCGAATAAAAACTTCGGTCCAAAACCTTTTCGGTGGTTCAATTCGTGGGGTGATAAGGAGGATTGTGCTTTGATTGTTAGAGAGGTTTTGGGTATGGATTGTAATTATGCGGCGGCTGACAAAAAATTATGGTACAAGTTAAAGGTTCTTCGGGGGAAGTTGAAGGTTTGGAGAGACGAGGTTCGAAAAAAGGAAAATGAAGAGTTAGAGGTTTGTAAAAATGAGTAGAATAACTTGGAACAATTATTGGAACATAGGGATCTATGCGAAGAAGAAACTTGGGTTATGGATGAATGTCGAGTCAAAATCGCAGGCATTATGGAAGCTAGAGGCAAAGATCTTCAACAGAGAGCTCGGTCTAATTGGGCTACGGAGGGTGATGACAACTCCGCTTATTTTCACAGAATTATTAATGGTAGGAAGGCCTCAAACGTCATCCCGGGTATCGATGTGGAAGGTGTTTGGAAGACGGAACCAACAATTGTTAAAAGGGAAGTTCTTAAATTCTTTCGTAATCACTTTACGGAGAGGTATGTCGTTCGCCCTAGGCTGAACTGTGATGATTTAAAGACGGTACCAATCGACAAAAGGGAAGGTTTGATTCAGGCTTTTTCTAAAGAAGAGATTAAATGTGCGGTTTTTGATTGCGGTAAAGATAAGGCTCCGGGGCCGGACGGGTTCAATTTTAATTTTGTGCAGAATTTTTGGGGAGAATTGGAAGATGATTTAGTCAAGATCCTTGCCGAGTTCTATGAGTCGGGTTTTATTAGCCCGGAGTGTAGTTCGTCTTTTATCGCCTTGGTCCCGAAATGCAAGAATCCTATTATTATGAAGGACTACCGTCCTATTAACTTGATAGGAATGATTAGTAAAGTTATATCGAAGATCTTGGCGAATAGAATTAAGGAGGTGATGGGGGAGGTTATTTCAGAATCTCAGTCGGCTTTTTTGAAGGATAGATATATTCTGGATGGTCCGTTGGTTCTTAATGAAGTTGTTGAATCGTTAAGAAGAAGGAGCAAAAAGGCGTTTATCCTGAAGATAGATTTCGAGAAGGCTTATGATAATGTTAATTGGAACTTCTTGGTGTCGATTTTAGAGCAAATGCGGTTTCCGGATAGATGGTGTATGTGGGTTTTGGGTATATTGAAGTCGGCTAGATCGGCAGTGCTAGTAAATGGGTCACCTACGTTTGAGTTCACTTGTCATAAAGGCCTTAGACAAGGTGACCCCCTTTCCCCTTTTTTGTTCTTGGTGGTGATGGAGGCGCTCTCTTGTATCATAAAAAAAGCCGTCAGGATTGGAGAGTTCAAAGGGATTAAATTGCCGAATGAAGAGGTTAGTATATCCCATCTATTGTATGCCGATGATGCGCTTATTGTGGGGGATTGGGCGGATCATAATGTTCTTAATTTGACCCGTATTTTAAGATGCTTCTATATGGTTTCGGGGTTGAAAATCAACATAAACAAATCAAATCTCCTTGGGATTGGGATCGGTAATGAGGAAGTAGATAACATGGCGATGGTCTTGGGTTGTAAACGTGGAGAGATTCCTCTGGATTATTTGGGTATACGAGTGGGTGCTAATATGAATAGGTGTGGTAATTGGAAGAAGGTGGTAGAGGTTTTTGAAGGTAGACTCGCTTTGTGGAAAGCAAAGCTTCTTTCGATAGGGGGTCGTCTTACCCTTATCAATTCCGTTCTTGGTAGTCTTCCGATATACTACTTTTCATTATACAAAGCACCGAAAAAGATAATTGAGAACTTGGAGAAAATTATGAAGCGTTTTCTATGGACCGGGTCTAACGAAAAAAGTAAAATTCATTGGGTTAGTTGGGATAAGGTGACTACCCCAAAGAAACAAGGTGGGTTGGGTTTAAAAAGATTGCAAGTTGTAAATGAGGCGCTATTGTTCAAATGGGCTTGGAGGTATAGGGCGTTTCCGAATGCGTTGTGGCGTCGGGTCATAGATGCTTGTCATAACAAAAAGAAGGCTTGGGAAGTATTACCTGTTAACAAATATGCAGGAGGGAATTGGAAAAGCATTGTTAAGGTTGTAGGGGCTATTAAATCAGGAGAGGATCATATGCACTCTTATATCCGGCCCAAAGTTGGAAGGGGTGATGCTGTGCGCTTTTGGTTGGATGTGTGGCAAGGTAACGAGGCTTTAAAGTATAGATACCCTCTCCTTTATCAGTTAGAATCAAATAAGTGCTGCACTATTGCTGATCGAGTGAAGATGGTAAACCAAAGACGGGTTGTGATCGCTGAGTGGGTGGAAAAGATTAACTCGGTTGATGTTTTTCAGCAGTGGCTGCAGCTGCTGGTTAGTGTCGAATAGATGGAGCTTGCTGACAGAAATGATGACTGGGTTTGGGCTGGAAATTCTGACGGGGTTTTTTCGACTAAGTCAGTGAGAGATTGCATTCTAGAGGGTGCTGTTGGGGCTGCTAGTTTTGTTCTTAAATGGGTCCCGTGGGTGCCGAGTAAGTGCCATATTATGGTTTGGAGAGCGGAGCTGAATAGGCTCCCCACCAAGGTTGAATTGGTAAAGAGAAATGTAGCTTTAACGGATACCAAAAGCCCTTTCTGTGATACTCTTGATGAAACTAGTCTGCATTTGTTTTCGGATTGCATCATCTCTACAAATGTTTGGGACGGTATAAGCGGCTGGATTGGGATTGCTCCTATTTTCGCTTTTGAGGTCAAGGATTTACTGGAGGTTTTCAAGATGGTTAACGGTGACAAGATGCGGAAAAGAATTGTGCACGGTATAATTTTAGTCACTATTTGGAGTTTGTGGGTTGCTAGGAATGAGTTGGTGTTTAAGGGGAACAAACTTAGCGTTTCGGATATTATAGCTAGAATCAAGTCGATGTCATTTTTATGGCTAAAAAATAGAAGCAAATGTAATAGTATAGTTTGGAAGGAGTGGCGTCGGTCCCCGTTGTATATGTTGTAATCGGTGTTGTGCAGCCGGCCCTTGCTTTGAGGTCCGTGCTTGCGTTTTTGTTGAATGAAAGTTAATTTTCAAAAAAAAATATAGATTTCCAAATCAAAGGTTTTGTGTGTTCAATTTGTCTCTCTCTTCCCCCTCTATTCTCTTATATATATATATACCTTATTTTCCTAGTAAATCACCCCTAATAATAATAAAGCCATACCCCGTTTTAAGTATTGTAGCCCCTGATCACTGATACCCTGTCCAAGTGACGTAGGGCCCCGTAACGTATGTCAAGGCTCTGCCTAAATTCGTTGGGGTTCTGTCTCATGACGTAGGGATAATATGGAATTGGGTTACTATACTTAATGTGAGTACACTATATATTTTATTAAATAACCCAGGAATTGTACCCAAGATATATCAACCCTCCTAAAACACCCCTGACACCCTACACTTTCTAAAATACATCCCATACGTGAAAACTAAACCCAAAATATAAAATAGTATTAAAAATAAATAAAAAACAAGAAATAGTAAGTTGAGGCGGGCCGCGTAGACCCACCCCAATCCTTACGCGGGCGGTATGAAGGTTGATACTTGATTCCTTTGATTTTATTAAGTTCAAGCGGGCCGCATAAGCTACCCGTTAAGCTAACGCGGGCCACGAGAGAATAAAAAGGTGGCGCAGCCCGGTGCGGCCACGTGGACCAACACCCAGCAGGCCTACACGATGACTCAGCCCAGCTACGTTTGACCTGGAGTCAACGCGGGCCGCGTAAGCCCTGTCCGTATGTTACGCTGGCCGCGGCAAACCTAGAATTAGCAACTACAAATAGATGGCCTCGGGTCTCAGTCGAAACTCGTTCACAATTCATTCTCAAATCACAATTTCTGATAGTAGAGATAATACGCGAGTATTATACCCCTAATTAGCGAGGTTCTGCTCCGTTGTAAGTATTATAACCCCAGTTTCGTAATAGATACACTGCCCCGATTGATTTAGGGTTCCGTAACAACTGTCGTGGTGCTGCCCGACGTAGTTGTTGGAATACCGTGTCGGAGAGGGTATCATTAATATTTTCAAAGGGTTATGATACTAACCTATGTACATCTGTGTAAATTATAGATTATTCCCAGGAAACCCTTACACGAAGTCTAAGATAGCAATGTGAGTTTATCCTCTTTTTGTTAACCTTTTTGGAATGTTTTACAAAACCTTAATTGTTTTAAAATGTGATTAAGCGGTGATTGAGTCTTTGTAGTTCTTCAATTACTGCCGGTATGTTGGGGTTTTGTATACAAAATATACTACTGCGTGTAGTAAGTCGGGGATGACAGTACGTTACCATTGGACAACGAGTTAGCCAATGTGTAATATGATCCACAAGTCAGGATTGACGGTACTGAAAGAGTAATTGTGTAGAAATAAACAATGTGATTGCTCTCAATACTGTTCACTGTGACTTTTTATTTAAACTTGATTAAACTGGGATTCACTCACCAGTATTTCCTGCTGATAAAATGTTTTAAACACGTGTTTCAGGTAACTTAGTGTGAAGCCAATAAAAGCCAGCTGAAAAGCACTGAAGGCTTGGAAAAAGTGGCAATAAAGTTACCTAAAATAAAATAGACGTTTTTATTAAATAAAATAGGATTTATTCCTATGAAAATGTGTGTACTGCAAACTTGGGTTTTTCCCATGTATATTTATAAAATATGGTGGTTTACTCTGATAAAATATTTCCTAACTACGGTCCTGATGAAAATTCCGCTGCCAAATTTGACAAAAACGCGATACCACCGAAACTGGCTCGCGGCCGCCCGTTCCCGGGGATTAGGGATCGGCGGTTGTGACATCTCCAGTCCTATACAAGGATGCATCGACTTCAGTAAATCTCGTTCAATTCTTTTCTTTCTAAAAGTCCCTATAATAGCAATAGTGTTGCTCGATATAATACCCCTAAAAAGCGAATCTCTGCCTCGTTGTAAGTATTACAACCCCTGGTTACGTATTGGTTACTCTACCTGATTGATCTAGGGCTCTGTAATGCATGTCAAGGCTCTGCCTAACTCAGTTCCTTGGAGTTCTGTCTCGGTGGTATAGCTAATGTAAATTGGGTTATCTTACTAACACGTGTGCATTGTTTAATTTTAATAAATTATAACCAGGAAATCACAAGAAAGCTAATAGTATTATCTAAGTCAGCAAAGTGAGTCATTCCCCTTTTATAAACTCTTTTAGTGAGTCATTCTCTTTTTCAACCAAACTGTTTTACCAAAACCTCAATTGTTTTAAATTATGATAATAGTGATTGAGTCTATGTATTCTACAATTACTGTCTGTGTGTTGGGGTTTTGTATACATTACTTGTTACTATATTGTGAATAGTAGCATGACCACAAGTCAGGATTGACAGTACCGCGGGTGGTAATTCGATAGATATAAACATTGTAATCGCTCTCAATACTGTAAAGATATAAAAGCTTGTTTTGATTAAACTGAGATGCACTCGCCAGTATTTCTTGCTGATAAAACTTTTTAAAACGTGTTTCAGGTAACTTAATGTGAAGCTAATAGAAGCCAGCGGGAGCGCACTGAAGGCTTGGAAATGTGGCTATAAAAGTTACCTAAATAAATAGAAGTTTTATTTCAATAAATTAGGGTTTATCCCTGTAAACATATTATAACGGAAACTTGGGTTTTTTTTCCCATGTATTTATTATTTATAAAACTGTGGTGTTTTAACTCTAATAAACTATTTCCTAACTATAGTCCTGATGTTTAATTTCCGCTGCCAAATTAATAAACACCGATACCACCAGCTCTTTGCATCTCGCGGTAGCCCGCCCCTCGGGGCATGGGGTCGGGGTTGCGACAGGAGGTGGTATCAGAGCTACAGCCACTTGTTTAAGCCACAGAGGTGTTCTGCTAACACCAAGATTTGTATCAGTTATGTTAGGAAATAATCTATGTGATTATATGTATATATGTATATTATTGTTTTGTGTTATTTGACAATCTGTTAGTTTACAGTATGAGTGAGCAAGGTACATCTGACGCTTACCGTCACCTAGCTAGTTCCCCAAAGAGTGAAGGAACCTCATCATAGCCTACTCCTTCGGGGTATTCTGCTGATACCGAGGAAGGAATTTTCATCTTTAAGGCGCAATCCGAGGAACCGTTCCCACCGAAAAAAGAGAGGAAGGTTTAGTAGGGGAGCACATGAGAGGAGAAAGAGGATGAAAAAGTTACAACAATAGAGAGCGTTAGCAAAAGCCAATAGGGAAGTGAATGCCCAAACTCAAGTAGCAGTTAATAGATAGTTGGCAGACTTTCATATGCTAGCCACCACTGCAGTAGATCCAAACCTTGATCAATTAGCTGAACCACAACCATTGCCATTATTTCCAACCCAACCAATGGAAATAGAACTTAACCAAGGAAACCAATTTCCCATACCAACATTTGATCCTAACAAAATAACTAGAATCCAAGCACCTAATCTTTTAGCGTATGATCCATGGGAAGATGACCATAGGGAATATCAGGAACTTTATCCTTAGGAAGAACCGATACCAAATCCCATAGCACAATATACCGACCTTAATCCTTTAGATCCATTTTGGAATGACGACCGGTATATTCGAAGTGTGTAAAGCAACCCGTACCCATATGGAGAGCCTATACCTCGATACCCTGACCCAGTACCCGCACCACGACCACCCATGAGTGAAGAGAATGTGCAGGAACTCCGCACATATGGTGAGGAATTAGTGGAAGAAGGAGAGAGGATACGACAGATAGGAGAAAAGCTCGTGTGGAAGTATGACGAGCGAGAAATGCAGTTTTGGATGAACGGCACCTAATATATATATATATATATATATATATATATATATATATAAAGTGTGTAGTTTGAAAAAAAATCAATTAAAATAGATAACCTAATATCTATCGATGCATAACTATTATTGTGTTTAAATTTCAGTTTAAGGTTGTAATAGATATATGTATATATATATATATATATATCTATATATATAATAAACAAAACCATTGGGGGACACTTGTCACCCTATGGTTTAAGCCAAATAAGCAGCCATGTGGCAGTACATGTGGCATAGGTCATAGTTGAGGATTGGAGAACCTTCTTTTGTACGTTTCATTCATATTGTCTCTCATTCAATCATTCTCATTCAACCGATTACCCTCAAAAACCTAAACAACGATTTTGATTATCACCTCTTCAATCGATCTTCTTCGACGGCGATTCTTCTTCTCACCGTTTCAATCGATCATGTTCCACAGCGTTTATCAATCTCCTCACCTTCATCAGTGATAATCGAAGGTAAGGATTCCGATATGGTCTTCTTTTCTGATTGATTTATAGAATAATCGTTGTTGAGTCTTAATCGACGGATTTGAAGGCTTTCCACTCTACGATAATGTCCTTGAGTCTTAATCGACGTTGTTGATGTTCTTTTGTGAACGATTATGTTCGTTAGGTTTTATTATACATCATTTGAAGATCGATTAACTTATGCTTTTTTTCTTAGGGTTTTAATAGACTGATTTAGGTAAAGGTTGATGATGGCTGAATTTGTTTTGGCCGAGAACCCAGATGATGGCGGCTAGGGTTCTGCCTTATTAGTGCAGGGGCTGTTGTTCTTCCTAATTCGGCTAGCGGCTGTTAGGGTTTAGGAGCTTGCCAGGATAAGCACATCCAAACACTCAAATGTTTTTGAATAATCTCATATGAGTTTATGTTATTATGTGCCTTATAATCTCATCTATGTTGTTTCTTATTCAACCACAAGGTCTTGATGGATCTGTCAGCTCTTCACGGTTTTGATTCAACAAGCCAAAGGGTTTATTCCTGTATGTTTCATGAAGTTAGATTCTTTGTTGTTTTATTAATCTATTCATCATATTCAAATGATGCGTTATCTACTTATATTTTTAATGAATTTGGCGTTATTTATGTGCAGATTTTGACGATTCAATATTTGAAGTTGATTCAGGATTGATTTGGATTTGAGTTTGTTCTATTAGCATGTGTGTTTTGCTTGATCGATTCAGGGCAGGTAGTCTTCAAGTATTGTGCTATTCGGGTCTAATGATTTATCTTTTTTTTTTACTAATACATAACTCTCTGAGCCTTAAATGTTAAATCAAATCCCTAATTTGATCTGAAATTGTAGATATGCAGCTGGACTTTGATTCTGTATCAGATGGTTGAATGAATGGTTGTTTCCACTCCCAATCATAGTTTTGTGAAGGTGAGGATAATTGATGTTGAATGGTTATGTCTATTGGGAATTCAATAGCCTAATCAAGCACAAAGATTTCTGTGATCGGCTTATTACCAATTTCTACCATTCTTTATTTGTTTTTCCAGAGCATGTGTAATATTTGGTGACAGGATGAATGAAAGCTAGGCAACCCTTTTGTTGAGAATTAAGTAAATGCTAAAGGCCTGGGAGGCTCGGAGATGGAGGAGGATGATCTTACTTAACTCCCAAATCTCTTCAAAATTAAATTCATGGTTCCATTTTAATTTTATTTGTCTGCTGTGAAAAAAAAAAAAAAAAAAAAACAATTACAAGTGAAGGGCTTTTTTATATACGTATGTACAGGTGAAAGTAAAAAAAACAATTACAAGTGAAGGGGATCTTTATGTACGTATGTACAAGCATATCTTTATGATGGATACCAGGAAGATATTGGTAGAGTTGAGGCTTTTTATAATGCCAATACAGGAACTACAAAAAAAATCGGTTCCGAAGTTCAGGTAATTTTATTTTTTTCAACAATATTGGTTAAAAAAAGTAAACTCAGTTATGGGTCAAAACGGGTTGTTTTTATGTTTTTTTTTCGCAATACGCCTCGGGTTAACGCATGACATAACCCTTGGACATATTCATTCAATGTTTGCTTATTTTCTTGTGATTAACTGTACCAAGTTTCATGTTGCCGCTATTTTAATTGGATTAAATCGTTCAATATACTTTTGAACATCTACCTCATTCAACACTCATGATATATTTTCGGCTTAATGACTAACCTACATATGTTATGAAATGGTATCGTAAAATTGCGTGAATGCAATTCTATAGAGGGAGTTTAAATTTAAACACTATGCAGGACTCATCAATTTATTATCCCTTTAGACGTGTTTAGCGATTCAGTTATATTTGAATAAAACTAAATATTTGGTACCAATTATTCTTGATTATTGCTTTCAGATGAAAAAGTCGAATTTAGAGAAACGCATATCATTTGTTTGAACTGTTAACTTATTCGTTATAATCTGCACTAAACAAAGCTTTAGAGACGCATGGCTTAATAACTGGTACAAGACCATTAAGTGTTGCTGAGTAGATTGGGTGTCTAACCCCATGTCTTGTGTTTAGTTTTATTTCTATTTTCTTTGATATGTTGTGGCTCTCTTTGGCTTCTGTTTTGTAATCCAAGTCTTCGCTGGAGTCAGGGATCCTAATCCGATATACACGTAAATCACTCACTGTTTATTCTTTTAGTTTACTTTTTTTTAATATGAATTTTTATTTATTATTTTGTTTAATGTTTGGAACAGAACTCCAAAGGAGCTGCATAAGTGGATTACCATCATGCTTGATGCATACTGACTTCCTAAAGAAGAAACTGATATTGAGGAAGCCAAATAGATGAATTTACCGATGGTTATTCAAACACTGGAAGTCTAATCGTTTTCTAATTGAAGTTCCCAAGACTGGAAGGCACAATTGAGGCTCCCACCAGCTGACACTCGATATAGATTGATTGGCTACCAAGCTATTCAGAACTCATAGGTGTTCTTGAAACTTTTGGTTTCTTATTTCATTCACCTACAAAAGATTCTTCTAATGCCGAAATGTTTTTGGAGGTAATATCATCATATTATTTTGTAAGTTATTTCGGTAAGTTTACGGTTACGTGGGATTTATTAATGGTTGATTACTCAAAACCTTGGTTTTGGCGAAAACAAAGTTTTGGCTTTTTTTTGTTGTTGGAGGTATTAGATATATTAGTAATTTATAAGGAGAGACAAATTTTAACGAGTCTAACCCCATATAATAATTCATGTGAAAAAATTGGTAGGTCGTTTTTTATTTCATACCTCCCGGCTACCAGTTCAACATTTTTTGTCTATTTTTTTTAATTTTTAAATAATCAATATATTATAACAATATGTAAAATTAGAGTTTTAAAGTATTAATACCCAAAAAAGTTAAAAAGATCCAGGTTAAACTAAACGGATCATGTTCGTGTCAACTTGTGAGTACACGTGTTGTGTTGAGGTTCATGTGTGTGATACGACTTTTGGGTTCGTGTTTGGTTCGACCTGCCACCCCACGAACAAGACCCGTGTAGCAGCCGTAGTTGACCTAAGCGCATTTTATATCCCTTTTTAAACGTAATATATAATTAATACGTCAAATATGGTTACATAAACAATATTATAACAATAATGATAAACAAATTTGAAGACTATGCATTTGAAATTTGGATTGCACTCTGGTCAACTTTCAACTTGTCTGGCCTGATTTTGTGGCAGTCAACCTATAAATGGGTCGAAATTGACATGTTATAAGTTTGTGTAGGTATGCTCGATCTTTTGAAGATGACGAAGGATGCCAAAGACTTTAAAAATACATATGGTAGGCCAATTATGATAACCTAAGTGGTATGGTCTGACATTAATCTAATAAGTGCTGGGAGGTTCAGGCAGTTTGGGAAGAATAAAATTAATAAAGTGTGGCTTTTCATCATAAACCCATGTCTAATGTATGTTATTTCTTATAGGAAAGTACCTATGCCGACATGCATCCACAAGGTACCCGTTGCTGCATAGGTGCATGGGTCCGATGGCCTAAACCATGGCCATTAAGGGTGGAAAAAGTACCTTACTGGTTGTTATCTTCATAAGTTGGTGCGTAGGGAAAAGGTGCACCCGTTGATTTCTCTGTAGACTTTGAACACTGGAAACGTGTGCTCAACAAGTCTTATAAGAGTGATCTCAGGATATACTTTATACTGGTCAACTGTGAGGAATGTCATGAACATGAGAGCTATATATGGAGGGTAAGCAATAAATTTACTTTTCTACCCCTCCTTTAAACTAAATTTAAGACATTTTTACCTCCATTCCACAAACTATCACTTATTTCCTTGGTTTTAAAAGCATGCACGAGGTGCAAGGGTGATAAACAACTAATGGGATAAGAAACCATCAATGGTTTGAATAAAAGACTGATATATTAAAAGCTTCAGGTTGTATGTAAACCATATATGGTTGTGCATAGAGCAACGCCTCGCGTAAGTAAAGCTTTTGTCACGCGCCTCTGCTTTCAGGACCTAAACACCTTGGAGTGCCTCTCACTTTTTAAAACCAAGCTTATTTACAAAATGAAATGCCAATTTTTGGTCATCATATCTTTGAAATTTGACCAACAATAAATGCTATATTGCAGGTTTGCAGCTGCTTTAAAAGACATCATCATTTGTGGTGATGAACATTGTGGATAAGATTATCTTTTAGTAACGAGGGCATCTGGCTAGCTAATGAGATCGGCTTCACTGTTATAATTAAGGTAAGCTTTAGTATAATATCATATAGATCATTAAGGCAAGCTGTAGTATAATATCATATAGATCACAGCATATCTTTTTTTAGAATGTCCTGCTAAATAATTATTTTTCTTTCAAAGTTTCCAAGTTATCTACCTACATACACACAGCGAAATATGGTCGTGGAATTTAGAGTCGTCCAGCCAATTTACTGTTAAAAGTTTAAGGTGACTGATGGGAAAAGGAAATTTTGCAGAGTTGCGCATAGACTTCGATTGGAACGGATGGGTACCATTAAAAGTTAAATTTATGGCGTGAAGTTTTGTACAGAACCGGCTGCCAACGTCAACTGAACTGGTACGTCGGCATGTTTTTATCCCGGATGTTCGGTGTAAGATATGTTTGGGAGAGGATGAGTCGGCAGCTCATTTGTTCGTTGGCTGCATGTTTGCACAGAGGGTGTGAGATTATGTGGTAGGTTGGTGCAAAATTAAACCGTTATATATCCTTGAATTAAAAGATCTGTTACAAGTGCCTAAAGTGATTCATGGGTTTCCAAAATGGAAAAGTTGCTTCTGTCAATTGTCCAGGTATCCATTTGGGTTTTGTGGAAGACGCGTAATGAAGTCGTTTTAAGCAAACACAAGCAAATTTCAACATGACAGTAGAAGAAATTAAGGCGCATAGCTACCTTTGGATAAAAAATAGAGCGAAGTGTTTGGCTATTACGTGGGAGGATTGGTGTAATTTCAACGTAGCATCTTTTGGCGTTTAGTTTTGTTTTCTTTGTATTGGCGGATTAATCATGTTGGTTTAACGGGAATGTAACGAGTAAAACAACAAATGTAGTCTACAAGGAATTTTTTCCGGCATTTGAATAGTTCTCTGTTTTTTTCTTCCAATGTATGTATTTGTACACAACATTTCATTTCAAAGTAAATAATATGGTTTTGGTTACGCGGGCATTAACCTAGTATATATATATATATATGGGGATGGATCATAAGAAAACTAGTTTAAAAGAGAAAACCAAAAAACTAACTGAAAAAGCCAAAAAAACATACCAAATTTTTTTTTAATTTTTATAAAAAAATCGCAGCTTTTTATGCATGGAAAAAAAATTTCAAAAAAAAAAAAAAGTGTTTTGTTGTATTGCACATGTGCACTATTACGGATATAGTGCACATGTGTAGTACACATATAATACACATATAATGCACATGTGCGGTACAACAAATTTTTTTTTTCTGAAAATTTTTTTTATATATAAAAACTAGCGATTTTTTTATAAGAAATTGTAAAAAAAAAAATTGGTATTTTTTTAGCTTTTTTTTAGGTTTTTTTAGTTAGTTTTCTAGTTTTCTCATTTATATGTAGTTTTCTTATGATCCTCTCCCATATATATATATATATATATATATATATATATGAAAAGAGTAAAAGTCGCAATGATCGACGTTTTTGATCAATTTGTTTGCATGATTGTTTGCATTAAATCTTATTATGTGATATTAATACCTGATAAATGTTTACAATCCAGATGGACAATGTCATAGTGTTGCTAAACCAATTACCTATTCAAAAAAAAAGGAGAACCATGTCATATTCATATGGTTGTTCTTACAAAGAATTCTCGTCTTGCAAACCAATATAATTCTCTGGCAATGAAGGAGTCATTGCAGCTTTACGTTGGATAGAAAAGACAGAAACTGTCTTAAAAATAAGCAAATGTGCAGATGAAGATAAGATTATGTTTGCTTATAATCTTTTTAAGAATGCAGCTATAGAGTGGTGGAATACCATTCTCCAGTCTAGAGGAAGTGATAAAATTTATAATATGGGATGGAACGACTTTAAAGACATAGTCGAAAGGAAATTTTATCCTCCTCATAAAAAAGAACAAATTGCTAATAAGTTCTTAAATCTGAAAAATGACTGGAATAGACTGCAAGGGTTACACTACCATATTCTTCGAATATGCTAGAATAGTGCCAACCCTAGCCTCACCAGAACCAGTATTAATCTCCCGTTACATCTGGAGATTAATTAGCGAAATCAGACACGTAGTCAAGGCATCTCGACCACAAACTATAGAAGACGCAGTAGAATTAACCAATACCTTGACTGATGAATTGATACGTACGCAAGTAGAGAACCAGAGAAAGAACCTAGCCCAAAAACTTACCCAAGAATTTCGTTATGGAAATACCTACCATGGGAAGAATACAGGTTCTACTTCTTTACTTTACTGTAAGTACTACAAAAAGAAGCACTCAGGAAGATGCTCAATATACTGCAACTTCCACAAAATGTCTGGAGACAAGGAAGAAGACTGTAGGAAGAAACTCAGCAATAAGCTATGCTTCAATTGTGGAGAAACTGGGCATATCAAACCGAACTGTCCGAAACTAGCTCTAGCAACAAACATCAAAACTACTAAGAATGCCAAAGCATTTCTTCTGACAGCTGAAGAAGCCAAGATGATTCCGGATGTGATTGCCGGTATATTTTTAGTTATTAATATTTTTGCTAAAGTATTATTTGACTCTGGTGAAAACCAAAGTTTTATTAATACTTCGTTCTACAAAATTCTCAACCAACCATTAACTAAACTTCAACAAGAATGTCTGGTAGAGACAGCTAATGGAGAATCCATTAAGATTACTGAAATCTTACAGGGAGCAAGAATAGAAATTTTAAACCATAATTTTATTGCTAACCTTTACCTAATGAATCTGCCTGGATTTGATATCGTATTAGGAATGGATTGATTGGTAGCCAATCACGCCAACATTTCATGTGATCAAAAGTGAGTATAAGTAAGTTCACCAAAGGGTGAAAAGATCACAATTAAAGGAGATAAGCCAACGAGGTCCATGAAATTCATCTCTGTGATGAAAGCGGCAAGCTATGTAAGGAAAGGATCACTAGTGTATATGATTTCCATAATCATTAACACTAAAGGAAAAGAATTGAAAGATATTCCCGTAGTATCTAAATTCTCAGATGTTTTTCCGGAAGAGTTACCTGGATTACCACCAGATACATCGGTTGAATTCAGAATTCACCTAATACCAGGGACAACACCGATTGCCAAGGCATCTTACTGTTTAGCACCAACGGAGATGCAGGAACTGAAGAAACAGTTGGACGAACTTCTGGAGAAAGGTTTCATACAGCCTAGTTTATGACAATGGGGAGCACCAATCTTGTTTGTCAAGAAGAAGGATGGATCAATGCGTATGTGCATTGATTACCGAGAATTAAACAAGGTTACGATTAAAAATCGGTACCCACTACCGAGAATCGATGATCTGTTTGATCAACTTCAAGGAGCTCGATTCTTTTCTAAGATTGATTTACGCTCAGGATATCATCAATTGAAAGTACAGGGAGAGGACATTCCTAAAATTGCTTTCAGAACAAGGTACGGTCATAATTTTCTAGATAAATTCATAATTTTCTTTATAGATGATATTCTTATTTACTCTAAGAGTAAAGAGGATCATGCAAAGCACTTGTTTATACTTCTGAATTTGCTGAGAAAAGAAAAGCTTTACGCTAAATTTTCAAAGTGCGAATTTTGGTTAAAGGAAGTGCAATTCCTTGGACACCTAGTTAATTATGAAGGAATTCATGTAGATCCCACAAAAATTGAGGCGATTACTAAGTGGAAAGTCCCTGAATCACCAACGGATGTGAGAAGTTTTCTTGGACTACCAGGTTATTATAGACGTTTTATTCAAGATTTTTCTAGAATAGTCATTCCCTTAACGATATTGATCTACAAATCAGTTAAGTTTGAATGGGGACCAAAACAGGAGGAAGCTGAAGCAAAAGTTAACCAATGCACCCATACTAGCGTTACCAGAAGGAACTGAAGACTTGATAGTCTGTTGTGACACTTCTAAATTAGGTTATGGATGTGTGTTAATGCAACGTCAAAAGGTTATAGCCTATGCCTCTAGACAACTTAAGAATTATGAAGAGAATTATACAACTCATGATTTAGAGTTAGGAGCCATAATTTTTGCCCTTAAGATTTGGAGACACTATCTTTATGGTAGCAAGTTTATTGTTTTCACCGATCATAAGAGTATAAGATATGTTTTTGGGCAAAAGGAGTTAAATATGAGACAAAGACGCTGGATGGAGATTCTCAATGATTATGATTGTGATATCTAGTATCATGCAGGAAAGGCTAATGTAGTAGCTGATGCTTTAATATGAAAAGCCAAGATGAATACGTTCTCTCAAACTAAATATGCAGATAGATTTAAACGAACAAATTAGAGAGATACAGGAAACAGTAATCAAGGACGATACTGAAAGATTAAAAGGAATGAATAAGGAATTAGAACAAGGAACATATGAAATTTGGAGATTCCATAAGAAAAGAATCTAGATACCTAAACAAGGAAACCTACGCCACCGAATTTTAGAAGAAGCCCATAAGTCTAAGTATACGATACATCCTGGAAATGATAAAATGTATCAAGACTTAAGAAAGAATTTCTGGTGGATAGGAATGAAAAAGGATATAGCAACCTATGTTGCTAAGTGTTTAACCTGTTCACAGGTTAAAGCTGAACGTTAGAAACCCTCAGGTTTATTGTAGCCACTAGACATGCCAATATGGAAATGGGAATTGATAAAAATGGACTTTGTTACTAAATTACACAAGACACGAAAAGGTAATGATACAATCTGGGTGATTGTAGAAAGATTAACCAAATCTGCTCATTTCTTACCTGTGAAGGAAACTTTCAGTATGGAACAATTAGCCAAGTTATATGTAAATGAAATAGTTTCATTACATGGAATTCTTTATCTATTGTTTCTGATAGAGATAGCCGTTTTACTTCTCATTTTTGGAGTAGTTTCCAGAAAGCAATGGAAACAAGTTAAAAATAAGCACAACTTATCATCCTCAGACGGACGGACAAAGCGAAAGGACAATTCAGACAATGGAGGATATGCTTAGAGCGTGTGTAATTGATTTCGGAGGAAATTGGGATGATCATTTACCATTAAAAGAATTTTCCTACAATAACAGCTATCATACCAGTATCAACGCTGTACCATTTGAAGCACTTTATGGAAGAAAATGCCGAACTCCAGTCTGTTGGGCAGAAATTGGAGAAAAGCAATTATCTGGACCAGAGATAGTACAAGAAACAACTGATAAGATTATTCAAGTCAAGGAAAGTCTAAAAGCAGCACACGACCGTCAAAAGAGTTATGCTGATAACAGACGAAAACCGTTGGAATTTCAAGTAGGAGATAAGGTATTATTGAAAGTTTCTCCATGGAAAGGAGTGGTCAGATTCCTAAAAAGGGGAAAGCTAAGCCCTAGGTATGTTGGATCTTTTGAGATTATTAGAAAAATAGGACCGGTAGCTTATCAGCTACAAGTGCCAGAGGAAATGACAGGAATACATAATGTATTTCGTGTATGTAATCTCAAGAAATGCTTAGCAGATGACTCGTTAATGGTACCTCTTAAGGACATAGAGGTAAATGAGAAACTTAAGTTTATAGAGAAACCTTGAAGATTGAAGATAGAAAGATCAAGAATCTCAAACACAAGAGATTAGTTCTGGTCAAAGTAAGATGGGATTTCAAAAGAGGACCAGAATACACTTGGGAGCTCGAGTCAGAAATGCAAAGGAAATATCCACACCTGTTCCAATAGACCTCGAGGACGAGATCTAAAACAAGGTGGGGAGGATATAACAACCCTCCTAAAAACCCTTAACATGCCCTACACGTCTTAAAATATACACCGTATACGAAAAACAAGCTTAAAATACCTTTATATTATTAAAAATCAAATAAAAACAAAAATATATGATTCTTGCGGGGCGCGACCCACTTAAGGAAAGGTGGCACCAGGCGACACCAGGTTGTGCCACGTGTCCCTTGTGTGTTAAGTCTAGACCGTTGATTCATCCATGCTAGGGCCTACCCTAGTGGCCTTGCGGGCCGCGAAGGGCTAACCACAGGGAGTCGCGGGGCGCGAACCGCCTATCTCCAGGCCTATATAAGGATGCTTCGACTTCAGTAAATCTCGTTTAATTCTTTTCTTTCTAAAAGTCCCTATAATAACAATAGTGTTGCTCGATATAATACCTCTAAAAAGCGACGCTCTGCCTCATTGTAAGTATTATAACCCCTGGTTACGTATTGGTTACTCTACCCGATTGATATAGGGCTCCATAACGCATGTCAAGGCTCTGCCTGACTCAGTTCGTTAAAGTTCTGTCTCGGTGGTATAGCTAATGTAAATTGGGTTATCTTACTAACACGTGTGCATTGTTTAATTTTAATATATTATAACCAGGAAATCACTAGGAAGCAAATAGTATTATCTAAGTCAGCAAAGTGAGTCATTCCCCTTTTATAAACTCTTTTAGTGAGTCATTCTCTTTTTCTACCAAACTATTTTACCAAAACCTCAATTGTTTTAAATTATGATAACAGTGATTGAGTCTATGTATTCTACAATTACTGTCGGTATGTTGGGGTTTTGTGTACATTACTTGTTACTATATTATGAATAGTAGCATGACCGCAAGTCAGGATTGACAGTACCGTGGGTGGTAATTGGGTAGATATAAACATTGTAATCGCTCTCAATACTGTAAAGATATAAAAGCTTGTTTTGATTAAACTGGGATGCACTCTCCAGTATTTCTTGCTGATAAAACTTTTTAAAACGCGTTTCAGGTAACTTAATGTGAAGCTAATAGAAGCCAGCAGGAGCGCACTGAAGGCTTGGAAAAGTGGCTATAAAAGTTACCTAAATAAACAGAAGTTTTATTTCAATAAATTTGGGTTTGTCCCTATAAACATATTATAATGGAAACTTGGGTTTTTTTTCCCATGAATTTATTATTTATAAAAGTGTGGTGTTTAACTCTGATAAACTATTTCCTAACTACGGTCCTGATGTTTAATTTCCGCTGCCAAATTAATAAACACCGATACCACCAGCTCAGTGCATCTCGCGGCCGCCCGCCCCTCGGGGAAAGGGGTTGGGGGTTACGACATAACGCATTCGTGATTACCCAACATCGTCGAAACGAAGAGGGTGTAATGGTGTTTACTTAACAATACCAGAAGAATACGGGCGTGGCGTTAGTCCTATAGTGCTATAATTGTTAAGGTATGCTTGCAAAGTTAATGAGCGTATAGGCACGTGTAAACATAGCATGCGATATTAACAAGTATAAACAAATCTCATGTTTAATAGTGGATAGAGTGTGATTTCATAACAAGTTTAATAGTCTTCCGTGTTTTTGTATAATTGTACATGTTGCACCCAAAGTGTATAAAATTGAAAATGGGATCGAGTATAGTCGCAGGTTTGCGTAGATTCCCACGAAAATCGAGAGTTGATTAGGTGATGGTTGGTACACCGAGGTTACCCTACAATGGGTAAACGAAGGCGTGAGTATTCTGATCTGATAAGGAGTTCGGATCATATTGTAATATTCAGAAAATGTACGAAATAAGCAAGTAATAGACCCTTCGTACGAATTGGAGCCCCTTCGTACGAATGGCAGTCCATTCGTGCGACTGGTCTTGTTTAAACGGGGATTCGTGCGTCAATAGTAATTGTTATATGACACGAAAATAGTAAGTAAAATATCCAAACAGTCAAGTAAGGACAACCCAGGTGTGCCGTCTCAACATAGAAGGTGTGAACCAAGTGTTGGAGGCTGGATGGGGTTAACTTACTTTGCGACTAGCAAACTGTTTGGTGAACTGGAATTGAACGGAAATGAAATCGAAAACGAAAACGAAAACATGTGAAACAGTCCCTTTCGTACGAAGGGGATACCCATTCGCACGAAGGGTGTTACCTTTCGCGCGAAGGGTGCATGTTTGTAAAAAAAAAACGTTTGTTTGATCTATCCGAAACAAATCATTTCTTGGTGGAAATTAACCCTAATGCAAACCCACAACTATGAACCGAGTTGTGAGCCTGGTGGGTACCGGATTCCATCAAGTTTCATAACAAAAAATGTAAGAGCAAAGTTTAAAATCAAAGTTTATAAATCTTGGTTTGAATCTCATATGTGGTGAGGTTTCAACATCAGTCTGCCCAAGCAACTCATGAAAACCATCCATGAGATGTATTCAAACAAGAGGATTTGTAAAAAGTTTAAAGAAGTGAAACTAAAATGCAAGAAAATGTAAAGGAAAGAAATGAAATGAAATCACTACTGAAAGCTTCTGATCGCAAGTGAAAATTTCAAAGCGTTTAAGTGTGTCTGGGAGACTGGGGAAGTGAAGTGAGTGAGGTTAGGCGCTCATTTATAGGTTTAGGGTGAGCGTGGGACGAGTAGGCCTTTCGAGCGAATAGGGTTAGAGCGACTGGCCCATTCGCATGATGGGGAGTCTGTGAGTGCAGTATGTCTATCGCTTCCGTCAATCACGTATCGTAGCTGATAAATGGTCAAGACAAGGTTTAGAAATGTAGATATTTAGATAAGGATCATACTTCGTTAAGGAGTCTATTCTTGATTAAGTGTCGATTCTTAGATAAAAGTCCGTTAGTACGAGGAGTCCATTAGTACGAAAAGGGTGCATGTGTTAGTAAGGATGGACTCACCCTATAAATAGGAGGAGTGTCTTGACATTTTAGAACTTTTGAAGCTTGAGAGAGTTAGAGAGCCCATTTGGTTCAAGGTGCTTGTAATTTGTCATATCATGTAACACCCCAAATTTTGTATGTCATAGTATAATAAATTAATAGTGACGATTTAATGATAAGGTATGGTAAATATAGATTTTACCATTTTGAAAGTTTTACAAATAATAGTAAGTTTAAACCCTTTTATGTAAATGAAGTTAACCAAAGGAAAGTAAACAAGTTAGTATGGAAAAAATTAATAATATGAGCAAACTTTAAAAGACAAGGGGCTAAATGTGTAAATGTGGAATGAAATTAGATAAAAACAGAGACTAGTTTATGTGGGTATGTGTGTGTGCGTACGGGACAGAGAACAGGAAGGGGGAAAACCTTCTCCATCAAGCTTTGCAAGAAATCCAAGAAATTAAGGAGGATTAAGGCTAGGTTTTTGATGCATGAGTTTAAATTCATGATCCCTTAAGTGTTCTTGACATCAAGTAAGTTAAATTTCATGATTTGGTAATGTTTGATTTAGTGGGTTATGTGAAATTTGTGATTTCGTATGGAATCAAACACGAATGCATGATGATATGAACATGCAGGAATTGAAATTATGCTTGAATTTCTCTATGATGATGAATTAGGGTAAAACCCACTTGTGTGTCAAAGATGATAAAAATTTATGAAATTCTACATGCTAAATTAGATTAATGTTGATGATATTTTGATGAATAGATGATTTAGAGCAATATGTATATGCTCATGGTGGTGAAATGAGATGTTGAGAATGCTTATCTGAGTCAATGGATGAATTAGGGAAAAACATGCTTTAAGTACTTGTACTTTATGCTTCATAGTTAGTATGCACGCCATGTGTTTGATGAAATGTCTTAGAAGGATTTAGTTATGCTTTGACATGAATTCTTGATAAAATGATGATATGAAATGAAAATGGATATATGCTTAATCGTTTAACAACATGATGAATAAGTACTAATGCATATGTGACGTAAAGCATACGAAAGCTAAAAGTGTAAAGTTATGACATATAGGCGCAAAGAAAGAAGAAGGCACGAGTCATTCGAAGTCACAAGCAACGCAAGACCACAGTAAGTTCTTATGAACTTTGATTATGTAGAAAGTAGAATCTTATGTTAGTTCTTTTGTGAATAATTATTTGATGTTTTTATGCGGGAATCATTAGTAAAAATGCCTTAATATGAATTGATAGTTGAAAAAGGAGAAAAAATATGTTGACGACCTGTACAAATGGGTCTAAAGTATGAAAAGGATGTTATTCTTGATGATGTATTAAACCCGTAGTTAGACGGGTTAAATAGGATGAATTTGTTATGAAGTTAAGGTAACTAGGTGTTGACTTTTATAAGTCAAACTAGTGGAGGACATTAAATGAGAAAGTATAAAGATGCATGATCCGTGAGAACTAGTCAGATGAAATATGACGATTTATGGTGATGGAAGTTAAATGGCATGATATTCGTTAAAGCGGAATTGTCGTATGAAAGATTCAAGTAAAATGATGTAAAGATGAAGTGACTCGGTAATGGGTCAAATAATGCGGTAAAAGCTAAAAATGTATTAGTAATAACGTTTTATCCGAACTAACATGCAAGTTTATGTTATAGATGTAGGTAAATCTCATGCCTAGGATGGTGAGCTCGGATTCGAACACACCACATCATCCATATATGCGCTTCCGGTTCAAGTTATCTTTTGAAACGGGTCAAATAATTTTTGTAATGTAAATGTAAATTTTATGATTTAGGATGTTCGTGAGTAGTTTGAAATTTAAAAAAAAAATCTTTTTAGGTAGTTCGGACATAACCCTTGTGTTAAGTCTTGTATAGTCACAACTTTTATTTCTTTTGAAAAAGTGTCATAGAAGTTTATTTGAATGATGTGTGTTAAAAACAGGGGAATTGTTTATTGTACAAACGGGTCATGCCCAATTTTCGTTAAAAAATAGTATGTCATTATTTGTACTTTCGAATGTGAAAAAGCGGGCGTTAAAAGTTGGTATCAGAGCCGAGGTTTGAGAGATTCGAGTATTAAAGTCAAAATGCTTGAACTCAAACCAAAAGCTCGAATGAAGGTGTGTTCGTTCCGAAGCGCTATGCAAGTAAGTAAATTGTAAATTTTGATTATACTTATAGTTAGAGATGAAAAAGGGAATTATAGGCAACTTGCTTATAAACCGAATTTTAAGGCAAATGACGATGTTAAATAGGTCCGCATTTAAATTACCAACATGTAGGAAAAAGAATCACGTAAAACGGACTTGTGGAAGTTTTAAGTTTGATTTTCAGTAAAATCTAGAGCTGGGCAGATGAAGGTTTTTATAACAAACCTGCTGGAAAAACAGCTCCCCCACGCCACGCGACAGGGAACAGGAAATGGTGCGCGGCACACGACAGCGGTCGCGGCCCGCGACAGCCTGGAGGGTAATCCCTCACGGTCCGCGAGGGCTTCAAATGCTGTCATTTTTTTTATTTGTTTGTTTTGAATACGAGACTTGTTTTAAACGGTTTCTAAGGACTCGTAACCAATGTTTAAGGTAATTTTGATATTAAGAATGATGAGGGAAAGTATATATGAAGGATGAAAAGGTAAATCGTTGGGATCAAAGATTTTGATTTACACGATACGACATGATCGTCGATGACGATAATGCATGAAGTATGAAATGTAAATTGATCATAGTATGATAAAATGAGTTAATTATGATGAAGGAAAGTATGAAAGGAAATTTAATGAATGAAATGAATGTTTTATGTAGATGGCGGACAATGTAAACGTGAATGATAATGAAATCATGAATATAACTTGACTAACAGGAAGGCTATTAGTTAAAGAACGAAGGAATAAGAAGTAAGTGTACGAATGAATGTATGTTTTAATTAACATGTCTAGAATATTCGTAATGAAGTATAGTATGGTTTTATGACCTACGGAAATGAATTATTGAAAGCAAATAATGCATGAATGATAAAGAAAAGAATGATACGGTATCTAATAAAGTATGTAATTGTAGATGGCGGGTGCAGTGAGTGTAAATGATGATGATAATGATATTACCAATAATGATGATAAAGATGATGCCCTATGATAAATGGAATGCGGTGTGGTCACGAAGTGACAGTTAACACCGAGAATGATGAATGGTATGTGGTGTGGTCACGAGGTGACCGTTAGCACCGAGAATGATAAATGGTATACGGTGTGGTCACGATGACCGTTAACACCGAGAATGATGAATGGTATACGGTGTGGTCACGAAGTGACCGTAAACACCGGGGATGATGAATGGTATGTGGTGTGGGCATGAAGTAGCCATTAACACCGAGGATGATGAAAGGAATGTGGTATGGTCACTAAGTGGCTATTAACACCCGAAATTATGAATTAAAAGCATGATAACCACAAATAAAAGGACAAAGGTCAATAAGACGTAAGCATGATGGCATGAAGTAACATATAATGAAGTAAAAAGTATATATAAAATTAACGAATGTGTAATAAGTAAGAGAATGAAAGTCATTGAAATATGTTAGGCATATTAACATATTTCCTAAATTATGTTGTAGAATATTTCTTGAGACAAAACCAATAATTTTGTTAAGCTTACAAAAAAAATGCAACCTATGATAAATAGGATCCTCTAAATGTCAACTGGGTCATATCGAAATGTTTGGAAGTAAGAACGTATATGATTGGAAGGTTGTGAATGAAATTTTAGTTAGGTTTATCAACCCTATAATAAGAGATATGTGGTGTGGTTATAAAGGACCGTTAATACCTAGCATGAAAGAAAGAAAGTATAAAAAAATAAATAAATTAAATGTTAGAATGAAATGAACGTGACCAAAGAATAACTTTTAATAATGATCTCGAATGATATAGTAGATGGCTGGTGAAAACTAAGAAAATTGTTAATAAAATATGTTCCGAGTAACGGACGGTGCGAGAAAGTAAGTAAGAAGGATGAGGGATTCTACTCCCCTATAAATGAAAGGCATGCATGATGTGGACTATCGTGACCGATGTTGATGATGATGCCCAAGTGGAATGAAAGTTATTGAAATATAATTAAGAATGCATCAATGTAACTTAAGATAACATGGAAAGTATATGAAGTAATGAATGTAGAAAATGCTTAAGTTAAATGACGGACGAAGGAAATACAAATGATAACAAATGACACGGTAGGAAGGAATAAAAGCAATGATTACGGAAGAGGATGGTATGGTCCTAGAATGTAATGAAAGGTAAGAATGATAATTACGACTAAGCTTAGAAAATATTGAACATGAAAGGATGATGAAATTCCTAGTATAGTTTGATCCTAAGGATGAAAATTTTGTCAAACAAAAGTAAAGGTTAGTAGAATTAAAATTTTTAAAGGAAAATATTTATGAGGAGATGCTTTATCTCCACCTAACTAAAGATAAGTATAAACAAAACAAGTAAGTGGCACGGATAGCTTGGTTGGTCAAGCATAATGTAGGACAAAAAGAACACACACACACACATACACACACACACATACACACACACACACACACACACACATATATATATATATATATATATATATATATATATATAGGGGAAGGTTCATTGGGGAACACTAAAAAAGTGGGGAACAGCGGGGAACCGACTCAAACGAACTCCGATTGGACTCATTCCAGTGGCGTTGGAACCGTCTCGTCGAACCCTAACTAAGATCTCTTAACCCTAAACCCTAAATCCTAACTCCTAAACTCTAAATCCTAAATCTAAAAAATAAGGCTAAAACCTAAGCTAAACCGTAAAATCTAAACTATAAACCCTAAAAGCTAAACCCTAAAGGCTAAACCTAAAGCTAAACCCTATAGCTAAACCCTAAACCCTAAAGCTAAAGCCTAAACCCTAAAGCTAAACCCTAAAGCTAAACCCTAAAAGCCAAACCCTAATATATTTAGGGTTTAGGGGTTATGATTTAGGGTTTAGGGTTAAGCGATCGTAGTTAGGGTTCGACGAGCCAGTTCCAACGCCGCTGGAATGAGTCCAATCAGAGTTCGTTTGAGTCGGTTCCCCACTGTTCCCCACTTTTTTAGTGTTCCCTAATGAACCTCACACTATATATATATATATATAAATGATGCGTATGTGAACGTATGTGAGATATGTTGTCGCTGGTTGTGGGAATGTGAGTAGGGATATGTTGATAGTTAATCATCATAGACCTAAACGGGATATACAAGTAAGAGTAAAACGTACGACAATTGTGGTAACACATAATGGTGTAAGTAATTATATATATACGTAGAAAGATGTTGAGATATTAAGATTATGATGAAAGAAGTATGCTCCGAACATGTTGCGTGTTAACCATGTGATGATCGACTTATGAGGACTAAATGAATAGTGGGCTAAGACCTAGGTGGATGATTTAAGCACCGACGAGGATAGAGATTTGTGTAAGAAATGTAAAAATGAAAACAAGTATGTCTAAAACCAGTAAGGAAGTACCAATGTGCGAATTAGTCCATACTGTAGGAATGGATTAACAAGCAACTAATAATAATAGAGTCACTAAATGTTGAGACAAGTATATGTGTATATATACACACACACACACTGTATGCCAAATTTAGAAAAATTAGAAAGAACTGTATGGAAAATGTGAAAGGTTAACGTCGAAGGAAGCTAGAATGAAAATATAAGAATGTGTAACTGTTAGAGGAGTGATGTTACATAAAGAGGGGTCGAGTGGAATGTAAAATATGATGAATATTTGAATGGATATTTGAATAAATCTTACCCTCTGTCGAGTTCTGTCACACCCTGATCTTTCCACGTATTATCGGTGGGCCCGGTGGGGAGTATTGTGACGTAATTGATATCATCATAGTCAAACAATACAATTTAAATGCACAGCAGAAGCAAAAGATAAAATATTACAAACCGATATAAAGTAATATCAAAGTATTACAAACGGAATGTAAAGGATCCACAGGCGGATCAAATAAAAGATAATTGTTCAACAGATTTTGACATCTAAGCTTGTGAGACTCTTTATTGATGCTAGGAGTAGCCAGCCTATTCCGATTAGTACCTGCACTTAGCCTTTTTAGGAAAATACGTTAGTTTACACTGGTAAATACAATTTAACTGACTCATTTTGAAAATGTTTTAGAAAATTGATTTGAATGCATGTGGCACAAAACTTTTTATAACTTGGGATACTTATTTATATATAAACTTGTAAAAGAATTACATGTTCGTTATACGTTCAGTAGCCTGGATTGACGCCGGGTTAAAGATTAATAGACACACCACATGATATAGTCCCGCGGCGGGTTATTCCCGTAACCGGCGGTTATACCTCATTATTTATATATGCACTGTCGGGTGTACGCCTACACCCCGTGCTTAGGTCGTGGCCATTTCTTAAAATGATGCCAAGAATATCCGGAACATGGTCATTAACCCCCAAAGGCTTTAAGCAAATAAAACAATTTAAACGGGACATTTCAATAAATTAATCTTCATACAATTAAAAATTCAATGCCCGACCAAGCGGTATTTTATATACCGTACCCCAAGCCCGTATAGGGAAAATAAGTTAAAAGTATTTACCTGAGCTAAATATAAATTCAATCCCAGCCGTATATCAAATCAGCAAGTACATATAGTTTTTACTGGGCTCCTAAATCTGGAACGAAGGTTTTTAATAACCTATTAGATTCCTAACGGGTCTTAATTAAGCCTATGCTTAGACCGGTTAGTTTTTAAAGGATGATACGGTTCAAAACGCATGGTTAAGAGAGAACCGGATTAGAATCTGGTTTAGACCTGACAAGCTTGTATACTTATGTAATAAGGGTAAACTAAACACATTCTGATTTTGAGATAAAAATGATAAGGTTTGACCCGTTTCGGCTAATTTATGCAAACTAGTTACATAAGCCGATCCGAACGCGAAAAGTGCGTAACGGGTAACCAAAATAGTCATGATCAGGTTTCCTAAGTTAATATGCCTTAAATATGTTTTGATATCAGTAGGATACCTTCCATTATGCCCAAAATGAATTTAAAACCAATTTATGCCCTGTAGGGGTATTTTGGTCATTTTAAAGGTTATAAGAGAGATTAAATATTATTCTGAGTTTCAGGTCCGATATAATCAGTAAAAATACTTAATTTAATAAGTTATAACAGTAGGGTATAGCATATATGTGAAATTTACTATTTATAACCAAACTATGCACCGTATGGGCATTTTGTTAATTTCACATAAGCTTAAAAGGTCAAAATTAGAGAATCTGAGTTTAAAACTTTTCTTTACTGTTAAAATATATAAATTTACTTGAAACATTAGAAGGTATTAAGTTTCATATGCCAAAAATAGTTTTAACTCATACTATGCGCTTAAAACGCGTAAAAGTCGGTTTTAAGCGATTTACGTGTTTAAATAGGAAATCTAAGTTTTTGATCAGTTTATAAAGTTCAAAATATTTTATTTATGATATAAAATCAGTAGCAAAAAGTTTGGTATCAAAATATTATGTAAAACTCATTTTATGGGCCAAAAGGGCAAAATCGACAATTACCGAATTAAGCTTAGAACCCTATGTTATGCTCAGCCTAAAAATAAATAAAAATCTTCAAAAATCCCAAAATATTATTTTATATCATTAGGTAAAAAGTTTGGTATCAAAAATTGGGTTTTGATAGGATATATGCTAATTATGCCGTTTAATTAATAAAAAGCTTTTCATTTACGCTAATGAGCATAACTCCTAATCTAGACCTCAAACTGATGTCACATTTTAGGGACAAGTTTATAAATTAGTAATGAAGGTTTCTATCCTCTCACATTTTCAAAAATTCCTTTTTAAGGTTAAAAGGGCATAATAGTCAACACTTAGGCATTTAACGGAAACATGCATATGAATCGGATAACTAAGGAACCAAGTTGTATAACCTCAGAGGGTTACACTAACCTATAACCTGGTCCTAAAGAAATCCTAAGGCATATCTAAACTAAGCTAAATCGGGTCAGAACTGAAAGTCAAAGCAAAAGTCAACTTTTGCGACTTTCGGTTCCGAACCGAGCCTAAACTTAGAATTGTCGGGTTGAACATGCTTAGACATGTTCAACTAATATTTACCAAGTTATTAAAGTGAGAAAACTGATTTTATGGCTTCTATATTAATAGTTATGAATTTTATTTAAAACTAACCCGTTTGGCTTTTATTTGACCCGACAATTTAACTAAGTAAACGTGGTAATTAGGAGGTGCCCTTTTGAGGGTTTAACACCTACCTAATTACGGTCACGTAGCCATGTTCGTTACGAACAATGGCTCAACCTTTTAAAAGTCAAAGCATTTATCAAAACGCTTGACTTTTCGGCTATAAACGCTAAACAATTAAACTAAGCACGAAAAGACACTTACAAAGGGTCCAAGCAAGGAGGTTTTGATCCTAAATTCTCAGGTATGAAGAGCAAGGTCTCCAACTTAGAGAATTCAGAAATCAAGTGTGGGTTTGGCAAGAATGAAGTGGGGTATTTATAGGTTTTTGAGAACCGTTAAGATCGTTCCTCGATAACCGAGCCTTGATCTGGACAGTACACTTCATACCCACTGTTTTGGCAATCTATGGGCGCCCAAAACAACCCATAGGATGAAGAAAAACCACTTGCAACACCTGGAAACAGCTGGAACAGGCTGTAACTGACTTTTGCAGCTCTGATGAAGTCACACGGCCTGCGTAAGAGTTCAAGAGGGCTTACGCGGCCCGCCTAGCTTTCCCAGATCAGCAAACAACTTTGAAACAATGACAGAAATGGTTCCTGTTAGCTTTTAATGTCACGTTTGGCACGTTTAAAGCCCGTTAAGATATTTACAATGTTCCAATAAAGCCTAAACATAGAGAACGTAAAACATGCTTGAAAACATGTCGGATGTCGGTTCGTTTGGCCGTACGGTCACGTTGTTCGTCTAATTACGACGAAACACGAACGGACGCGAAAAACGATTCAAATTACGCGACGAATGGAATTTTATCATGCCGAACACTAAAATAAAATATTTTAATATTTACATAAATTTTTGGATGTCCGGATATATTCAGAATGTGAGATATGCACGAAAATGCAAACTTGTGCACTTTTTTACACTTTTAGTCCCTGCATGACTTAAAAGTTTATTTTTGCGCACCAAACACCTCTAAGCCTATATCTAAGCTATATAAAGGATAAATAGGGTATGTTTAACTCATGGTCATATTCCGGAAGGTCCGTTATCATACGAATCGACATACTTTTGCAGTTTGACGCAATTAGTCCTTTAATTACGCAAAGTAGCGCGAAATGTCGTTTAATGGTATCCAAGCCTTCCATGGCCCATATTGGTCATTCCCAAGCATATAATTAAATATTACTACGCTCCTTTTCACTTAAATGGTCACCGAAAGGCGTAGATTCAAAAGTTGACGCTTTAGGTCCCTCTATTGCGCAAACTTGCGCATCTCATCATTTATTAGCATTGAAGCCTCATCTAATCCATATTAGGTATTCTTGAAAGTATTATTAAACATCACGATGCTTCGGGTTCGCTAAAAGGTCATTCAGAGGTATAATTAAACATATTGACACTTCTAGTCCCTCTAACTTGCAAAGTTGCGCGTAACTTTACTTATAGGCATAAAAACCTTAGTCGGCCAATAATTGGCATTCCCGAGATTATAATCAAATATCATGAAGCTCCCGGTTTGTCAAAAGGTCATTCAGAGGTAAGAATTAACATGCTGACGCTTTTAACCCCTTTATTACGCAAACTTTCAATTTATTCCGCAAATGGCTACACTCGATCGCCAAGTGGCTCATTTGTGAATATAATATCGTGAGAGGTTATTTAGAAACTTATTTTAGGTATTCTAACACTTCCAGTCCTTTCATAATCAAAGTTTTCGATTTTTCGAAAAATTAGTCCCTTAAATTCAATGTTTGACTTCATTAGGGTTTACTACACGTGTCAATACATCATTGGTCATGATTTTACGAGGTGTTACAAGTTCCCTATTGT
Organism: Helianthus tuberosus; assembly: GCA_030545235.1. Taxonomy (NCBI): domain Eukaryota; kingdom Viridiplantae; phylum Streptophyta; class Magnoliopsida; order Asterales; family Asteraceae; genus Helianthus; species Helianthus tuberosus. Next base: position 30,379,215 of record CM060397.1, read on the forward strand.
ATGTAAGGAATTATTAGAAGATAAAACTCTAAAGAAATGTTCGAGAGTTAAAGTTTTTATACGCATGAATCTTGGTTCCTATTACAAAATAACCCAATGTGGTAGAGTGTAATCTCAATTATCGAATGAATGGTTATGCCAAGCTTTATGTAACTCATACGTAAAATGGAGGGGCTTATATAATAAGCTTATAATCTCGTATGTAGCGGAACCTAGGTTGATAAGAATTAACACTTTGAGGTACAATGTTAGGTAACTGCCTTAGTACTACAATTGCTAGAAGGAATGACGTATATATGACAGCTATGAAATGTGATGACAAGTATAGCTGAGTATGACACCTCAAGTGTAATATGAGTTGCTCAAATGTAAGTATTGATTACACGATCATATTGATAGCATGATTAAAGACTTATGTTGGCCCTTGTAACCTAGGGATAGACGGTAAAAGATTAGAGCAAAATAGTATGTACATGATTTGTATAACCGTATACATTAAGTTGTGGTTAACCATGCAGTTATGATAGATCATCAGTGAAAGAAATATTGGTCTCGGGTAAAGATCATACGTAGGTATTGTAAGAAAAATATGAAAAGAACTATCAAGCAAGTGACATGAAAGAAATTTTGCTTCATATTGGCCCCGAAAGGATGGGGAGTATGTAGAAGCTAAATAGTTAGAAACTATTGAATGATGTTTGAATTGTGATTTTATATGAATGAATAGGGATGAACAAGTATGAATATTATGATAGTTATTTTCCCCTAAGTAGATGTTAGAGGTATGCGGGAATGAATAATCTGACAGATGAGTTTAAGAAATCAGCTTGAACAATTGAACGATAATCATGAGATAATGTAATAGGATCGCCTTGATTCATATAAGATTGAATTACCAAATGTATTAGGTAAGTTTAGAATAGTAACGACCGATTCACCACGAGGGATGATCGAATGAAAACATGCTATCGAAGTTCGAGGTATGAAATTACGAAGGGATACAGATAAACTAGTCAGAATGTATGTATTCAGGTTTCGATGATGAAACCTTCTTTAAGAGGGGTAGACTTGTAACACCCCAAATTTCATATGTCATAGTATAATAAATTAATAGTGACGATTTAATGATAAGGTATGGTAAATATAGATTTTACCATTTTGAAAGTTTTACAAATAATAGTAAGTTTAAACCCTTTTATGTAAACGAAGTTAACCAAAGGAAAGTAACCAAGTTAGTATGGAAAAAATTAATAATATGAGCAAACTTTAAAAGACAAGGGGCTAAATGTGTAAATGTGGAATGAAATTAGATAAAAAAAAAAAAGACTAGTTTATGTGGGTATTGTAACACCCCGAAAATATAGACTTTATATTATAAATTGAATGACGGTAATAGTCAAGATAAAATAACTAGGAATAAATAACCTAGTTAGTTAAAAGACTTGAAATCATAGAACAAACATGGTTAAAATACCCTTTATAAAACTTGGGTAAAGTCGAGGGGCTAAACATGGGCAATTGAATTAGAGTTCTAATTAAATAAATTACTAAAACACAAAACACACACATACGTGTGTGTGTTCTGTGATTCCAACAAGAGCCAGGGGAGCTCTTATGCTCAAAACCCTAATCAACCAAATTTCATCAAATCAAAGGGGCAAATCTAGTCCAAACAGAAATCTAAAAGCAAATTAGTGATCACCTCCGTGAAAGGATCATAAGGTATGCCAAATTTTGTTACTTAGATTCATCTTGAATTCTTGGTGAACATATGAAATCAAAAATTTGGCTTGCATGATTAAAGTTTGGATGAAATTAGGATGAAATCATGTCTAGGAGCAAACCCTAGTCAATAATTTGTTGAATTAGTGTTCATAGATATGAGGTCTATAACCATCCATTTATGTGTTAAATGGGTTTTGTAGAAAGATGATGAACACTAGAATTATGATTATCAATCTAGTGTTATTTGAGCTCCATGAAATAAGTCTAGGTGTTGATGTGTAACTAGACATTTGAATTTGTGAAAATTGCTCAAAATTGGCTAAATAACTAGTCATGAAACTTGGTTATTGATTTTGCAAAATTATGACCTTTAGGTGTTTGTTGAAATGCCTAAAAGAAAACTAGATGTTGAAATTTTGAGTAAAAACGCATATTTGAGTGTTATGGTGAATTATGCGTTGTATGAAATAATAAGAGTTCTAAACAAGTCGTTGATTGAACTCTATAGGCAAGGGAATTGAATCTTCAAGCGGACGAGCCGTAGTTGATGCGCGCTTGAAGGAAAAGCACTATAGGTACGTAACTTTCGGTTTCGTTACATTATGCATAAATAATAGTGTTAGAAATATTAACGGGATTGTAGTATAAAATGCGAGTTTGGTAAGCCAATGAAGTGATGAAGTTCACTCGACAAACAAAATGAGACAAAATAAAAGGTTAAAGCATGTTTGGAATGTCAATGAAGTGATGTAACTCACTCGACAACCAAATGGGTCAAAATAGTTAATTAGATATGTTCGTTGAGAATATTGTTTAATTAGTCGTGTTTGGGATGTCAACGAAGTGATGTAACTCACTCGACAACCAAATGGGTAAAAATAGTTAATTAGATTTGTTTGTTCATAATATTGTTAAATTAGTCATGTATGGAATGAAAATAAAATGATGTAACTCACTAGATAAAGAAACGGGCTAAAATATTGGTTGAAATAAGATGGTATGCTGGTAAAATGGTGAATTCCATTAGAAAATCAAACGGGTCAAATAATGGTCGGAATGGTAGTGTTCAAAGTGACTTAAACGTCTCACTTCAAATTCGAGTTATAAAAGCGTAAACCATGAAATGGAAGTGATACACTTAAGTTGATGAGCCCGGTAATGGGTAATTATGGTTAGAAACCAATGTTGATGAATTATGCAAAGTACGTGACTTTGGTCCCGTTACATTACGTATAAACGTTTGGTTTTAGCTTGTTAATAGTGTCATAATGTAGTATATGCATTTTACGTGTCACTTAAGTGGCGAAGCCGACTCGACATTCAAACGGGTCAAATATTGGTTAGAAATAGTTTGGCTTGACGTTAAAGTGAGGATTTTCACTCGTCAACCAAACGGGTCAAAACTATGTTCTTATATCGATTCTTGCGCGTAAAGATTTGAAAGCCTCATATTGCGCTGGTGCTAGATAGCAATTTTAGTAATGAATGGTTATACTAAGTTAAGGTTATGAATCCGTGTTATCGGGTCGAATGGTAGAAACTAGTTGCAAGAATTGCATAAAGTAGCAATGCTTGAATTTATAGAAAACAAGCATGAAATTCGAATACGAGCGTAAAGCCATGTAATGGCACGGATACGCCAAGAATTTCAAGCCCGGGGAATGGGTAAATAAGATTAGAATGCCAAAGAATAAATTGGCGAACAATTTGCACAAATAGTTAATGGGTCGAATAATCGAAACAAGGATTTTGTGGGCCATTCATTCATATTCCTGGTTTCGTTAAGTGAAATTTATATGGTTAGATCCGTAATTTTAATACGGACATATAGAAAAAGAATCGGCTAAAACGGATATGTAAATAAAAAGTTATGAGGAATTAAGCGGAAAAAAATATAAGAAGGCTGAGCTGGGCGAACCGTAGCCCACGGTCCTGAACCGTGGCTCACAGTCTGACTGTTCTGTTTTGAGTTGGGCGAACCATAGGCCACGGTCCTGAATCGTGGCTCACAGTCTGGCAGTTCTGTTTTGAGCTGGGCGAACCGTAGGCCACAGTTCTGAACCGTGGCTTACAGTTTGGCAGTTCTGTTCTTTTAGCTGGGCAACCATAGGCTACGGTTCAAAACCGTAGCTTACGGTCTAGAAACTCTGAAATGGACATTAACCTCAACCGTAGGCTACAGTTGGCAAACCGTAACCTACGGTCGGTTTGAAACAAAATTTTTGATTTTGTTTGTTTGATTGTTTTGAGCTTTTGGGTCCGTATGGACGGGTTCTAAGGTCTCAATTACTAATTTTTATGATAAATTTATAATGTAGGTATGTTTAAACTTAGGATAGGTGAAGATCAAGCTCCAAAGTGAACCGAACACAAAGAAACTCAAGCTTCCGCAATGGTCTAAGATGTTTTTGTTAAACTAAAACTATCATATGTTATCCATTGGATGTTTAAAATAGGAATTTAAAGTTTGTAAACTAATCTAATTAGGTTAAGTATTCGTGACCTATGAAGCTTCTTATGCATTTTGTTAAATTAATAGAATGGGTATTATACCTTATTTAGTAGGAACTTGAAACTTAACGGAAAGTTTTTGTAAACCCGTATTTTCCATAATGAAAATGTGAATATGATAGATTCCTTTTGATAAAATGAGATGAGTCTTACAGTATTTCGTATAAAATTGTCTATTGTGAGACGGGTGTTACAAGTTGGTAATCAGAGCTCAAGGTTGTTGACAAAGTGTGTTCGGTTCAAGCTTGATCAAACATCCGGTAAGAATTAGTTATTTTAGTAGATTTCATTAAAACATTAGAAAATGAATACGATTAGATGTGCATGGGAAGAGTGCGTAATACACTCAAACCCGGAAAGTGCACCAATCATGAATGGTCTAAGCAAGTTGTGAACTTGGCTAAATCAAAACGAAAGATGCAAATGATATAGAATGAAACGTTTAACAATTAATATAAACATTCAGATTCAAGATGAATGAAGAAGGCAATAACGATACAGTGCCGAAAGTCACCGAACAGATGAAAGAAATGTCCGGTGTAACCGGGGGCGAATTAGCATCTCAATTAACTAAAGAGATGGAAGCTAAAATTTCCGAAGAAGTCGGAAAGGCAGTAAAAGCCAGTCTACCGCAGTTTGTCGAGAGACTACAAACCACGATCTTGCTAGTGGTGGAGGACATGATGACTGAGATTAAAGACAATCTCTCACAAGGAAAAGATGACAGAAGAGTGTTGGATGTGTACCCAAGTCCCGTAAAGAAATCAAAGCTTAATAAAGCTTCTAAGAAAGGAGTTACAAGAAAGGGGACACCTCAATGAAAAATATGTGGAAAAACTCACCGGGGAAAATGCTACTTTAGAAACAAACCATGTCCTATTTGTAGTAAAGTGGGACATGTGGTTGCAAATGGCCCTGGGAAGGTGTCAGTGTGTTATAAATGTTATAACCCGGGACATAAAAGGTCTGAATGCCCAGAATTGGTTGGAACCGAAGACACAGCTGACACAAAGTTTGATACCCCGAAAGAGAAGGCAAGGTCTTCCCACATGACAGCCGCAGAGGCTAAAGCTGAACCTGATGTCGTTTCACGTATGTTTCTTGTAAATTTAATTTAACACAAATTTTATTCGATACGAGTGCGAATAATAGTTGCATAAGAGCATATATGAGTAGTGAAATGAGTGAATTATGTAAAAGAAATACCTATATATATGTATATAAGAAAATAAATAATGGTGAGCATGTGAAGCCGAGGCAAAAAGTAATCTCGATAAATATTGCAATGAGAAGGAGTGTTTGTACACTCGAACCCGGGAACTTAATGAAGTGAATAAATGTTGTATTGGGAAGGAGTGTAATTACACCCAAACCCAGAAATTGCAATAGTAATAAATGGAGAAGACAAGGTTATAGACTTGGCTAAACTAAACAAAACATGTAGAAGCATCGTTTATATCAATAAACGATGTAGATAAATTCATACAACGATATGGGACAATAAAATCAAATGAATTAATTTTTTTATTGTTACAATGGATTAAGGTCAAAAATGAGAAATTAAGACTCGGACTGAAAATATCCTCGGGAAGGAAGCTAAAGGGATGATACGTACTATTAGCTACTGTGAATAATGAAGTATCAATAAATGCAAATTTAAAAACTTGGGTATGGGTAACCATCCAAGTAACACATTATTAATCAAATCCTTATGAGGAAGGACGGTGATCACAGTGATGGATGTGATTGTATAAAAGATTAGTAAAATAAACGTTTTAAAAGTGTTAGAATAAGAACGGGTAAACCCCAAAAGCCGTATAACAATAGCAGTGGTTTTACCAAATAAGGCTTAAGAAATGGGCCTTCGGGACATTAGTAAAAGAAACAGACCTAAGGGTCGCTAACAAAAGAAAGGTGGTGTTCGGATCAAATAAGTAAAATGCTTGATAATAAAGATAAAGAACCCGGGTAACGGGTTGAAAAGAAATAGGGGCATAAACCAAATAACGGTATGAGTGAGATAAACCGACACGAAAATGACGTAAGAAGTCATAGAGTCGGAAAGATAATCCGAAAGAAAATGAGTGTAGCCTTAGACTACAGCCAAGGTCAAATGAATTTTGAAAGCGAAAATTTATTTGTTCTAAACATAAAAAGGGGGTGCTTTGACGCCATATGTATACATATGCAATTAAATAAAGATATGAATAGAAGATAATCCATGGGATCACCATAACCTTCAGGTTATAAACAATGTAAAGGTCTACGGACCAAAATGACCATCAGGTCACAAATACAAAGGAACAAACTATAGGGTCTCACCCTAAAAAAAAGTGAAGACCTAATAAAATAGCCTACGAGGCTAAGTAAAGGAACCTACGGGTCGATAATATAAAGCGTGGGAACCAGTTATGATTTCCCGCATAAAATGATAACGGAGAAGAATAATTCTTGTCGTCGATTTCTTGATATGATTAATTGACATGTGTTAAAGAGAAAAACGTTAAACTAAAATTCAGTTTTAGTAAGAAACGACGTTCTAACAAATATAAATATTATGAGAGAAATTAGAAAATGGTTAATACTAAAGGATATAGGTCTTAACACCAATAGGTGTAAGACGATGTATTCGAAAGAAAGATTCATAGTAATGAAAAGCTGACGTAAACTTAAACATGACGTGATATGATCACAGACACAAAGGTGATACAGAATATAGCCACGTCGTAATATGAGTTACTAGATATGAAATTATAAGCACGCAAAGGGCCGATGACGGCAATATAGTATACCCGAATGACGAGGTATGAGGTAAAATGGTAACCAATCAGTCTAGGCGATAAAACAAGTTATAGTCAAAATAATGTTGTGACCTATGTAGAGCGCTTGTCAATGTAAGACAAGCGTGAAGTAAGTATGCTGACGGACTCAGTGACTGGATGGTCAAAAGACAACTCGGTCAAATAGGCGACAAAGATAGGAAATAAATGATAAAAGGTTACAGTCCAATAGGACATATGCCTAAAGGACGCACATGTCAATACGAATAAAAAAAACCTTATGCCGGAAAATAAAGAATGCCTTGAAAAACGAAACTAAGATAGTTAGGTCCAAACCAAAGAACTACTTAAAGAAGCTTTTGGAGTCGAAACCCTTTTAAGGGGGTGGACTTGTAACACCCCGAAAATATAGATTTTATATTATAAATTGAATGACGGTAATAGTCAAGATAAAATAACTAGGAATAAATAACCTAGTTAGTTAAAAGACTTGAAATCATAGAACAAACATGGTTAAAATACCCTTTATAAAACTTGGGTAAAGTCGAGGGGCTAAACATGGGCAATTGAATTAGAGTTTTAATTAAATAAATTACTAAAACACAAAACACACACATACGTGTGTGTGTTCTGCGATTCCAACAAGAGCCAGGGGAGCTCTTATGCTCAAAACCCTAATCAACCAAATTTCATCAAATCAAAGGGGCAAATCTAGTCCAAACAGAAATCTAAACGCAAATTAGTGATCACCTCCGTGAAAGGTTCATAAGGTATGCCAAATTTTGTTATTTAGATTCATCTTGAATTCTTGGTGAACATATGAAATAAAAAATTTTCTTGCATGATTGAAGTTTGGATGAAATTAGGATGAAATCATGTCTAGGAGCAAACCCTAGTCAATAATTTGTTGAATTAGTGTTCATAGATATGAGTTCCATAACCATCCAGTTATGTGTTAAATGGGTTTTGTAGAAAGATGATGAACACTAGAATTATGATTATCAATCTAGTGTTATTTGAGCTCCATGAAATAAGTTTAGGTGTTGATGTGTAACTAGACATTTGAATTTGTGAAAATTGCTCAAAATTGGCTAAATAACTAGTCATGAAACTTGGTTATTGATTTTGCAAAATTATGCCCTTTAGATGTTTGTTGAAATGCCTAAAAGAAAACTAGATGTTGAAATTTTGAGTAAAAACGCATATTTGAATGTTATGGTGAATTATGCATTATATGAAATAATAAGAGTTCTAAACAAGTCGTTGATTGAACTCTATAGGCAAGGGAATTGAATCTTCAAGCGGACGAGCCGGAGTTGGTGCGCGCTTGAAGGAAAAGCACTATAGGTACGTAACTTTCGGTTTCATTACATTATGCATAAATAATAGTGTTAGAAATATTAACGGGATTGTAGTATAAAATGCGAGTTTGGTAAGCCAATGAAGTGATGAAGTTCACTCGACAAACAAAAAGGGACAAAATAAAAGGTTAAAGCATGTTTGGAATGTCAATGAAGTGATGTAACTCACTCGACAACCAAATGGGTCAAAATAGTTAATTAGATATGTTCTTTGAGAATATTGTTTAATTAGTCGTGTTTGGGATGTCAATGAAGTGATGTAACTCACTCGACAACCAAACGGGTCAAAATAGTTAATTAGATTTGTTTGTTCATAATATTGTTAAATTAGTCATGTATGGAATGAAAATAAAGTGATGTAACTCACTAGATAAAGAAACGGGCTAAAATATTGGTTGAAATAAGATGGTAAGTTGGTAAAATGGTGAATTCCATTAGAAAATCAAACGGGTCAAATAATGGTCGGAATGGTAGTGTTCAAAGTGACTTAAACGTCTCACTTCAAATTCGAGTTATAAAAGCGTAAACCATGAAATGGAAGTGATACGCTTAAGTTGACGAGCCCGGGAATGGGTAATTATGGTTAGAAACCAATGTTGATGAATTATGCAAAGTACGTGACTTTGGTCCCGTTACATTACGTATAAACATTTGGTTTTAGCTTGTTAATAGTGTCATAATGTAGTATATGCGTTTGACGTGTCATTTAAGTGGCGAAGCACACTCGACATTCAAACGGGTCAAAATATTAGTTAGAAATAGTTTGGCTTGACATTAAAGTGAGGATTTTCACTCGTCAACCAAACGGGTCAAAACTATGTTCTTATATCGATTCTTGCGCGTAAAGATTTGAAAGCCTCATATTGCGCTGGTGCTAGATAGCAATTTTAGTAATGAATGGTTATACTAAGTTAAGGTTATGAATCTGTGTTATCGGATCGAATGGTAGAAACTAGTTGCAAGAATTGCATAAAGTGGCAATGCTTGAATTTATAGAAGACAAGCATGAAATTCGAATACGAGCGTAAAGCCATGTAATGGTACGGATACGCCAAGAATTTCAAGCCCGGGGAATGGGTAAATAAGATTAGAATGCCAAAGAATAAATTGGCGAACAATTTGCACATATAGTTAATGGGTCGAATAATCAAAACAAGGATTTTGTGGGCCATTCGTTCATAATCCGGGTTTCGTTAAGTGAAATTTATATGGTTAGATCCGTAATTTTAATACGGACATATAGGAAAAAGAATCGGCTAAAACGGATATGTAAATAAAAAGTTATGAGGAATTAAGCCAAAAAAAATATAAGAAGGCTGAGCTGGGCGAACCGTAGGCCTCGGTCCTGAACCGTGGCTCACAGTCTGGCAATTCTGTTTTGAGCTGGGCGAACCGTAGGCCACGGTTCTGAACCGTGGCTTACAGTTTGGCAGTTCTGTTTTTTTTAGCTGGGCAACCGTAGGCTACTGCTCAGAACCGTAGCTTATGGTCTAGAAACTCTGAAATGGACATTAACATCAACCGTAGGCTACGGTTGGCAAACCGTAACCTACGGTCGGTTTGAAAAATTTTTGATTTTGTTTGTTTGATTGTTTTGAGCTTTCGGGTCCGTATGGACGGGTTCTAAGGTCTCAATTACTAATTTTTATGATAAATTTATAATGTAGGTATGTTTAAACTTAGGATGGGTGAAGATCAAGCTCCAAAGTGAGCCGAACACAAAGAAACTCAAGCTTTCGCAACGGTCTAAGATGTTTTTGTTAAACAAAAACTATCATATGTTATCCTTTGGATGTTTAAAATAGGAATTTAAAGTTTGTAAACTAATCTAATTAGGTTAAGTATTCGCGACCTATGAAGCTTCTTATGCATTTTGTTAAATTAATAGAATGGGTATTATACCTTATTTAGTAGGAACTTGAAACTTAACGGAAAGTTTTTGTGAACCCGTATTTCCCATAATGAAAATGTGAATATGATAGATCCCTTTTGATAAAATGAGACGAGTCTTACAGTATTTCGTATAAAATTGTCTATTGTGAGACGGGTGTTACAGGTATGTGTGTGTGCGTACGGGACAGAGAACAGGAAGGGGGAAAACCTTCTCCATCAAGCTTTGCAAGAAATCCAAGTAATTAAGGAGGATTAAGGCTAGGTTTTTTATGCATGAGTTTAAATTCATGATCCCTTAAGTGTTCTTGACATCAAGTAAGTCAAATTTCATGATTTGGTAATGTTTGATTTAGTGGGTTATGTGAAATTTATGATTTCGTATGGAATCAAACACGAATGCATGATGATATGAACATGTAGGAATTGAAATTATGCTTGAATTTCTCTATGATGATGAATTAGGGTAAAACCCACTTGTGTGTCAAAGATGATCAAAATTTATGAAATTCTACATGCTAAATTAGATTAATGTTGATGATATTTTGATGAATAGATGATTTAGAACAATATGTATATGCTCATGGTGGTGAAATGAGAAGTTGAGAATGCTTATGTGAGTCAATGGATGAATTAGGGAAAACATGCTTTAAGTACTTGTACTTTATGCTTCATAGTTAGTATGGACGCCATGTGTTTGATGAAATGTCTTAGAAGGATTTAGTTATGCTTTGACATGAATTCTTGATAAAATGATGATATGAAATGAAAATGGATGTATGCTTAGTCGTTTAACACCATGATGAATAAGTACTAATGCATATGTGACGTAAAGCATACGAAAGCTAAAAGTGTAAAGTTATGACATATAGGCGCGAAGAAAGAAGAAGGCACGAGTCATTCGAAGTCACAAGCAACGCAAGACCACAGTAAGTTCTTATGAATTTTGCTTACGTAGAAAGTAGAATCTTATGTTAGTTCTTTTGTGAATAATTATTTGATGTTTTTATGCGGGAATCATTAGTAAAAATGCCTTAATATGAATTGATAGTAGAAAAAGGAGAAAAAGTATGTTGACGACCTGTACAAATGGGTCTAAAGTATGAAAATGATGTTATTCTTGATGATGTATTAAACTCGTAGTTAGACGGGTCAAATAGGATGAATTTGTTATGAAGTTAAGGTAACTAGGTGTTGACTTTTATAAGTTAAACTAGTGGAGAATAATAAATGAGAAAGTAAAAATATGCATGATCCGTGAGAACGGGTCGGATGAAATATGACGATTTATGGTGATGGAAGTTAAATGGCATGATATCCGTTAAAGCGGAATTGTCGTATGAAAGATTCAAGTAAAATGATGTAAAGATGAAGTGACTCGGTAATGGGTCAAATAATGCGGTAAAAGCTAAAAATGTATTAGTAATAACGTTTTATCCGAACTAACATGCAAGTTTATGTTATGGATGTAGGTAAATCTCATGCCTAGGATGGCGAGCTCGGATTCGAACACACCACATCATCCATATATACGGTTCCGGTTCAAGTTATCTTTTAAAACGAGTCAAATAATTTTTGTAATGTAAATGTAAATTTTATGATTTAGGATGTTCGTGAGTAGTTTGAAATTTAAAAAAAAAATCTTTTTGGGTAGTTCGGACATAACCCTTGTGTTAAGTCTTGTATAGTCACAACTTTTATTTCTTTTGAAAAAGTGTCGTAGAAGTTTATTTGAATGATGTTTGTTAAAAACAGGGGAATTGTTTATAGTACAAACGGGTCATGCCCAATTTTCGTTAAAAAATAGTATGTCATTATTTGTACTTTCGAATGTGAAAAAGCGGGCGTTAAATATCATCAATAGAATCAGATTATAATTACGTTCTTGTATCTGATCCACTCACGTACACGGATTCCGCACGTGATACGTGATATTCGCAATCATCGGGATTACGAAATCGATCCGGAAACGAACATACAGAGTCCTTTCGTGCGAAGGGCACTTGCCCATCCTCTCGAAGGTCCAAGTTTGATTATTTCGCGTATTTTAGCTGGTTTTAAGTGTCACAAGCAAAAATATGTATTGTACGAGTATGAAACATGTATAATGGTGTATAAAGCCTTGATTTTGAGTTTAAACATGCAAACAAGTGTAATATGTATAACATAGATGTTAATAAAATGTTTGAATTTTATTATGATCAAGAGTCTCGGATTATAAAGTTGGAACGGAATAGAATACAACATAAGTACAAGTTTACAAAAATGAATTACAACAATACTTTCTAAATAAGGAAAATACAGAAATGTGAAGCGTTACATCTTCGACCCACTCCACCTAAGTTAAATGCTAAAACTAAACCATAAAGCTAAACCCTAAAACTAAATGCTAAAAATAAAAATTTTATAGTTTTTGCAAAAAAAAAATTATTATAAATAAAAAGATGCGATTTTAAACGAAAAATAAAAAATAAAAAAATTGTGTGTTTTTTAAGTAGTTTTAGTTGTGTTCACATTGGTTCTCATGGTTCTCGTAATAAATGGTGGTTTCTTACGGATCCTTGCCCTATATATATACGTACAAAATGCCTTATCGTACATTGCGTACGTGATGCATTATCAACATGCGATTTCCCTTTTTCCTTTATCACATGCGATTTCAAAAAATTCTTGTACATGCGATTTTAGGCTATTTTTTAGCATGTGATTTCCTTTTTTCTTTATGCACATGCGATTTCCAGGTTTCTCGAAACATGCGATTTTTTTTTTAACATAACGTGTGATTTTTCCATCGCGTACACAATGTACATTAAGGCATATTGTACAATATACTTTTTCTATATATATATATAAACAAGTTTTCACCCTACATATGGTTAAACTTCCTAATAACATTAAGTATTAAGTATTACACTTAATTTTGATTATTTTAAATAACTTATCATGCTAATTAACAAAGACGTTATGGTATTAATAAATTTTTAATTTGATTATCGCCAACTACTAATTAAAAAAAATTGTCTTAGCACTCAAAGTTATGATTTTAAAACCTGTAGTCATGTTTTTTAAACAAATATTTTATTTACAGTATGCTTTTTTATAATATATAATATTTTCTATAGTATGATGATATTCGTATCTCATCTCATTATCGTTATTTCCTAAAATAGTAGTTATTTTAAAATATTTATTATATCATTATTAAACATAATAGAATATAATTACAGTTCATTTGCGACAACCTCAACTTACAATTTATTTTTAAAACTACTTATAATCTTATCGTTATTATTGTTTTTGTTTTTTAGCGATAGTGTTTTAAAACCGTAAAAATAAGATGGCTTATAGTGACTCAAGAAAGAAGTTAAAACTTAAAAAATTACATTTGGATAGCTGAAAATATAACTTTTTTTTTTTTGTTTTACTATTTTATGTAATAAGTTCTGATAAGGATTATATACATATGATTTGTATTTTTTTAATTATCAACCCATGTAAGAATTAATTTGTAAACTAATCTGTTATATAAAATCACATTATACTGTATATAAAAAAACTAATTACATGTAAAAGCTTAAGACTTACAAAACTGATCTTATTAAACTTTCTAAGGAGATTAAAGATCAATTTTAATTTTACTTTATTTACAAGTCTTTGTTAGAGACCCAAGTAGTGGTCTGGTCATACGCATGGCCACTTTGGTCCCCCACTATTTTATTGGTTTTTAGTTGATATCAATTTCTTTATAATATATTATTCAAAGATATGATGAGAACCACACCATCACTCGTGAAACGAATGGTTGGTTTATAAGGACATCACCATTACGTCATAATGACGTATATATGTTTCTCATCTATGCAAATCCTTTTTCACGTCGACATATATATTACACTGTCATAGACTGTTAGGCATTACTTGGAGATCGAATTCTTTTTCTTTTTTCTCTTTTTGAAGTGTTACATAGTAGTCGATCTTATTTCTTATATGTTCGTGTATGTATTTGATCCTTAAGTGACACCAAATCATCGCACATCTTCGAACAGTGACCACATTAATTAAAAGAATGCTTATGATATTTTTCGACACACAATATCGATGAAATAAACAATCACACTCTTTATTCGTGAATGTCACACTAAAAATAAAGTTGATGGTTGCAGTGACGGATCCAAGAATTTTTCCCACCAGGTTTCTTTTGATAGATTTTCACTAATTCTCACTATACATTTTTTAAATCATACAAAATTTTCACTATTTTTTTCATTTGTTTTCCAAACTAAGGGGGTTTCCGACACCCTTGGATCCGCCACTGGATGACTGTCGGTAAAATTAGTGGTTTTGGTCAATATTTGAAGCTAGGATACCGAATATATAAAAAAAATATTGAACGTATTCACTTATTATGAATTGAAACTTAATATTTCAATGATAATGAAGGAAGATCACATTAAGGGAACAAACATAGGCTTAAACCTAAAATTCCCTGCAAAAACAACCGGAATTCTTGTAGGTATAAGCCTATAAAGACGTACAACGGTTAATTAGCCAATTTTTGTTCCATGAATTTGATCAAAGAGACCTAGCATGCTCAAAGATGTAATTGTTATTTGTTTTTCTGCCTCTTAGTAGTCACAAAAGTGGAATCATCCCTGTCGTTTGTTTTCTCAACTATCGCCTTAAGCGCTTCTTCAATGGCGTTTATCCAATGATTCACCCCTTGTTGATTATCAATACTACTACCCGAATATTGATCTTCTACGGTTACAAACAAAACATTTTTCACACGTCTTCCAAGTGTTGTGATCTCGGCTTTTAGGGTTCTTAGTCGAAGCATTTTCAAAGTTTTTATTAGGTCTTGCAACAGATCTGACCGATCCTCACAACATAACGATGCCCTGATCACTATCCTACCTTCTTCATCGGATGTGTTGTCAATCGTTAACTCATCTATCTCACTCGGAACTGGTATTTGTTCAGCGATGATGGAAGTTTGGCACTTAAGCTCCTTCACGTGTTGTATCACTTCCGCAAGTAATGAAGCCTTGTCCGTCTACAAGTGTTAAAACCCACAACAAACATAATATTAGTTACATACATTTAATATAAAAACATGTCACTTGTATAGTATGTCGAGTTATCACATCGTTAACCGATTTAGTGACCCTAATTAATCGTTATTTCTAAATCACTCTCTAACTTTCTCATCCTATATATACACCTTTAGGACTTTGGACAATGTTAAATCACAATGATGATACATGAACATATATATATTTTTTTTTGAACGGCTGACCTCTCAATTTTGGTGTTCTTGGAAGGTTTGCTTCTCTTATTGGGCCACCAACCCCCAATATACATGAACATATATATTCCATGTCTTGTGTGTATGAATGTGAAAACATAATAAAACAAAAGGAGGCTAATCAATCACATTCTATCTTTATCCGAGCTATTTCATATGTCCTCATTAACTTTTAATTAATTAGAATTTATCACCAAATAGAAAAAACATGAGAGCTTGAGGAAATTGCGGCCATGGTGCGACTCACAATTCACAAATAGAATACTAGATTTCTTTTTATTAACATGATGACTTTTGGATGACCAATACACGAGTCTGAATCATTCGTTTCATTTTTTTTTTTTAAATTTCTAATATTCTAAACTGTAACACAGACCTTATATATTTAAATTTCTAATATTCTAAACTGTAACACAGACCTTATATATTTAAAGTTGTATATGACATTATATATTCATTTAAATGCTAATGTTTAATATCACGGGCAACAGCGTGATCAGCCTAACAATTAGCATTATGGGTTAAATACTTAAATTGTATATAAATTTAAAAACAATATATCAAGATTTAACTTAACAATATATCAAGATTTAACTTAATATTTTATGTAGTCGAAAGCAGTTCCTTTTTTTAATTGAACTTTCCAATAAAAAAACAAGTACAACAAACTAAGACAACTTACTTTGGTGGTGTTGGGAAGTAAGCTACGAAGCTCAGTAAGATGATTATTGATTCGTTCGCGACGTCTTCGTTCTGCTTCGCTGTGGCTTTTCGAGGCGGCTATGCTTTTCGCATCCGCGATCTCTTGAGCAGTCATATTCTTAACCGCTTCGGTTTGGATCTTAAACGGGTCAGATTCAGGTTGAACGCCCTTGAACCCTAGATGGTGGTCAGTTGAGGGAGATGTTGTACTGCTACTCTCATAGGCAAACTGCAAGCCATCAACCACCCTCTTATACAAACCACCATGGGAAGAGATAGATGAAGGAGGAGAAGGTGGTGGAGGACGGTGAAACGGGTGGTGGTCTCCGGTTGGACATGGAAGAACATGGTTGTAAGATGGGTGGTGATGATATTGATGCATGATTAAAGGGATTTGTGAGGATGATGATGATGATGTTGGTTGTGGGAACATGAAGGTTGTATTAGTAGATGAATAATCATGAATACCCATGGTTGGATGAATCTCTTGCATGTGTGGATGAAGAAACTAGAAGGTGTGAAAGTAAATAGGATTTGGATGTAGTGAAGGCAAAAGGGATGATTAAAAAGGGGATATTAGAAGAATACTTTACTTTTTGATATGTGAAGCTCAGTTTCGTTTTGTGAGGATGTGGGAAGACAAAGGGGAGTGGTACCTTTTTATCCTTGCAAACTTCAATTAGAACACTTTAAGATCATTAGATTTAATTCTAGGTACCAAGATGATATGGTTAAAAGAGTTTTATAACTTTACTAGCTAACATTAACATGATTTATAAATTTTAAAAGCAAACAAAATTAAATTCACCCTCAATTTGATAAAAAAAATTCTTCTGCTACTTAGAGTGTTCAATATGTACTCATAAATCTATATAAGTTGATACAACATTTCTACTTTCTCTTAAACAAGTTGCTTATGCATCAAAAATAATAATTATAATTATAGTCGAAAAGTCCTTAAGCAGTTTGTAATAAAGCAGTTAGATTATATATTTCTAATCACATTTTAATTAATTAACTCATGTATATTTATTTTGTTATCAATTGATTTTGTTAAAGTAATTTTTAGTTTATGTGAATTGGCTATATTAAGAAAAAAAAATAACTAGAATAATTAGTTTTAAACGGATTGGTTATTTTGAAATAGTAGGAATTATATATATGTATATATAGGGTAAGGTTCATGTGAGAACCACCTTTATTACGAGAACCGCGAGAACCAATATGAACACAACCTAAAATAGCTAAAAAAAAACCTAAAAAAACTTAACCCCCACCCCCAACCTCCCCCCCCCCCCCCCAAAAAAAAAAAAAAAACCTAAACCCCCCTCCCCCACCCCCAAAAAACCTAACCCCCCCCCCCCCTCAAGCTAAAATGCTAAAAACTAAACCCCCAAAAAATCTTTAAAAAAAAAACACACAAAAATTTTTTTTTTAGTATTTTTTACATTAAAATCGCTACTTTTAGTAGCAAAAAAAAAAATTTTAATTTTAAAAATTTTTGTTTTTGTTTTTTTTTTTGCTACTAAAAGTAGCGATTTTTTTTATAAAAAATGTTAAAAAAATTTTTTTTGTGTTTTTTAGCTATTTTTAGGTATTTTTGGTTGTGTTCTCATTGGTTCTCGCAATAAGGGGTGGTTTCTAACGGATCCTTCTCCTATATATATATATACACCCGTGTTAATACACGGGTTTGTTCTAATAACGATCGGAATCAAATACTAAAAAACATATTATAATATATTATTTAAATTCTTTGTGTTTAGTTACATATCTTTATAAAACAATGTTAAAGACAGTATGTGTTAGTGTACATGTTTGATATAGAAATAAACTAAGTAGTTTATAATCTGCAAAGTTTTTAGCTACATTGTTATGTAAAATATGATGTGAAATTATTTAATGAATTCATATTCGCATTATAGTTATGAATTGACAACAACATCAGGCATATAAATCATAAGTTGAGCTACAAAACATTCAGAAACAAAAGTCCTCTGTCACTGTTTCAAGCCAAATATTGACCTTGAAACCATATCTACAAGTGACGCTGAATTTCTTGATCTCAATACCCAGCCTACCTGAAATTGACAATTACTATCCCGTAAGTTTCAAAACCACATTGAAAAATCATATATAACAACGTAAGTTTCGAGATGTATTAAGGAAAACCATTACCTGAAATGTAAACGAAAAGAATGTGATGGCTTAATGATGGTTGCTGTCATTAGGTGCATTGAGACCTAACGTCAAGAATTTAATGGCTTAAGTATAATTATAAGCTTATTAACGAATGAGACCAAATTAATTTAAAATTTAACCTTATGATAACCAAAAGACAATCTTTGTATAGTCTGAAACGTAAGTCATCCTTCAACATGGATCATCAGCCAAATCAAATAATAAAAAACAAATTATATTCCTGCATGAAAAACAAAATGGATAAATTTAGGGAAAATGAGTTTGAAAAATGATAACCCAATAGTAGAGGATCTCATTCTAAAGTTCCGATAAATGCAGGGTGTTCTCAAATAATGGTTCCTAGATATTTAAAAACCAACAAAGATCGACAAATGTTAACAACACTGCTTCTGTGGACATTTTTCGGTCTTCAAACATCTAGGAAGCATTATTTGAAAACACCCCTGAATTTATCGAGGCTATAGAATGAGATCCTCAAATACTGGATTATCATCTTTCAATCACATTTTCACTAAATTTATCAATCTTGTTTTTCATACCTCATCGAGTCAACCTATTCACCAGCAAACAGATGGAGAAAGCTTGAAGTATAAGATGTACTTAATTATATGGCACGGATTTTCACTGATTCAAGAATCGCAACACATCAGTTCATAATACTTTGAACCAATTTACAAACATCTTAATACCAATCCATAATTCAGATTATTAACTTCTGAATGCACTAACCAGTTTTTCCTGAAGAATTCTTGTTTGGTCTGTGTGATGTGGTGTCAATTGTACTGTTATTCCGCTTCTTGGCTGTATTTCTCGTGTATCAGCCAACCAAAATAATTAAAAAACAAATCAAACACTACAACAAAACAAAAATCATTACCACAAACAAAACGAATAAAAAAAGATGAAACCTTTATCAAACTATAAATTCTTGAAATTACCAATCACGACTAAGAACAAACATACCAAGAGCATCTTCAGGGATGGAAAAAGTACCTTATCTTTCTGATTGAACAACAATCGAGAATTGAGAGTAACCACCTGATCTATAGGAGACAGTTGCATTATGTTGACATTTTCTTGAAATGGTTTATATTGTCAAAATGCCAGGCTCAGATTGTGCATAAAGATGACAACACCATGGCTGCAAGAGAGGTTGCATGAACAACTGCCATCCTACGACCTTGTCATACCATAATGCTATCTTCATTCAATTTTTACTCAGATCTACAAAATCATCATAGCCTCATGTTGAAAGGACAAGAAAATGTCAACATAATGCACTTTGCATTCATTTTTATTCATCATCACAAACAACACTAAATGATTTGCTAAAGTAATACAAATGATTTGAAAATGTCAGACCTCGCGTATATTCAGGCAGACGTTTCCTTCATCATAGTTTAAGGCTCAGGTGAGAAGCATCCCATCAACATCATTGACTGAATATACCTTAGATAACATCGATCTAATTATCATCAACCAAACATCGATTACACCCAACGCTACCTAGAACAGCCGCGAACGGCAGCCGGCAACGATTAGGGCATGTTGCAACAACACGCCAGATCTCGCCATCATAGCCTCAAAAGAACAAAAGCATCTAAGGTGAACAAAACTGAACCGATCAATTTTCAAAATAAAAAAAAAACCTAATTGAATCTTAATGTAACAACAGATACAGGTTCAATCAAAACAGTTCAAAATTCAGATGATACAACTTTAGGTAATAATCTGTTTTTTAGGAGGCAAAATTTGAAATGCATAGGGAGTTGTTTTGGCCATTTAATGTACTCAGAACTAATCATATATCCTTCCAACTCTCTCTTTCTTCTCTATTCATGGTGAAGTTGCAAAACATTTATATTGTCAGACTGTCAGGCTCAGATTGTGCATAAAGATGACAACACCATAGCTGCAAGAGAGGTTGCATGAACAACTGCCATCCTACAACCTTGCCATACCATAATGCTATCTTCATTCAATTTTTACACAGTTTGCAAAATCATCATAGCCTCATATTGAAAGCACAAGAAAAGTGCACTTTGAATTCATTTTTATTCATCAACACAGTCAACACTAAATGATTTGCTAAAGTAATACAAATGATTTGAAAATGTCATACCTCGCTTATATTCGGGCAGACGTTTGCTTCATCATAGTTTTAGTCTCAGGTGAGAAACATCTCATCAACATCATTGACTGAATATCACTTAGGTGACATCGATCTAATTATCATCAAACAAACATCGATTACACCCAACGCTACCTAGAACAGCCGCGAATAGCAGCTGGCAACGATTAGGCCATGTTGCAACAACACGCCAGATCTCGCCATCATAGCCTCAGATGACAAAAGCATCTAAGGTGATAAAGTTTTACACCGATCAATTTTCAATATCAAAAAAATCCTAATTGAATCTTAATGTAACAACACATTATGCACAATTGAGATGATACAGGTTCAGGTAACAAAAAGAAACCCTCTGTTGTAGAAGCAACATAGTTGAGATGA
Source organism: Helianthus tuberosus (assembly GCA_030545235.1). Taxonomy (NCBI): domain Eukaryota; kingdom Viridiplantae; phylum Streptophyta; class Magnoliopsida; order Asterales; family Asteraceae; genus Helianthus; species Helianthus tuberosus. The sequence continues at coordinate 30,400,203 of CM060397.1, forward strand.
TACAGGTTCAGGTAACAAAAAGAAACCCTCTGTTGTAGAAGCAGCCAGTGAGAGTGTTTTGATGAAATTTTGTGGAGGGGTCGGTGACATTGTCGAGGGTTGTCAGGAAATGCTATCACTTAGCATTTCCTGACAACCCTCGACAACGTCACCGACCCCTCCACGTTTTCCACCAAAACACTCTCACTGGTTGCTTCTACAACAGAGGGTTTCTTCTTATTACCTTAAACCTGTATCATCTCAACTGTGTTTGACACATCCTTTGTGTCTTCCTCTCTTCCTTAATAGCTAAGAACGTGACACGTAGGCAAATCGAGGTCATCCTCTAATCTCCCTTAATAGAATCCTGAATTCAAACCGTTAAATAATTAACTTTTTTAAAATTTAATTTGATCAATTTAATTGATTTGACACCAATCAAAACCAAAACTGATGCATTATTTACTAAATGATTTAACTTATTAGCAACAACATTTCAAACAACGTTACCTCTAACCTGATGTAATTTAAAGGGCAACATGAGTTATCTCAAACTTACCGATTATCAATTGCTCATGGATAAAATCCATTAACTGTTGCCTTGACATGCAATCCCTAAACACATGAAAGTAAAATAATTTAGTAATGATCCAAAAGATTAAGAAAGAAAAATTGGATGGCATAAATTATAGTGCCATTTCATATAAACCCTTACCAGATACCATCACATGTCAGCACAATAAACTCATCATCCTCACATAGCTCAAGCTAACAAACATTAAAAATGCCCATTCCACGACTCCCTATGCATTTCAAAATTTGGCTCCTAAAAAACAATTCTTTTTTCATAATAAATAAAATCAGATTATATAAATAGATTTTTATATATATAAATAAATCGTAATTATGACATCAGCGAGGACTACATGGCATACCTGAGAAGTTGACACGTAGGCATTTCTATGTCATCATCTAAAAAACAATACTTTTTTCATAATAAATAAAATCAGATTATATAAATAGATTTTTATATATAATAAGACAAACCTGTGGAACGATGTGCTCCATTCCTCAATGAGGACCAAAATTCCTCTGCAAGTGACTTCAACTTATTAGTAACAACATTTCAAATAAGTCCATTATGATGTGTTTTATTTCAAAATGCCAACAGAAGATGATACTTAGCAAGGATTATAATTAGCAAGTTTGACCCACTTATAAATGAGTCCATTATGATGTGTTTTTATCTCAAAATGTCAACAGAAAATGATACTTACCATCACGCACAGGATTTTAAAATTAACAAAACAATCCCCATAAATTAAAAACTCTATCTACAAAGTCAAAAACCAAAACAAAATTAACCATAAACAGATAGAATCACTCACTTTCATATCAGAATGAGAAACTCAACTTCGGTGATCAAAATAAACAAAACCACAGATGACATCCACAACCCCCTGTTAGAAAACATAGTCAAAGGTTTATTTTTTTCATCATTACTATATTATGAAGCATTTAATATAGTAATTCAAAGTGCCGTCATCAAACCTGAGTACCGTAGTTTTCGTGGGGTTTCGCTATAACTGCCGCCACCATTTTGACTGTCGGATCTGTTCAAAGTGTCGTCATCAGACCTGGGTACCAAGGTTTTCGTTGCCGCCTCGAGACCAGTCTGAGCTCATCACCAGAAAAGTGTGTTGAACTCTTAGGCTTCTTTCCACCATCACCATTCTTCAATCACCACAAGTGTAAGTGCGTACCCTGAGCTCCAAGCTACAGCAAGAAGAGGAATTTGGAGTTAATTCATAGTTGTATATATGAATAAAAGAGTGTATGGACTAGAAAAACATTGCAAATCTGCAATTCTTATCTAACCTGAACTGCTTATTCATCGGTTCAACTGTATATAAACCACGTAACTTTAAGTTGCACATTTTATTTTATTCGATTTCAATGATATAAACCAAGTAAATTTAAGTCACACATTTAAAATTCTTTTGAGTGACCAAACAATCAACCCACGAACCGAGTAAATCAACCCAAACACCCGTTTCATGGGTTCGACCCAAAACGGACCCAAACCCATTTAGACTAACCCACAAACCATGAATTATCATCAATGTTATTTTGGAGCGTTTATCAACTTTTTTTACTCTATTGTGTTTAAATATTTTTCTTGACGTTCAGTTATAAATTTTGTAATTTTTTGGTACAATAAGTTATAGGGACTGTCAATACCGGCCAAACGGATTATGACCAAACAACATCGGTGGTACCAATGTTGCGCCTCGTCAAATCAACATTTTTCTATTTTAGCAGACAATACAACTCTGCATCTCCTATTAGGCCACCAGACATCTCCAGATCAGAAACAGAGGCATCACTGCATAAAAATAAAATAATACCATTTTAAACATAACAGGTTCCACATCTGAATCACTATATAATAGTAAAATAACATGGACAATAAGTTATTTTCTATCCTAATTAAGGGCAAAACAAACCCCGAATCATCTTTGAAGAGCTTGACAGGACCTGCAAAACAATAATAATCAAATGAGTACTTAAATTGTCCCTTGTTGTCTTATCAAGGAACATGATGCATCAATGCATTAGTGCAATTAAATTGAGATCTTGTTGAAAAACGAACCAGTAACAAATAGTTTACAAATCTTGGTCAACGATTTACACAACCAATTGATTCTTATTATACATTCTAACTGCTAAAAACACAAAGTAAAGGTGAAAATTTATAGATTACACATGGAAAAATAACTACGATGCAACGATAAAAGGACTACCTGGAAGCCATAAAAACACGTCTCGGAATGATTTTGTTTTCTTGTTGTCTCTTGCTGCATTTCCAGCCAGCTCCAAAACCTAATTTCAAATTGTATGAAAAAAATTATTATAAAACCTTTACCCTCAAACAATAAAAACCCACTTGAAGTTATGTGGAACTTGACGGAAGTCACCTCAAATCAACCTTTTTCTATTTTAGCAGACAATACAACTCTGCATCTCCTATTTGGCCACCAGACATCTCCAGAGCAGAAACAGAGGCATAGCGATAGTCACCACAGCGATAGTCAACAGTCGCACACATGCAGACGAATGGGGTTTCAGTCACCACAGCTGTGACAACTGGCAACAAACCGGTAATTTCCGTACACATTAATTATTATTTAATGACTGCAATTATGTGCTTAAATGTCAACATTGTCTGATTACATACTATACAAGTGAATTCATGCACGTTTTATACTACAAGAATTACTTTATACAGCGTTGCGTCAGAAATACTAGTAAACTCACCGGTAAGACATATTGTGTCAACAATTCTGTAGAAAGCAGTTAGACAATAGAATTGGAGCCTAGGTGTAGGTCCAATGACAAGAATGCATTAAAACCCAAGAGTACATACAAAGGTTAACATATAGACGTTCCGAAAGCTAAAATACGCACTAAAAAGCACCCGAAACGCACTTTAATTGCAGAATTTTATTAAATTCAGCTATGAATCAGCATTTAACGCATAAATATTGTGCAGAAATTATGATTTGTCATCCAGAATACTTCCCTAAGTGGCGGGGATTGGAAGGGTTACAAAAGGGTACACAAAAAAAATAAACGGTGCAATTTAGCACTTTAACGAACCGGTATCTAACCGAATAACCGGACATTACCCGGAACATCAAAATATTGCTAGAAGCACTGTTTAATTATTTCTTGGCTAGTTATGGTTCCCGAACACCATAACATCTCTTATAACATAATAACACACTAAATCCCTAAACCTTATACTTGAAAGCTTACTTATTCATGTAATTAGGGATTGGAAATTACACTTAACCCCTCCCCCCCCCCCATATTTTTCTACGGCCCCAAGGGGGTACCCGACTCAAGATTTACACAATCCCTCAAAATCTCCTCCTTGGATTCCACAAGATTAAGCTAGATTTTGTAGTGTACTTCTCAAACATATACCCAATGGACAAGGCTCTAAATTAGTGATAAGTACCCATCTTCTTCACAACACATCACAACTCACTCTCACTCCCTTGCCCACTCCCACTCTCGGCCGACCCTCCTTCCACACACCCACCACATTTTTGTTGCAAGATCATCCATTCCAAGCTTGAATTAAGGTGCAAGGTGGTGATTAAGGAAGCTCGGTGCAAGTGGATCTTGAAGGACCTTCTTCGTTTGCTTTTATCCAACCATTTTGTCACCTCCAAGTTCTAGTATTCTTCCCTAGCTTGAAGCTAGTGGTAAGGCTCTCTTGATCTTGTTTACTTCATATTTTGAGTAGTTAAAAGTTGATGTTTAATGATTAACTCAAGAACACTAATGAACATATTCATGAAACTTGAACATAAAACTTATATACATGATGAATCTTGATGAAATAGTGATGTTTTACATATGTGTGATACTTGTTGTTGTTTATTTGAGATAATGATGATTATTCACCACATGAAGCTTGCTAGATGATGTTTAAACACTTAATCTAGCAAGTTGGGAGATGATTATGTAACAACATGAAATAATCATCTTCTAGTAAACACATGAACTTGATAAATGAGATGATTTCTTGAAAAGTAATAAACAAAAGAGGCTAGTAAACTAATAAATCCAAGATTTATGAATGATTTTTCCAAGAAAAACAAGTGTAAAATATGATTTTTAGAAGATCATGATTCTTACATAAACCAATATTATTTTTGGTGAAAAAACAAGTGTATGAACACTTGTGAAACAAGAGAGTTAATGAAATCAACATTTTTGTAAATTATGTTTACAAGTTGTAAACACCAAATCTTTTCAAGAATGGAATTTTTGATGAAATAAACACACTTTAAAGAGTAACTAAGTCTACTAGAGACATTGCTAAGTTACTACAAGTTTTTACAAGAACTTCAAGTTCATGATATAGTGTGATTTACATGATTTTGGCTTGTAGTAAGACTTGAATGAGTTGTTGATGCTTGATGATGATTTAAAAGAAAATAAACACATGTTTTGAAAACATGGGAAACCTCCATTTTTAGGGGAAACTCTGTCAAAATTTCTATAAATTTTGACACTTAGAAAAATATAAGTTTTGAGAAACTTATTCCCTAAAAATGTATCCAAAAACATATACCAAGGTTTCCCTAATTTTTGTATTAAGAAATGATGATTTCTTCAAGACACAAATTGATATTAAGTATGTATATTTTTGAGAAAAATATATATTTTGATCACCAAATTTTGTGCTAAGTGTATGTAGTATGTATTATACGTGATAAGTGTATTAGGACTTGAAAATACACTAAATACTCCCAAGGAGTGAAAATACAAAAATACACATACAACATGCTTAGACAAATACCAGAAAATATATTTATGAAAATATATTATTTGATAGAATAAATAACTTGGACGAGTTATGAACATGAAATAAAGTTTTGGACAAAATACATAATTCGGGTGCAAAATACAAGATACTTATATTCATTTTTGAGAAAATAATATAAGTAAGACAAATAGTTAAAAATATAAATTATTTTTAACACAAGAACACCTATACAAAAGATAGTGACTTGTACTTGTGCGATACAAGTCTAGTGACTAACGTTAATAAAACACGTTTAGGTCACGACGCTAGATAAGCAAATCCGGTGAAGTTTACGACGCAGGAACGCAAAGTTGTGAGTTCATGCTCCCCCCTTTTTTTTAACTGTTTTCAGTTTTATAACTTCGGAGGTGAAATACATGTTACAAATATTACAATGTTTACAAATGGTATGATGGATACAAAAACAAGAAGCACTCTTGGTGAGAACGAGTACCAAGTATGATGCGTTTTGAGAATACAAGAAGCACTCTTGGTGAAAACTAGTACCAAGTATGATGCGTTTTGAGGAATGATACGAGAAATCGTGTCACGAATAGGGTACCATAAGCACCATTAATCAAAAATATATCTAGACCGCAGAACAAAAGGTTAGATCTAACGGGTTTCGGGCAGCCACACTCTTGGTGAGAACGAGTACCAAGTAGTGCTTTTGTGTCTCAGAAAAACTTGATAAATGCCTATGGTTTGGTGACTTCCTATGTCGTGTCACATGTTAATGGCCTTGCAACCCATTAACAACCCTAATACATACAAGAACACCTTATTTATACAAGATTCATACCACAAGAATACTTGATTTATACATGAATATTTGAGTTACACAAGAATACTTGATTTTATATGTCACACCCCGACCACGTAAAACAACAAAGCGTGGCGGAAACGTCGGGGAGTGTTGTAACAGAATCATTGTTTCATAACACATGGAAATTGAAATATTGTTTTATTGATTAAAGTAGTTACAATGTCTTGACAATCAAAGAAACATAACATAAATAACTAGTCTTGCATCTTTTATTGTCGCTAAGGCCCAAGTCCGCCTAAGTGTATCTTGATAAATCCTATGCATCATATCCTGAAACACATGTGAAAATAGGTATGTCAGCATAAAAATGCCTGTGAGATACATAGGTTTATGAAAATAGGATTCATGACTTATTGTTTAAGAAAATGTTTAGTCATGAACCTTGTAATTTGCTTTGTCTTGTGAATCATTTGAAAAGTGATAAATAAACCAAATGATATATATGTATAAAAGAATAATACATGGTTAAGTGGATAACCATGTGAAATGAGTTAGTATAAATTAAGTTGTTTGTAAAACAATGTATTGTGAAAAGTATGTTATTTGTATAAAATGTTATATGTCCAAATTGAAATGATTCAAATAACGCTACGATATGTAATACCATACAATCACTTATATATAGGAAGTACCAGCGGCGTATCCACCATGCTTGTATCATATTACACACGCCTCGTTACTTAAATCACTTACTCAAACCAAACCAACAACGTAAGATGTTTATGTTTAAACCAATTGCCAAATGTATTGAATAATATGTCAAAATGTTTATGTCAAGATGTAAATCATGTAATGTATAACCAATGTCAATAATGCTCATGTGTCAAATGTAAATCATGTAATGTGTAACCAATGTCAATAATGTTTATGTGTCAAATGTGTAACCCAAAATGATATGTATGGCTAGTGAAATATATCAACTAAACCATATGCAAAAAAACAAAGTATTGAAGTAAAACATGGTTTAAATCAAAGCTATGTTTTGTGGAACAAGTGCATGCTATACTGATATAAACATTTATGCGGTATTGTGAGAATGCATACATCCAAGCCTTGAGACTGTGGCGATAAACCCTTAAACAAATTAAAGGTTTATCTAAGTTATGTATATCGAATTCGGTCATTCCTTCCAATCCAAACAAACCCAGGATTTCAGGAACGGGAGTTGTCAATTCCTATGGTACCACTACCTACTAACGAACGGCGTGATCGGTGTTAATGAATGTATATTGATCCATCAAAACAAACCAAATGGCATAACAAAATGTAAGCATGTGATGAAAACAACTGTACTAAGTATGCAACAATAGACATACATAGCATGTGACGTGAAACAACTGTACTAAATATGCAACAATAGACATACATAGCATGTGACGTGAAACAACTGTACTAAATATGCACACGATGGGCATACATAGCATGAAATGTAATGTAAAACAATGTACTAAGTATGCACACAATGGGCACACATAGCATAAAATGTAATGTAAAACAATGTACTATAAGTGTACTATTGAACATAGCACGTATATGATGTGAAAACAGGAAAGCATGAAAGTAACTAGTAGGCACATGTGTTTCACCCCAAAACAGTTTGGAAAACAGTAAAAGAGGGGTCTATGTACTCACTTGAGATTGCTCAGAAGTCCTAAGATAACCACCAAGCAAAGCTAGAGATCACGGAATCAAACGGCACCTAATATAGGTAACTATGTTAATAAACCAGACCTATATCGGAGGATTTAGATAGAATGAGGGTTCGTAAACCAAACGAGTATGGAGACTCGTGTCATATGGTTTAACAAAGCCTACATACTAAATGAAACCTAACCTAAGTGCTTACGACCCATTACGACCCGTTTAGGAAGCTTATGCTACTTTAACGCATCGTTCGCGTAAAACGCGTTTAGACCGCCTAACTAGTCCTATGACAAGTAACATATGCCTTAACATGTCTAATATTGTTGTCAAATCAGTTTAGATGTCAAAAGTTATGTTACATATGTTTAAAATGAATTTTGGCATCAAAGGGGTATTTTGGTAATTTACCTAAGGCATATAAACTACCTATCATACAACTACTTAAACGAAGCGACCATAAGGTATAACCTCGGAAGGTTATTCCCTATATGCTATGGTCACCTAATGTGTTTGGTCGGATCCTAATGATCGACCAAATGGGTCGGGTTCGAAGGTATAAGCGATTTATTAGATCGCTTACCCTTACGACCCTAGACAACGTGGTAATCAGTAGGCATAGTCACAAGGGACTATAACCATCGTGATTACAATCACGTTGCGAAGTTCAAACGAACTTCGCATTGACCATAAACTGGTCAACGCAGAAAGTCAAACAAAGTTTGACTTTCGGACTCGAAAAGAAATAAAAGAACGAAGGAATACTTACAAAGGGTCCCCGAATGCTAATCTTGATTCAAGTAGCTCAGGTATGAAACAAAGGTTTCAACTTAGAGCTTCTCAAATCAGATTCTTGTGAGGAATAAGTGAAAATGTGATGGGTATTTATAGATTTCGGTTCACCGTTAGGATCGTTTCTTGGAGAAGAGGGAATGATCTCGCCCGTACACTTGTCGAAATGTTGTGGTAACTCATATTGCTCCACCACAAGAGTTGGACACATGGCATTGGCCTTTGGAAGGGTTAAGGGCTGTTAACAGCAGCTGAAAAACGATTTGCTGCATCTGGCCTTTGCTTGCGCACCGCAACACTCACATTGTTGAGGTGCGCAAGGACCTAGTTTGGCAGATTTACAGTTTTGGTCCCTGTTGTGTTATAAGGTCATTTCTGACGCGTTTAAGGCCCGTTAACCCCATTTCAAAGCTCTAAAATAAAGTTAAAGTATAGGGAACTTAAAATGTGCTCAAAAATATCTCGGATGTCGGTTCGTTTGGCCGTACGGTTGCGTTGTTCGGTTAATTACGACGGAATGCGCATAAGCGCGAAAAACGATCCAAATGGCGTGACGAATGGATTTTTCTTATGCCAAACACTAAAATAAAATATTTTAGTGCTTACATAAATTTTTGGATGTCCGGATGTATTCAGAACGTAAGTTATGTGCGAAAATGCAAACTTATGCACTTTTTGACACTTTTAGTCCCAGAATGACCCAAAAGTTTATTTTAGCACCCCGAACCCCTCAAAGCCTATTTCTAAACTATGTGAAGGATATTTATGGTATGTTTAACTTATGGTCATGTTCCGGAATATCTGTTACAGTTCAAATTGGCATACTTTCGCAGTTTGTCAACTTTAGTCCCTGTAAGCGATTTAACTTGATTTTGCCATACCAAAGCCTTCGAAACTTATTTCTAAGTTATGTAAAGGTTATTTAAGGTATGTTAAGCCTATTTCACTATTCCAAAGTGTTCGTTGCATTAAACTGGTTATATTTACGCATCAGTGCGCGTATAACCTTCCAGAAAGCGATTTAGAGCTTGAAATCGAACAAGAGTTGATATGTGCAAAAGATACACATATTTACACAGATCCCAAGTATGAGATACAATATTTCATTGGTTCGGTATTTGTTTGATGGTCGCAAAGACCCAGGTGTCACAGTCTCCCCTACTTTAGGAAATTTCGTCCCGAAATTTTATTTAGAGGAAACTTGTGAGAGTTTGAAACATGAAGTTGAAAAAAAATCGAACAACATTGGTTAGGGTTCTGAAATTCTAGTAACTTTAATAACATCATGCTTGCAATGTAAGAGGGATACTTATATACAAGTATATGAAGCGTCATTGGTGCGTCCACCGTACCTCCATTACATCGTTCTCATTTTGTTATTGTTGTCGCTATCGGTTCTTACACATAATAAATCTTACTGGGTTTCTGTGCACTAAATTTCATAATTATGTACGCGTCCATTTTTAGACAATTCCTTGCACAGTTCACACAGTTTATTTTATAATGTGTAGGGTAAAACCAAATGAACAATCCTGTGATGAGTGTGACTAGACCGCCATAGAGTCCTTTTAATTAAATCAATAAATGATCTAAATAGACTATCAAGGAGTCTATTCATCTACATCACTAGATGTCGTTCTTTAACCAAATTGTGAATCAATCTTTTTGACTAGACCACTAAAAGGGTCTCTTATGAATCATGGAGCGGAACTATATAATCCAATGGTCTTAACTATTACATAGAAGCCCATTAAGGATTTAAGGTAGTACCTTTTGAATATCCTGCTACGAATCCCTCATATGAAGATATGAAAGATTCTGCGAGGAGTTGGATAACGAATATCCAGAGTATAAAAACACACAAATGCATAAAAGAAAACACAAAATATATAAACACATAATCACATAATTGTTTAACTAGAAATTTGTTCTGCTAACAGAGCACATGTATTTAAAGCACACTAGGAATCCATCTCGTGGATTTCATTTGGTACTTTAAACATTATCAAGAATCTAACTATAAAGATAGAAAGATTTTTAAAAGAAAAATTCGATTTCGATTATAAGGAACCGAAATGTTCGAATTTAGGTACATAAGGAATCCAATTAAGGACTCTGATTTGAATGTTAATCATCCACAAGGGTCTAAATGTGAAAAAAAAAAAAAGATCCCATATGGATTTAAGAAGTTGAAGATGTTTTGAAACCTTGCACTGGATGTGCTTAAGTCAAAATATGAAGTAAAAATGCTTATGAAGTTGAGATGCTTGATATGTCAAGGCGACATATGAAGCAGAATTTGAAGGTTAAGTCAATGTATGAGGAAAATATTTTTGAAAACTATGCATGGGGTTCTAAAAAACAATGTGTTCAATGTTTTTGAAACCTTATATATAATACTTTTGAAATCATAAAGTAGGTGTATTAGGTAGGTATATATTTATAAAAAAAAATTGTTTTGGAATCATGCGAGATGAATTTTGAAATTGTGTATAAGGTTTTTGAAAACATGAATGATGCTTTTGAAGTCATGCATTTGATATATACTGTATTAATAACATTTTGAAGTCATGAAGGTTATTTTTGAAACGTAGACGATGTTTTTGAAATCATGAAGGTTGTTTTGGAAAACTTATGTTATGCATGTTGAAAAAAAAAAAAGTCGGAACATAATGGGTATGAGATTGAAAATATCCTTAGTTATCTAACCAAGGATTTAATGGCATAGATGTGCAAAAAGCACGATTTCTCATAATTTCCCTTTATTTCTTGTACTTCGTCTCCTGGAATGAAACGAGTACTTAAAATTTTTCGAGGGAATCATGAGTAAACACAAAAATGGGAAATTCACAAAAGTAGTTTGTAAGGAACATAGTTCCTTAATGTAGGTATTATAGGGAAATGCCATAAACACATGTAATTATACTTGTATATCAGAATTGCGAACAACAACTTTTATTTATGAACGAGACATATTGTTTCACAATACACGAAAACAAAAGAAACAAAGGCATAAGACAGCAACTTCCTTTGTTCAGCCGAATGCTCATCCAAGGGTTGGATTTGCACTGACAATCTTCGGGCAGTTGTTCCTGAAATGGCTCATCTCGCCACAGTTGTAGCAAGTACCAGACGGAAAACGAGCTTGAGTAGGGTTGACTTGGAGTTGGGTAGTAGCAAGGTTGATAGCAGCTTTGTTTTGGATGGCAAAGCGGCATATGTTAATCAGATGTCCCCACCGTCCACAGTAGGTACATTTGAAGCAGGGTAAGGGGTTCGAATGATGACGGTTGCATCGTTTGCACAAGGGAGCAGTTCCTTTGTACCGCTTCTTGGCTGGTGATGTTGTCATCTGACTAGGTGCAACCGCTGCGGGTTTCCTTGAAGCCTTACGCTTCCTTGATTTTGGTGCAGGCTTGACTTCTGCTTCCTTCGGTGATTCTTGAGTGGCTTCATTGTTGAGAAGAGCTATGGCAATGCCTAATTCAACAGTCTTCAGGGCAACTTCGCCTATTCGCTGAGCGAATTTGGCAGTCTGCTCGGATATCTGGGCGTCATTGTGATGAAGAGACATTCTAGAAGAAAATGAAAGACATAGAAAGAAACAAGTGAAAGGTTATCGGATAAACAAAACAGAATGGCAATGAATAAGAATTGGCGATCATTTGTTTGTTACCTAAGGCAAACAAATGAGACGGTGACAAATCAAAGTAAGCGGATCATATTAATGTATCACTGAAGACATGCTCGCCTATAAGTGAACACTCACCCCAAGAGTTCCCAGGTAAGAGTGACTGGTCCGATACTGCGGATTTGTACGAACACTCTAGCCTTCGACAGAAAACTCGGGGTACAGGCATTCACTCTTCCAGTTTGCATGTGTTCACATTATACGACCCAAACTTTGACGAGATTTGAAAACTTAGAGGGTTCAAAACCTTATAACAGAGGGTTCAAAACCTTACAATAGAGGGTTCAAAACCTAGTAATCAATCATCCTAGAACAGATGATTAGTTTTCAAAGCGGTTTTGAAATTTATGTTCTTGTTGTGGTTGTCGCCTAAGGATAGGTGACAGTATTGTTTTATGACTAAACGCAAGTAAACTCGCGTTAGGGTCCTAGGAAGGTTATAGACTAGGTCAAAGTATTACTAATAACCTAATTCCCTATAACCATGAGCTCTGATACCAACTTTTCTGTCACACCCCGACCACGTAAAACAACAAAGCGTGGCGGAAACGTCGGGGAGTGTTGTAACAGAATCATTGTTTCATAACACATGGAAATTGAAATATTGTTTTATTGATTAAAGTAGTTACAATGTCTTGACAATCAAAGAAACATAACATAAATAACTAGTCTTGCATCTTTTATTGTCGCTAAGGCCCAAGTCCGCCTAAGTGTATCTTGATAAATCCTATGCATCATATCCTGAAACACATGTGAAAATAGGTACGTCAGCATAAAAATGCCTGTGAGATACATAGGTTTATGAAAATAGGATTCATGACTTATTGTTTAAGAAAATGTTTAGTCATGAACCTTGTAATTTGCTTTGTCTTGTGAATCATTTGAAAAGTGATAAATAAACCAAATGATATATATGTATAAAAGAATAATACATGGTTAAGTGGATAACCATGTGAAATGAGTTTGTATAAATTAAGTTGTTTGTAAAACAATGTATTGTGAAAAGTATGTTATTTGTATAAAATGTTATATGTCCAAATTGAAATGATTCAAATAACGCTACGATATGTAATACCATACAATCACTTATATATAGGAAGTACCAGCGGCGTATCCACCATGCTTGTATCATATTACACACGCCTCGTTACTTAAATCACTTACTCAAACCAAACCAACAACGTAAGATGTTTATGTTTAAACCAATTGCCAAATGTATTGAATAATATGTCAAAATGTTTATGTCAAGATGTAAATCATGTAATGTATAACCAATGTCAATAATGTTCATGTGTCAAATGTAAATCATGTAATGTGTAACCAATGTCAATAATGTTTATGTGTCAAATGTAAATCATGTAATGTGTAACCCAAAATGATATGTATGGCTAGTGAAATATATCAACTAAACCATATGCACAAAAACAAAGTATTGAAGTAAAACATGGTTTAAATCAAAGCTATGTTTTGTGGAACAAGTGCAAGCTATACTGATATAAACATTTATGCGGTATTGTGAGAATGCATACATTCAAGCCTTGAGACTGTGGCGATAAACCCTTAAACAAATTAAAGGTTTATCTAAGTTATGTATATCGAATTCGGTCATTCCTTCCAATCCAAACAAACCCGGGATTTCAGGAACTGGAGTTGTCAATTCCTATGGTACCACTACCTACTAACGAACGGCGTGATCGGTGTTAATGATTGTATATTGATCCATCAAAACAAACCAAATGTCATAACAAAATGTAAGCATGTGATGAAAACAACTGTACTAAGTATGCAACAATGGACATACATAGCATGTGACGTGAAACAACTGTACTAAATATGCAACAATAGATATACATAGCATGTGACGTGAAACAACAGTACTAAATATGCACACGATGGGCATACATAGCATGAAATGTAATGTAAAACAATGTACTAAGTATGCACACAATGGGCACACATAGCATAAAATGTAATGTAAAACAATGTACTATAAGTGTACTATTGAACATAGCATGTATATGATGTGAAAACGGGAAAGCATGAAAGTAACAAGTAGGCACATGTGTTTCACCCCAAAACAGTTTGGAAAATAGTAAAAGAGGGGTCTATGTACTCACTTGAGATTGCTCAGAAGTCCTAAGATAACCACCAAGCAAAGCTAGAGATCACGGAATCAAGCGGCACCTAATATAGGTAACTATGTTAATAAACCGGACCTATATCGGAGGATTTAGATAGAATGAGGGTTCGTAAACCAAACGAGTATGGAGACTCGTGTCATATGGTTTAACAAAGCCTACATACTAAATGAAACCTAACCTAAGTGCTTACGACCCATTACGACCCGTTTAGGAAGCTTATGCTACTTTAACGCGTCGTTCGCGTAAAACGCGTTTGGACCGCCTAACTAGTCCTATGACAAGTAACATATGCCTTAACATGTCTAATATTGTTGTCAAATCAGTTTAGATGTTAAAAGTTATGTTACATATGTTTAAAATGAATTTTGGCATCAAAGGGGTATTTTGGTAATTTACCTAAGGCATATAAACTACCTATCATACAACTACTTAAACGAAGCGACCATAAGGTATAACCTCGGAAGGTTATTCCCTATATGCTATGGTCACCTAATGTGTTTGGTCGGATCCTAATGATTGACCAAATGGTTCGGGTTCGAAGGTATAAGCGATTTATTAGATCGCTTACCCTTACGACCCTAGACAACGTGGTAATCAGTAGGCATAGTCACAAGGGACTATAACCATCGTGATTACAATCACGTTGCGAAGTTCAAATGAACTTCGCATTGACCATAAACTGGTCAACGCAGAAAGTCAAACAAAGTTTGACTTTCGGACTCGAAAAGAAATAAAAGAACGAAGGAATACTTACAAAGGGTCCCCGAATGCTAATCTTGATTCAAGTAGCTCAGGTATGAAACAAAGGTTTCAACTTAGAGCTTCTCAAATTAGATTCTTGTGAGGAATAAGTGAAAATGTGATGGGTATTTATAGATTTCGGTTCACCGTTAGGATCGTTTCTTGGAGAAGAGGGAATGATCTCGCCCGTACACTTGTCGGAATGTTGAAGTAACTCATATTGCTCCACCACAAGAGTTGGACACATGGCATTGGCCTTTGGAAGGGTTAAGGGCTGTTAACAGCAGCTGAAAAACGATTTGCTGCATCTGGCCTTTGCTTGCACACCGCAACACTCACATTGTTGAGGTGCGCAAGGACCTAGTTTGGCAGATTTACAGTTTTGGTCCCTGTTGTGTTATAAAGTCATTTCCGACGCGTTTAAGGCCCGTTAACCCCATTTCAAAGCTCTAAAATGAAGTTAAAGTATAGGGAACTTAAAATGTGCTCAAAAATATCTCGGATGTCGGTTCGTTTGGCCGTACGGTTGCGTTGTTCGGTTAATTACGACGGAATGCGCATAAGCGCGAAAAACGATCCAAATGGCGTGACGAATGGATTTTTCTTATGCCAAACACTAAAATAAAATATTTTAGTGCTTACATAAATTTTTGGATGTCCGGATGTATTCAGAACGTAAGTTATGTGCGAAAATGCAAACTTATGCACTTTTTGACACTTTAAGTCCCTGAATGACCCAAAAGTTTATTTTAGCACCCCGAACCCCTCAAAGCCTATTTCTAAGCTATGTGAAGGATATTTATGGTATGTTTAACTTATGGTCAAGTTCCGGAATGTCTGTTACAGTTCAAATTGGCATACTTTCGCAGTTTGTCAACTTTAGTCCCTGTAAGCGATTTAACTTGATTTTGCCATACCAAAACCTTCGAAACTTATTTCTAAGTTATGTAAAGGTTATTTAAGGTATGTTAAGCCTATTTCACTATTCCAGAGTGTTCGTTGCATTAAACTGGTTATATTTACGCATCAGTGCGCGTATAACCTTCCAGAAAGCGATTTAGAGCTTGAAATCGAACAAGAGTTGATATGTGCAAAAGATACACATATTTACACAGATCCCAAGTATGAGATACAATATTTCATTGGTTCTGTATTTTTTTGATGGTCGCAGAGACCCAGGTGTCACATTATAGATGAGTACGTGGTGTACACAAGAATACTTGATTTATACATGAATATTTGAGTTACACAAGAATACTTGATTTTATACATGAGTACGTGGTGTACACAAGAATGCTTGATTTATACATGAATATTGGATTTATACAAGGATACTTGATTCATACAAGATACAAACTATGTTTTCATACAAAGTATACAAACGTGAAATACAAAAACTGCATGAATTCACACCAACATTATGTTGACGTTTTTCCAAAACTCACATGTATTTCAGGTAACTAGTGGATGTGCGCAGGATCTTACTCATGCTCTCGGATGTCGTTTATGTTTATCCTTAAATAAAGTTGTAAATTTTCAAACAATGTGTTGTCTCGTGATGTAAACACTAAACTTATGTTTCAGTTACGTAATGTTATGGGTATTTGAAGTTATTTTACGAGCATGTAGTATGTTTACCAATCGTATGCAATGAAAACCTTTCATGATCACACCTCGTGCTTCCGCCTTAGAAAGGGGTGTGACAGATTGGTATCAGAGCTGCGATTGTAGTGAACCAGGATTCCTTCTCGAGTCTAGACTACAATCTCTAGGATCCTTGCACGAAAACAATTTTTCAAAAAGTTTTCATTGCATAAAACTATCCGTGACATCCACTACCTGAAACCGTTTACAATGAGTCAGGAAAAGACACTACGAGACTTAGGGTGCACTAGAGTAGCACTTGTCGTTGATTAAGAATTATGTGCAATTATGTGTGATAATTGAGATTTACACATGTTAGAAGTAGAATGTCACAAGTATACGTGACTTTACCTGAAAACAATGGCCTATCTGAAGGAAGAGATACGAGGATAAAACGAACTGTGCGGACTGTGCAAGGAGTTACGTAATTATGGATGCATACATAATTATGGAATTCAGTGCACAGAAATCATAGCAAGTCTTGTCACGTATAGATTCCCTCAGTGCAAGAAAAGTTCAAACGTGAACACCAGCCTATTAAATACTCTGCTAGAGTAATAATTGTTTGATGTCACTTATGTGGTATATGCCTGTGTATATATATATACTACTACTGTCTAGTATGACGATATTAAACAAATTCCTAAACCTATTGTGTGGTGTTCTTTTAGAACATGGCACCTAGGAGAATTGTGAACAATCGAGATTCGGATCAATCTCCTCCTCCCCCACTGCCAAAGACTGCTGAAGAGCTGAACGCTCTACTGGAGGAAAGGATCTCCTCAGCTATCGCCCAGTACGAGGCAAACCGAACCCAAGACAGTGGCGGACCAAGCAACGCTAGACGTAATGGGAATGGAGATTCATCTGGAGGCAACGCAGCTCAGGGCTGCACTTTCAAGCAGTTTCTCGACTGCAAACCAATGAACAACGACGGCACAGGAGGTGCAGTAGCATTTGTATGCTGGACGGAGAAGACTGAAGCTACTATCCGCATGAGCAAGTGTACCGCGGATCAGCAAGTCACTTTTGCTACTGGGTTGTTTGTTGATGAAGCTCTGACTTGGTGGAACTTGCAAGTACAAACTCTGGGTGATGATGCCGCTTATGGCCTGACTTGGGATGAACTTAAGGAAAGAATGAGAGAGAAGTATTGCTCACGTGCTGAACTCCAAAGGTTGGAGACTGAATTCTGGCACTTAACCATGGAAGGTGCTGATATTACTGGTTATACTCGAAGGTTCCATGATCTGTCTAGGGTGATCCCCTACATGGTGACTCCTGAATTTAAGCGCGTTGAACGCTACATTTGGGGATTGGCCTCAGAATTTTGCGGCATGGTAACTTCGGCCAAACCTCAAACAATCACTGAGGCTGTAACTTTGGCTGTCAGCCTTACTGAAGATTGTGTTCGTATGAAGAAGTTATCGCTGAACCCTACTGAGAAGACCGAGACGCATGCTGAGTCGTCTGGTGACAAGAAGAGAAAGCATTCGAATCTCTGAATCAAGCAACCCGCAGCAACAACAAAGGTTCATACAACAAGAAGCGTGACACTAACCCATCTAAGGAGGCAAGAACCTTTGCAGTGGCAAATGATACTACAGCCAGAGGATACCAAGGCACCCTGCCTAAATGCAAAAAATGTAAGCATCATCATGAAGGAGCTTGTCGCATTCCAAGGTGCGACAAATGTGGTAGGTTGGGTCATCAAACAGAAGACTGTTGGGGTAAAGGAAAGAACGGGAATGGAAACCGCAACGGTGCTGGAACTGGAAGCAATGGTGGAAATGGAAATGGTACTGGCAACAGGAATGATAACAGAAATGGGAAGAACCGAGGATGTTTCAGTTGTGGAAACAATGATCATTTCATAAAAGACTGCCCAAAGGGAAACAATGCTCAGGCTCGAGCATTTGTGATTGGAGCAAAGAACGCACGAGAGGACCCTAATGTGGTCACCGGTACGTTTCTCATTAACAACCACTTTGCATCCATACTATTTGACACTGGTGTCGATTATAGCTTCATGTCTGTGGAATTTAAACATATGCTTGGAATAAAATCTAGTAGATTAGATATTCCTTATTCTATAGAGCTAGCCAATGGTAAACTTGTTGAATCGGGCGAAGTTGTTAGAGGCTGCACATTAGAACTTGGTGATCGAAGATTTAGCATCTATCTCCTACCTATTCAATTGGGTAGCTTCGACGTGGTGGTCGGAATGGACTGGTTGTCCAAGAACAAAGCTGAAGTTATTTGTCATGAGAAAATCATTCGCGTCCCTTTAGCGAATGGTGAAACTCTCATCGTGCATGGAGAAAAACGAGATGCGCATCTACGAATCATCAGTTGTATGAAGGCACAGAAGTGCTTAAGGAAAGGATGTGTTGCCTTCCTAGCACACGTTGTAGACAAGAAGGCTGTGGAGCCAAAACTCGAAGATATTCCTGTGGTGAAGGAATTCCCTGATGTTTTTCCCGAAGATCTGCCAGGACTACCTCCGCAACGACAAGTCAAATTCCATATAGACTTGGTTCCAGGAGCCGCTCCTGTAGCCAAGGCACCCTATCGGCTTGCACCATTCGAAATGCAAGAATTATCTACACAACTCCAGGAGTTGTTGGATAAGGGATTCATAAGGCCAAGCTTCTCACCTTGGGGAGCTCCAGTATTGTTCGTGAAGAAAAAGGATGGAACTATGCGGATGTGTATCGATTATAGAGAGCTGAACAAGCTCACTATCAAGAATCGGTATCCATTACCGAGGATTGATGACATATTTGATCAGTTGCAAGGATCGAGCTACTATTCCAAGATCGATCTTCGATCTGGATACCATCAGTTAAGAATCCAAGAGGAAAGCGTACCAAAGACTGCATTCAGAACACGCTATGGGCATTACGAGTTTCTTGTGATGCCGTTCGGGCTAACGAATGCGCCAGCAGTATTTATGGATCTGATGAACCGCGTATGCAAACCATATCTCAATAAATTCGTGATTGTATTTATCGATGATATCCTGATTTATTCCCGAATGAAAGAAGAACATGAGCAACACCTCAGAACCATTCTGGAACTACTGAAGAAAGAGAAACTTTATGCGAAATTCTCAAAGTGCGAATTTTGGATTCGCGAAGTACAATTTCTTGGCCACGTTGTGAACGAGAAGGGCATTCATGTAGACCCATCCAAGATAGAAGCCATAAAGAATTGGGAAGCCCCCAAAACCCCAATTGAAGTTCGACAATTTCTGGGCTTAGCGGGCTATTATCGACGATTCATCGAGAATTTCTCAAAGATAGCTCAACCGCTGACTACCCTTACACAAAAAAAACAAAAGGTACGACTGGGGTGACAAGCAGGAAGAAGCCTTCCAGCTACTTAAAAATAAGCTATGCGATGCACCAATACTATCATTACCCGAAGGTACTGAAGACTTCGTGGTATACTGCGACGCTTCACGACAAGGTTTGGGTTGCGTGCTTATGCAGCGCCAAAAAGTCATCGCTTATGCTTCAAGACAATTGAAGGTTCATGAAAGAAACTATACCACTCATGACCTGGAGCTGGGCGCTGTGGTATTCGCCCTGAAGATCTGGCGACATTATTTATATGGTACTCGATGTACAATCTTCACAGATCACAAAATCCTACAACACATATTTGATCAGAAAGAATTAAACATGCGTCAGCGACGATGGGTTGAGTTGCTGAACGATTATGACTGTGAGATTAAGTACCATCCTGGAAAGGCAAACGTTGTAGTAGACGCACTAAGTCGAAAAGAAAGGGTTAAGACCCTAAGGGTTCGAGCGTTAGAAATGACTATTCGAACGAACCTCACTGCACGTATTCGTGATGCACAACAAGAAGCCCTTAAGATGGAAAACCGTAAAGCCGAATACCTCCGGGGTATGTTGAAATATATGGTGCCAAATGAAGAGGGAGCCTTATACTTTAAGAAGCGTATTTGGATTACGCTCAATGGCGGTATTCGAGAAGTCATCCTTGACGAAGCGCATAAATCGAGATACTCGATCCATCCAGGATCGGACAAGATGTATCAAGACTTAAAGGAATACTATTGGTGGCCGAGACTCAAAAGCGATGTTGCTGTTTATGTTGGAAAGTGCCTAACCTGTGCTAAGGTTAAGGCTGAATATCAGAAACCGTCCGGCCTACTGCAACAACCAGAGATACCCATGTGGAAGTGGGAGCAAATCTCTATGGACTTCATAACAAAATTACCCAAGACCCCGAGAGGGCACGATATGATATGGGTGATAGTTGATCGGTTGACGAAATCTGCGCATTTCCTATCGATCCGAGAAAAAGACAGCACTGGAAAGCTTGCTGAAATATACTTAAAATAAATTGTGGCACGTCATGGAGTGCCTATCTCAATTATTTCAGACAGAGATGGACGCTTTGTCTCAAGAATCTGGCAATCCTTTCAGGAAGCCTTTGGATCTCAGCTAGATCTAAGCACGGCCTTCCATCCACAAACAGACGGCCAGAGCGAACGGACTATACAAACGTTAGAAGATATGCTTCGCGCATGTGTCATGGACCTAGGCGGCAGCTGGGATACTCATCTACCTTTAGTTGAGTTTTCCTACAATAACAGTTATTATACGAGCATAAAAGCCGCACCGTTCGAAGCTCTGTATGGCCGCAAGTGCCGCTCGCCCTTATGTTGGGCAGACGCTGGAGATAAACGTATGGTTGGTCCTGAACTTGTACAAGAGACAACCGACAAGATTATGCAGATCCAAGAGCGCATTAAGGCGGCTCGAGATCGACAAAAGAGCTACGCTGATCGAAGACGAAAACCATTACAGTTCGAGGTGGGAGACAAAGTGTTGTTAAAGGTCTCACCTTGGAAGGGCGTAGTGAGATTTGGAAAACGTGGAAAGCTGAATCCACGATACATCGGACCATTCAAGATCTTGGAAAGAATTAGTACCGTGGAATACAAGTTGGAATTACCGGAAGAACTTAATGGAGTACATGATACGTTCCATGTATCCAACCTCAAGAAGAGTCCAACATAAGAAAACGTGATCATCCCTGCGGATGAAGTGCATATTGATGACGCCCTTTGATTTACAGAACAATCCGTGGAGGTTACCGACTGGAAAGTCAACAAGACTAGGAGGAGCAGTGTGAAACTTGTCAAAGTACGTTGGAACTCTAAGCACGGTCCCGAGTACACGTGGGAACGTGAAGACCAGTTCAAAGAAAAGTACCCCCACCTGTTCAAGAAAACTCCTGCAAGAGTCAGATCAGCCTGAATTTCGGGACGAAATTCTTTTAACGGTGGGAGACTGTGACAACTGGCACCAAACTGGTAATTTCCGTACACTTTAATTTTATTTAATGACTGCAATTATGTGCTTAAATGTCAACATTGTCTGATTACATACTATACAAGTGAATTCATGCACGTTTTATACTACAAGAATTACTTTATACAGCGTTGCGTCAGAAATACTAGTAAACTCACTGGTAAGACACATTGTGTCAACAATTCTGCAGAAAGCAGTTAGACAATAGAATTGGAGCCTAGGTGTAGGTCCAATGACAAGAATGCATTAAAACCCAAGAGTACATACAAGGGTTAACATATAGACGTTCCGAAAGCTAAAATACGCACTAAAAAGCACCCGAAACGCACTTTAAGTGCATAATTTTATTAAATTCAGCTATGAATCAGCATTTAACGCATAAATATTGTGCAGAAATTATGATTTGTCATCCAGAATACTTCCCTAAGTGGCGGGGATTGGAAGGGTTACAAAAGGGTACATAAAAGACACTAAACGGTGCAATTTAGCACTTTAACGAACCGGTATCTAACCGAATAACCGGACATTACCCGGAACATCAAAATATTGCTAGAAGCACTATTTAATTATTTCTTGGCTAGTTATGGTTCCCGAACACCATAACATCTCTTATAACATAATAACACACTAAATCCCTAAACCTTATACTTGAAAGCTTACTTATTCATGTAATTAGGGATTGGAAATTACACTTAACCCCCCCCCCCCCATATTTTTCTACGGCCCCAAGGGGGTACCCCACTCAAGATTTACACAATCCCTCTAAATCTTCTCCTTGGATTCCACAAGATTAAGCTAGATTTTGTAGTGTACTTCTCCAACATATTACCCAATGGACAAGGCTCTAAATTAGTGATAAGTACCCATCTTCTTCACAACACATCACAACTCACTCTCACTCCCTTTCCCATTCCCACTCTTGGCCGACCCTCCTTCCACACACCCACCACATTTTTGTTGCAAGATCATCCATTCCAAGCTTGAATTAAGGTGCAAGGTGGTGATTAAGGAAGCTCGGTGCAAGTGGATCTTGAAGGACCTTCTTCGTTTGCTTTTATCCAACCATTTTGTCACCTCCAAGTTCTAGTATTCTTCCCTAGCTTGAAGCTAGTGGTAAGGCTCTCTTGATCTTGTTTACTTCATATTTTGAGTAGTTAAAAGTTGATGTTTAATGATTAACTCAAGAACACTAATGAACATATTCATGAAACTTGAACATAAAACTTATATACATAATGAATCTTGATGAAATAGTGATGTTTTACATATGTGTGATACTTGTTGTTGTTTATTTGAGATAATGATGATTATTCACCACATGAAGCTTGCTAGATGATGTTTAAACACTTAATCTAGCAAGTTGGGAGATGATTATGTAACAACATGAAATAATCATCTTCTAGTAAACACATGAACTTGATAAATGAGATGATTTCTTGAAAAGTAATAAACAAAAGAGGCTAGTAAACTAATAAATCCAAGATTTATGAATGATTTTTCCAAGAAAAACAAGTGTAAAATATGATTTTTTGAAGATCATGATTCTTACATAAACCAATATTATTTTTGGTGAAAAAACAAGTGTATGAACACTTGTGAAACAAGAGAGTTAATGAAATCAACATTTTTGTAAATTGTGTTTACAAGTTGTAAACACCAAATCTTTTCAAGAATGGAATTTTTGATGAAATAAACACACTTTAAAGAGTAACTAAGTCTACTAGAGACATTGCTAAGTTACTACAAGTTTTTACAAGAACTTCAAGTTCATGATATAGTGTGATTTACATGATTTTGGCTTGTAGTAAGACTTGAATGAGTTGTTGATGCTTGATGATGATTTAAAAGAAAATGAACACATGTTTTGAAAACATGGGAAACCTCCATTTTTAGGGGAAACTCTGTCAAAATTTCTATAAATTTTGACACTTAGAAAAATATAAGTTTTGAGAAACTTATTCCCTAAAAATGTATCCAAAAACATATACCAAGGTTTCCCTAATTTTTGTATTAAGAAATGATGATTTCTTCAAGATACAAATTGATATTAAGTATGTATATTTTTGAGAAAAATATATATTTTGATCACCAAATTTTGTGCTAAGTGTATGTAGTATGTATTATACGTGATAAGTATATTAGGACTTGAAAATACACTAAATACTCCCAAGGAGTGAAAATACAAAAATACACATACAACATGCTTAGACAAATACCAGAAAATATATTTATGAAAATATATTATTTGATAGAATAAATAACTTGGACGAGTTATGAACATGAAATAAAGTTTTGGACAAAATACATAATTCGGGTGCAAAATACAAGATACTTATATTCATTTTTGAGAAAATAATATAAGTAAGACAAATAGTTAAAAATATAAATTATTTTTAACACAAGAAAACCTATACAAAAGATAGTGACTTGTACTTGTGCGATACAAGTCTAGTGACTAACGTTAATAAAACACGTTTAGGTCACGACGCTAGATAAGCAAATCTGGTGAAGTTTACGACGCAGGAACGCAAAGTTGTGAGTTCATGCTCCCCCTTTTCTTTTAACTGTTTTCAGTTTTATAACTTCGGAGGTGAAATACATGTTACAAATATTACAATGTTTACAAATGGTATGATGGATACAAAAACAAGAAGCACTCTTGGTGAGATCGGGTACCAAGTATGATGCGTTTTGAGAATACAAGAATACAAGAAGCACTCTTGGTGAAAACTAGTACCAAGTATGATGCGTTTTGAGGAATGATACGAGAAATCGTGTCACGAATAGGGTACCATAAGCACCATTAATCAACAATATACCTAGACTGCAGAACAAAAGGTTAGATCTAACGGGTTTCGGGCAGCCACACTCTTGGTGAGAACGAGTACCAAGTAGTGCTTTTGTGTCTTAGAAAAACTTGATAAATGCCTATGATTTGGTGACTTCCTATGTCGTGTCACATGTTAATGGCCTTGCAACCCATTAACAACCCTAATACATACAAGAACACCTTATTTATACAAGATTCATACCACAAGAATACTTGATTTATACATGAATATTTGAGTTACACAAGAATACTTGATTTTATACATGAGTACGTGGTATACACAAGAATACTTGATTTATATATGAATATTTGAGTTACATAAGAATACTTGATTTTATACATGAGTACATGGTGTACACAAGAATACTTGATTTATACATGAATATTGGATTTATACAAGGATACTTGATTCATACAAGATATAAACTATGTTTTCATACAAAGTATACAAACGTGAAATACAAAAACTGCATGAATTCACACCAACATTATGTTGACGTTTTTCCAAAACTCACATGTATTTCAGGTAACTAGTGGATGTGCGCGCTATCTTACTCATGCTCTCGGATGTCGTTTATGTTTATCCTTAAATAAAGTTGTAAACTTTCAGACAATGTGTTGTCTCGTGATGTAAACACTAAACTTATGTTTCAGTTACCTAATGTTATGGGTATTTGAAGTTATTTTATGAGCATGTAGTATGTTTACCAATCGTATGCAATGAAAACCTTTCATGATCACACCTCGTGCTTCCGCCTTAGAAAGGGGTGTGACAACAGCGATAGTCAACAGTCACACCCCTAGTGGTGGCTAGGGTTTGCCGTTTCAGGTATTATCAGCAGAAACCTATGGTGACGGCGGTTAGGGTTTCACCACAGTGATGAAGATGGCTTCAAGAAAGCCAAGACTCGAAAAGTACAACCAAACGATGTGGCTCAGATCTACCAGAAATCATGGCTGTAAGGTGGGTTGCAGGTCAAACCCTACCATCCGCCATCATTGCCATGCCAAAATCAACTTGTAAAAGACTTTTGAGATCATCATAGCCGAGTGACAGAACCATCGGACTTCTTTGCCGAAGACATTCTTCAACTTGAAGCTTTTTGAATACAGAAGAAAGAAAAACCCTAGAAATCACCAGAAGTGAGAAGAGAGGAGAAGTCAGTTTGAAGAGAGAAGAAAGAGAGAAATAAAGCTCTTAATTTGAATCGAGAAGAAAGAGATAGTTGATTTGATTAGCTCTGATGTGTATTAAATGGCCATACAACTCCCCATGCAATTCAAATTTGCCTCCTAAAAAATTTATTTTGTATTTATTAAATAAATCGTAATAATGACATCAGCGAGGACTACGTGGCATACCTGAGAAGTTGACACGTAAGCATTTCTATGTCATCATCTAAGCTCCTTTAATAGATAGTATAGACATATATATATAGGATAAGGTTCATGCGAGAACCACCTTTATTGCGAGAACCGCGAGAACCAATGTGAACACAACATAAAATAGCTAAAAAAACCTAAAAAAAAGTTAACCCCCACCCCCCCCCCCCCCCCCAAAAAAAAAAAAAACCTAACCCCCTCCCCCCCCCCCCCCCCCAAGCTAAATGCTAAAAACTAAAACCTCCAAAAAACCTAAAAAAACCTAACCCCCACCCCATCCCGCCCCCCAAAAACCTAAACCCCCCCCCCCCCCACCCAAGCTAAAATGCTAAAAACTAAATCCCCAAAAAAACTAAAAAAATCAAAAAAAAAATCTAATTTTTTTTAATATTTTTTATGTTAAAATCGCTACTTTTAGTAGCCAAAAAAATATTTTACGCGCCGGTTTTTTACATTTTACGCGCCGGTTTTTTACGTTTTACGCGCCGGTTTTTTACATTTTACGCGCCGTTTTTTTACGTTAACGTTTTTTACGTTCTACGAGCTGGTTTTTCACGTTTTGCGCGCCGGTTTTTTACGTTTTACACGCCGGTTTTTTACGTTTTGCGCGCCGGTTTTTTACGTTTTACGCGCCGGTTTTTTACATTTTACGCGCCGGTTTTTTTACGTTAACGTTTTTTATGTTTTACGCGCCGGTTTTAAATTCAATCGTCGTTTTACGTTTTACATAAAACTTTTTACGTTTTACGTTTTACGTTAAAATTTTTACGTTTTACGTAAAACTTTTTACGTTTGACGTTTAACGTTTTACGTAAAACTTTTTACGTTTTACGTAAAACTTTTTACGTTTTACGCTTTTACGTTAAAAATTTTACGGTTTACGTTAAAAAGTTTACGGTTTACCTTTTTTTTTACAAAAACTTTTTAACGCAAAAACGAACGCACCCAGAATTCGCAAACTCGGGAGGTGTCTCAGATATATTGTTATCATCATCGACTAGGGGGGAAAAATAAAAAACCAACAACATCAAAACAAAGTGTATCTAAAAAAAACGGGGTTTGGCTCAGATTATCCGATAATCAAAAGGCTGCAAAAGTGGGGTTGCAGGTTCAAAAAACCTACCCTCCGCCATCCTTGCCGCGCCATCGTCATCAAAATCTTCGTTTTTTTTTTTTGCATCATCGCCACCCAATCGATCGTATCAACACCCACAGATTCAAACCCACCGCCACACCACCAAACCCACACATTCAAACCCTCCGCAAAACTCATCTCCCCCACTGCCAATAAATCGACCACCCCCTTCACCCACCCACTCACCATCGTTCACCGCCTTAACTGCTCACACAGCCACCACCTCCAACATCACCACCGCCAACACCGTCGGGCCACCCCCGCCACCGGGAAAAACCTTCATAAAACAACAATTTCTACACCTCAAAAACATCAATATCTAACAATTAGTTTATTTAGCCAATCAAGTTGAAAGTTATCTGTTTAAAGTCAAAATCGACATTCAAATCCTTTCAACAGATTTCATATCTTTCAAACACCACCCACTTCTCTGTTTATAAATACTCTCACTTATAATCTACCCAACCTCTTGCTTCTATATAATCAATCTCCAAATCGAATTTCTTAAAATTATATTCAATACCCATTTATCATAACAATTTCCAATAAAAAAAAACTCTCAATCATCTTCAATAATCAATAAATTTTCAATCGTTCATACCTGGTAAATGAGGATTAGGTTATATATATTTGACGGCGTCGGTGGTAAATGAGGGTGGTCGGTCGTCGCCGGCGGTACCGGTGGTTATAATGTTCGATCAGAGGGGAGAGTAGTCGGAGACGGAGAAGGAGGGAACCTGAGATGGCGGCGGCATTCACCGGAGACGGAGAAGGAGGGAACCGGAGACGGAGAAGGAGGGGTCGCCGGCGGTGCTTCTGGGAAACAGAGCTTCGATCCATCACAAGTAGATGATGAAGATTTGGCACCGGAGAAACGAGGGGGGCGGTGTGTGTGTGGAAATGATAGATGGGGGTTTATAAAAGTGGAGATTTGGAGAGATGGATTTGGCACCGAAGACTTTCTCATCACAGGAGATGATGAAGATTTGGAGAAGATGGGTTTCAAAAAATGAGAGATGGGGGGTTTATAAAAGTGGAGAGAGACAAGTGATCTGACCATAATAAATGAGGAGAGATAGGGAAATGACATTTGGTAGTAAATGACTAAACTACCCTTTTGAGTAGCTGAATCTAATTGGTTGAGAGTGGTTCTCGCGGTTCTTACAACTGGGGGTGGTTCTTATTTTAGCGGCTCCCTACATATATATATATATATACATATATGTATATATATATATATATATGTATATATATATATATATATGTATATATATACTGTTAGTGATGGATGATGAATAGTAATTTTAATTTTATGATAATACATAGCTTTTTATTATTTTTTTTCCTTTTTAAAACCATATATTTCCTACACCATATTTTTAATAATTCTCTTTTCTTTTTTTAGAACATATATTATCGATTAATTTGATACTTCTTTATTACGTTTATAACTTTTTCTAAAAACCTAAGTAAGTAGTTATGCTTGATTTTTTTCCGAAAAATGAAATTGTACTTATAATAAAGTTTTTATTTTTTTATTTTTAATAACATACTTTTAATTTTTCCCTTTTTTAAAACCATATATTTTCCTATACCATATTTTAATAATTGTCTTTTCTTTCTTTAGAACATATATTATCGATTAATTTGATACTTCTTTAATAATTTACGTTTATAACTTTTTCTAAAAATTTAAGTGCGTAGTTATGCTTGATTTTTTCCCGGACATTCCGTTATAAGTTTTGTTAAAAACGAAATTGTACTAATAATAAATTATTTATTTGGTATCATAAAACATTATTATGATAAACTAAACCGTTCTAAAGGTTTGTCTTTCTAAAAAAACATGTTTTATTTTCAAATCACGTTTGTTTTACATTATCATTCGCTCGGTTTCGCCGCAACGCACGACGACAAAAAACTAGTATTCTTTAAAGTACTGGGTAGTGTAGATATAATGGGGTGAAAACTTGGTCACGACAAGTTGTGGCAACACTTAGGTGCAACACTTAGATACTGTTTGTTTTTCCAGAGGTAAAACGTCAGCAGTCTACGGACCACATCTGCAGACATCTGTAGCAGAATAGGTGGATCAAACCCTTGTAGTCTACAAAAACAAGACTGTTTGTTTTTTAACTTCTGCAGGCTGCTGAAATAAGCATTTTTTTTAAAACAAACACCAAAAATTCACATAATAAACACCAAAAGTTCACATAATTATAACAAACAAAGAATAAAATCAGAAAATAAACAACAAATAATCAATAATCATAAAACATACCTGATTCGGTTGTGAAGGTCGGCTGTGGGGGACGGCGGCAGTGAAGGTACATGGCTGGGGAAGAGGACGACGATGGGGAGATGACGAAGGTGGGGTATAGGTGGCGGCTGGGAAAAGGAAGACGGTGTGGAAGAGGGTGGACGGTGGGGAGGGTGGCAGCTAGGAAGAGGAGAGTGGTGGAGGAGAGGTGCTAGGGTTTTGATGAATTGTTTTTGTTTTTTTATATTAGGGCAAGAAGAGTAGGTTAGAAGAGGCTATCCCACATCTGCACCAAAAAGAGGACGCATCGAGGTTTTTTAATGAAATGTCTTCGAGAAAACAAAAACTTTGCAGACCCAAACATCTGCGCGTGGTCTGTGTAGCGCAAATATAAGAGGACAAGAAAAGCTTTTTAGAAAAAACAAACAACATCTTAGTGAGTTCGGCATGTCCACTCCTTGGGCCTCGGTGTGTTGTGGCAAGCGGAAAGTGGAGGCAATGGTATACTTCCCATGCCGATTTGATCAAGAGGTTTGGGTGGGCCCTTTCTCCCTCTAACTAATCAAATTTTTAGTTTGAATTTTTTTTAATAATTTGTTATTTAAAAATTGGATATGGCATGAGATGGATAAGAAGCATATTATTTTATGTGAATTGTCAAGTTATGACTAGTAAGAAGTAAGTGGTGGTTGAAAGCTCATGGAAGAGAGATGTGTTGCAGCAAGCGTGGCAAATTCGACAAGCATTTCCTCCACCCTTATTGATGATACAACGTTTTATTAACTCTCAAATTAAACATTATATGAAGTGACACATAATGATTGTGTATATTACTTCACTTTATTTTTACAAAAAAAAAATTTGAATAATAACTATCAATACACCATTGAGAAATAATGTTTCCAAAAAATCATTTCATCTGGTTAGTCGTCGCTATTGTGTTCATAGGTGATCGTGTTCACCCCATTCCGTTATTAATTAACATAGCATACGTAACATTAAGGTCACATTAAGCTTAGGAGCCACGTTGGCCGTTACTACCATGTTCCATCAAAACATATACTCATACTTGTTGGGCCCTAAAGTGTGAGACTGACGCATCAAATTAATACAACAGGCTATGGTTATGAACTGGGCCTTACCGAGTTAGTTTATATTAGGTTTTGGACCTTTATAGGTCACTTGGGCCAAGCTTTAGGCCATGTGGGCCAAGCAGGCCCAAGGGGAGCCCATGTAGGGAATTGGGCTTGAGTTAGTATATAAACAAGTTTCTAACTTGTTTTTAGGTTGGAACTTTTAGAGCCTCATAGTTTCAGAATTTTCTACAGAGAGAGAGAGAGAGGCGATTGGTTGTGAAAACACTTGTACCAGACGATTTTGCTTTGATAGTAATAGAATCATGTGCAAGTGTTGAAAGGTGATTCGTATTATTCTTCGTATTTCTTGCTTTTCACATTTATTCTTGAATCTCACCAAGTTTGGATTCCGCACAAACTTGGTGATTGTTTGATATCATTGAAAGATCCGTTTTACGGGACTTACAATACTGTTAGTCGCCGCAAACATCTATTCATAGCACAACATTTATAATATAAAATAGACTTATGGAAACTTTAGAAAACAAGCCTTACTATGACTATTTTGTCGTATATGACACCACCCAAAAAGAATAGAAAAGGGGGTATTGAACTCACCTAAGAGGATTAACTTCTATTCACTATAAGATGATCCTAACCTTTGGATAACTTAGTCAATCTGATCAAAATTTCACATATGAAATAGGTCAACTTTCGCATAAACATAAGGTGGACACATACCCAACTTTCACGTGTACTTCTATGCAAGAGTTGGGGAACGTCTGTGTGACATGAGGTGGCTCACTCACTAACTTTCGTGTGAACATCCCAGACTAAAGTTGGGAACTTAGGAGAGAGTTAGACAACTTTCGCGTGAGACTTCATGCCAAAGTTGTGACTTTTACTTGACTACACAGACAAAAGTTGGAACTTTCACATAACATAACTTTCTCCTGGTTCACACATACTTTCATATGACCCAGTCTTCCGTATAAAGCTCTATTATGAGAGTTGAACTTTCTTGTGCATAATGAGCAAGAGTCACCTTTTTCTTCAATGTAGAAACCTTAAAACACTGCAATGGCAGCCATCCCTTCTCAAATTTGAAAACACATTAAGATCCTAACATTATTGCTTGAAACACATTAAAATGGTTGTATAAAATGATCCCATGCATATCCTACTGTTATAATTTGAAATTTCATGTAAAACTCTTACCTTTACCTTATTAATCAAAACCGAGCTCATAAGCTCGTAACTTCCTTCTTTATTTGTGAAACATATTGAACACACAACCCTGTGATTCCCTGGTGATAATACCGGCTCAAATTCGTAACCCTTTCTTTGTAAACCACTCTAAATGGTAATTTACCTAGACAAAACACTTTCTCTCTCTAACTCTTCTTCATTTTAACTTTGGATCAAATTGAAAAGTAATGGTGCGACTAGGGGTTCCCCCTACATTAGGGCATTACATAATTTCCCCACAATACCATTTTTGACCTTAAAGTCTCTCTTTTCACAAAACCAACCCAAAATTGGCATTTTATTTGATTTACATAAAAGTGAAATTTAGGATGTTACATCACACGTAATCATAGTTGTCAAAGATGGTCAGCCATATACATACTTGGTTAACTTTGTGATACATTTTCAATCATGAACGATGATGGTTAGTTAAGGTTAATGAGCTTTAACGTTGGTTAATAAGGCGTATACGACTTATTAAGGCTCCTTATGGAATGTTATGACTGAGAATAACACATTAAGACTCCTTACGCCCATTAAGACATTTATGGCGTTGTATATTACGTTAGGTCAAACATAACCAATGTAAGTGAAACTTGATCAAATATGGTGGATGATGATTAAACATAACAAATTTGAAATCATGACCATTAGGACAAGATGGTTATTTAGGGTTCATGATGGTTAGTGTCACACCCTGACTTTTGCGGAAGCGTGATTATGGTGTGACTTTCTTAATACCATTGCATTCAATCATAACAACACTATATGATTAAACCATTAGATGTTCATCCATAAATTAAGTTTGAAAATATCACAACATAATTGTCTGAAATGTAGACTCCAAATTTAACTTACAAACCACAACATGTTTTAAAGAGTTCACGAAGACTCGACAAAAGACCTTAAATAAAACCGAGTTTAGAACCATGTATCTCGTCCAGGATTAAGATACATCTCCTAAACCCTAATGACTTCGGATGACATCTTTTTATTCATAACGCAGCTTGGAACATCCAAACACCCGCCAGATCCACTTAATTCCCTGAAATACATGTAGTTTGAAAACATCAACAAAAGTTGAGCGAGTTCATGTGTTTGTGTATATGAATGTATAAAACCTTTGTGATCAGTGTATGTATGTATGTTTGTAAATCCCGGTATGAAAGCAAAACAAAGAAACAGATCGATTAATGGTTTGCAAGGCCATTAACATGCGTGCAACAGCGTAGGAAGGCTCAAACCTAGCAAATTTGTACCGGGCCTCTGGCTGTAAGACATAGTCACCTCATGGGCCACCCTGGTCCTCATGGGTGTGGGCTCGCTACACCCAAATAGATCTATCACTCATGCCCCTCGGTCCTAACACGAGGATTAATGGTCTTAAGAGTGCGCCTACCCATTCACATGATCTACTGTACTTTCCTTAGCTAAACATACCAATTGTATTTGTTTGTAAGCATTTTGTAATCATTTGAAACATGTACTTCACCCCCGAAGTAATAAAACTGAAAACAGTTAAGAGAAAAGGGGGACATGAACTCACTGTCTTGCGTCTTCAATAATCGTAACTCAAGTTCCTTCAGCAAACACGACTACCTACAATATACTAATGTCTATTAGACGAACGGGTCGTGCCTTGTCTTAGTATTAATGTTTTTGAGTTACGCTTCTTTTATGTCTTTGGTGTCATCCCATGTTATGCAACTATTTGTTAAAATAATTAATATTTTAACTCGAATTAATTTTTGGAATAATCGTTAAAATAGTATATCTTATTTTAATACTTCCCAAGTATTTATACTTGTACTTCCTTCCCAAGGATGGGTATATTTGTATTTATATATTTTTGCCACGTATCGGTGTCGTATTCCGGTGTGGATTTATACGTACGAGAATACGTATTTTCTTGTAATTGTTAAGTATTCTTATACTTAATTTTGTGTTAAACTTTCCGGAATATTACTTCTAATAAAAGTCCACTAATATATATATTTCCCAAAATATATATTTTCTAAAGTTAGACTTGAAAATATATTATTTTGGAACTACAAATATTTTTGCCAAAAGGAAAAATTATAAATAATTTTTCTAAGTGATAATTCTTAAATATATATATAAACTTATTTTTATCCAAAAACATTGTATTTCAAGTTTATCCAAGAAAATATATTTTTCCCAAAAATATTATATTTTCTAGTAATTCCAAGAAAACATATATATTTTTAATCGCCAAAAATTATATATTTCCCTCTTGTCAAAATATGATATAACTTTGTGATAATCATTAAAATCATATTTTCATTTCTTTGAGTCCAAAATATCATTTACCAAAAATATAATTATAAATGTATTTTCCGGAATATTTTGTAAGTTACATTATTTCGTTCGGTTTTACAATATTATGTGTGTAACTTGTATATTTATTCCTTGAGATTTTTGGTAATATTTTGTATTGTAATTCTTGGTGTTTTAATGTGTTATATTATTTTAAGTCCTAAAATAATATAACTATTACACAAAGTATACAAATAATCACACACATTATGTCTTTAATGTATATATATATATATATATATTCTAAATATATACTTATCCATTTTTATTTATAAAAACCAACCTCCAACATTTGTATTTTTGTAACAAAAAATTATGGCAAAGTTTATGAAACCATCTATTGTTGAAAATACACTTGTAAGTGTGTTTTTATAAATATTTTCTAAGTGTTTATATTTTTAGAAAATTTTGCCATAGTTTCCCCTAAAAATGGAGGTTTGCATGCATTCAAGCAGATCATTTTCTTTTAAAATCATCCCAAACAATTAACACTTCAATCAACACTTACCAAGTGCCAAAATCATGCAATTTATACAACAACATGAACTTGAACTTTTATAAAAACTTGTAGTAACTTACTAGTGTGTTTTTAAAGTTTGGTTATTTATTTGTAAATCCCTTTCTTGCAAGATTTAGTCTTTTACAACTTACAAGATGATTTTTCTAGAAATCATTCTTTTGAATTTTTCTTGTTAACAATGTGTTTCTACACTTGATATACCACTAAAAACATGGTTAGTTTCTTTAAAATCCATGATTATGTAAATCTTGCAAATGAACTTGGTTTCTTGAGAAAACTATGTTTGAAATCACTTTTATACAAGACTTCTAACATGTTTCAGACTTTATCATACCCAAAATCATTCTTATTTTCAAGTTCATGTGAAACATAAAGTATGATCATCTTGGTCTTTCACAAGATCGTCACTTCAACTTGCTAGATCATGTGTTAAATCATAATCTAGTAAGTTCCATATGATGTTTAACATCATAAATAGAAGAATCAATCATCAAGTATCACACATATACTAAAACAACATATATTCTTATGTTAGTGAGCTTTATGTTAGAGATTATCATCTTGTTCATTAGTGTTCTTCATGATTAGTAACATATATCATCTTTTAACCAACATTATAAGAAGTAACAAGAGATTATAAGAGCCTTACCACTAGCACAAGGCTAGGGATGAAACTCAAGAAGATGAAGATGATGAATGTGATGGATAAAAGCAAATGGAAGAGGTCCTTCAATCTCCAAACCCTCCAAGCTTCCTAACTTAGCTTCTAGCACCCTTGTATGAGTATGGAATGGATGAAAGTTGGATGAAGATGGTGGTGGTGTGTGGCCTTGTTCTCGGCCGAGAGTGAGCAAGAGAGGGAGAGAGAGAGGTGTGTGTTAGTGTGTGTGAGATGTGAGAATTATGAACTTCAAGATCTTACTTATAACCATCTTAACACTTTAACTCTTGGATAATATGCTCAACACTAGGAGACATGATCCAATATTATAATCAAATGAAATCTTCCATGTGGGGCGATGCTTGGCCGATTACATAGGTGGTGGGGGTGGGGGGGGGGGTATTAGCTTAGGTTTTAACCAATTAGTTACCATCTAGTTTAATTTCAAGTATTAGTTACATATCTTGGTTATTAGATATTTTTAGTAGGTGTTATGATGTTCGGGGATCATAACTAGCTTGGTAATGTTAAAACAATGCTTCTAGTGCAATTTTGATGGTTCGGGTAGTGTCCGGTTGTTAGGTTAGATACTGGTTCGTTAAAGTGCTAAACTATACAGTTTAGTGTTCTTTATGTACCCTTTTGTGTCACTTTTAATTCCCGACACTTAGGAAAGCATTCAGGACCATTTTACCATGTTTCTGCATAATTTTAGTGTGTTAAAAAGATGATTTATGCTGAATTTTGCTAAATTCAGCACTTTAGGTGAGTTTTAGGCATTTTCCGGCACTTAAACTATCACTTAGAAATATAGTTTTGTGATCCTCACTTTCCTACACACTATACTAGTGTAATACTTGGTTTCTGGCTTATTTTGTGACTCATTGCACTGTCTGTCTATGTGCTGAGTTCCGTCAGCATTTTTCTGAGTTATCCGCTAATTGTGCTAACTGTGCTTTGTGCATCATGTATGTCAATATGGTTTGCATGTAATAATGATGTGACATTATGCAATATGTGATGCACATGTAAGTATGATGCAGTAATCAGAAAGTAGTTAAGTGTAATTCAGCACAGTCATTAAGCACTAATAATCATGGTTAATTAATTGTACGGATACCTGGATTTTTTATAGTTGTCACAGTTAGTATGTCCAATGATGGTTAATATCGGTGATTATGATCAAAACTGGTCAATAATTGTTAACACATAGTCATAATTTATCATACAAAGCTATATTTAGTCAAAGATGGTCAATTGCGTCTAGTGTTGATCAATGATAGTCAATTTGGGTCAATGATGTTCAAATTTGAACAATGATGGCCAGTCATAGTCAATATTGATAATTGATGGTTCAGTGAGGGTCATGTTGGTTATCTATGATCATGATGGTTAATTAGGGTTTATGGCCATTTAAAATTAACTATGGTAAATGATGGTCTATCATGGTCATTAACAACTAGTCTTACAAATTAACACCTAGCATGACATATGTGATGGTGTGTCTTAAAAGTTTTAATCATAATCAGTGAGACCTAAAATATGATATAAATGATGGTATATCTTAAAAAACTTTGTATGCCGACAACCACTATGTTCCGAAGTCGTGCAAGGAACCCTAGCGATAAACAACTCAAATTATAGCGTTGCTCAATCATTGCCTTGCCAGAATACAAAACAGCCGTTGAGGCAACCTTTGGTGAGAAAGTGTCCACATTTCCTTATGTTACTCAATTTTAAAATCTCCTCAAATTATTTGTTCATGTTCAATGGCGTATTTGTGATGGTACTTTTTTAAAATTAAAGATGTAACTCTAGGCTGTGAAGCATCTTCAGTGTCACTGTATCTCTATTTCTTTGGTTTGCTTATCATACAATCGTCTAGATATAAAACAAAGTAGTTGTATTTTAATTTCTTAGTTATTATTTCATTTGTGTCTAACCAAATATTAACAACTACATGTTATTATTATTATTATTATTAATATAAGCTTTGATATAGAAAACAAAAGTAAAGGATTATATCAATATAAGTCTTTATTATTTTGTATCAAGAAGTGTTTTCTGATAAATAATTTCAGCTATTTCACAGGTTTTCATAGCGACACTTGGTGTTCCTTTGTTACGGCCTAGAATGATCTTAAATTTGTTGTAGGGAATTAAGCCTTGGAAACTTAACCAAGATTGTGTTGCTAATCATTTATGGCCTAGTATGATCTCATTTTTGTTGCTAGCTATGAATTGTTCCATGAAAATTTAACCAAGTTTATGCAACCTACCTTATATACTACTACATTTATTGGTCTATCTTTGGGAGATGAAGTCCATAACAATGAAGATTGTCACTGACCTTACTAAATAAACCTAGCAAGTTTTTATTTATTATATCTTAGGGTTGTATTTGTTCTTTCTAGTTTTAATCCACATAAGTGAAGCCGTATCAGTTTTGAATTAGAAATTTGCAGTACAATTGCATTTGATACCTCTATTCATTTAAATTCACTTTCAGTTTCGAGTATTATTTGATTTATTATTGTTTTGATTGAAATCATGTATGACCATATTTAGATGTTTTTTTTCTTAGTGACATACAGTTTGTGTTAGAACTTATTCTCATATGATCTTCAATCAGGTTTTATTTTTTGTTTTGACGCAGTTAACGATTGCTTTATATATTAAGTTTTATGTTTTATTTGTTTTACACACGGTTTTGCCATGATATTATATTAAGGTTGACTATAACAATTTAACTTTCATTCCTTAACTTGCATTGGAGGCAAGAACAATTTACACAATTAATTATAGATAGAACCAGAGGATGTTGAACGCAATACTAATTATTGATGTACAGTTTTATAATTATCTTATATGGTATAATGGGAAGCTTTTTTTTGGATTTACGTTATAGAATATATTGTGATAACTTGGGTTAAAGTATTGATGATGTACAGTTTTGTAAATCAGTAATAAATGTTGGTTTGATTTGTATATATTATGTTGTTTTGCAAATATATTTATGTGTTTTTGGATATGTGTATACTTTATATAGAGAATAAAACTGGAAAAACTTTAAACGGGTAATTGTTTTTCTAAACTATAATTGTTCAAAACGAGTAATAGAAATAACTGATGTAAATTTGTTATGCTGCCAAAACTTTTTTAAATAACTTATGTAAACCTTATAACCTTCATCATCCAACCGACCTTTCGGATTCCTCGTTCTAAAAACTTTACAACAAAAACAATAGAGTTTTCCAAGACTTTTCGAATACACTAGCCATTCTCTATCACATGTCTCCCTATTTGATAGAATTCTAGTGTACATAGTATTAGAAAATGTCTTCCAATTTTATCCACGGGGCCCTTAACAACATCCATATCTCTTTTTGAACCTTTTGTAACCAACTCTTTAATCATGTCATTACTAAGCCCACCCCAATTTCTAGGATCAAAAATATCAATATCCGGAACCGAATTAACATCATCTTCACACATAGTAGCTTCTTCATCTACGGTAGCATTAACATTATCTTCACCTACGTTGACATTGTCTTCACCTACGTTCATATTGTCTTCCCCCACATTAGCTTCTTCATCTACGTTCACATTGTCTTCACCCACATTATTGTCACCCATGTTAGAACTAGAATTTTGAGTTTCTTATAAAAACCTTGTTTATTCAGTTTTGTTTTACTTCGTCCGCCTTTCTTATCTCTTCCTCTAGCTTCCTCTTCTTATGTTTTTCATGGCCGGATAGGTGTTTATATTTAGGAACGGAAGGAGGCATAATTTCTAAATATTAACAAAAACATTCATTCAATCACACGAAGTCTAATACTAATACATTTAAAGTATTAAACATCAAACAAAGTTTTATACCTCAACATATGAAATCAGAATCACACAATTAGACTAAAGGTTCTAAAAAAAAGAATTATAAGAATTTTGTACCTCCAAGTCTGCTGCGATGATGATAATGATGATGATGAATCCCCAAGTCTGCTGCGATGATGATGGATGATGATGAATCACCTCCTCTGCTGTGACTGCGATGATGATGATTGATGAATCCCCAGGCCCAAGTCTTCAGTTCAGTCGTCTGATGTGAGATGATGATGAACCGTGAACGTGAATGTTTCCCAAGTCTGTTGCGACATTCTATTTCCCACAACTGCCAATTGGGTTATAATTTTGTTTATTAATCAATTGGCCTTGTTAATTGGGTTTTGAAATTGGGTTATAAAACTTTTTAACAGGCCATTTTTTAAAACTTTTAAGCAAGCCCTTATCTATAAAACTTTGGGTCTTTTAATCAGGCCTTTATTTATAAAAACATCCAGATTTTATATATATATAGGATTACATTCAAGAGTGAACACTAGTGTAGCTTGCAAACTGAGTGAACTAATCCTAGCCATACACGTGTGTAGATCAATGGCTAGGATTTGATGTTGAAATACACTAGTGTATTTTACAATTTGATGATGAGATCCTGGCCATACACATGTGTAGATCAATGGTCAGGATTTTCACTCAGTTCGCAAATACACTAGTGTTCACTCTAGAACCCCATCCTATATATATATATATAATTTTAAAAAATTTTCGGGCCCTATATTGATTTGGGCCCTGATCGCAGGCCCACCCTGCACTTGCTTATAGTCGCCCCTTATATAGGGCTCGGTTCACGCGCGAGTTGGGCCAAAATTGTTTTGCACAAACATAGATGAAAATATTATAAACACATCTAAAAAAAGTAAAAAAAAAAATTGTCGAGTCGGTAGTTTTGACTGATGTAAGTTTTTTTTACGCGTTGGTGTAAATTTTGTACGATGATAAATATTTTTCTTTACGCCTCATGTAAATGTGTGTATGCGGCATTTTTTTTAATTTTTTTTTTTTTTTTGCTGAGACAAGTAATTTTTTATGACTTTTGAGAAAAAAAAATTCGGAAAAACATTTTGGATGGCCTAGTTCTCACGGTTCTCAACTCAAGGTGATTCTCATTTTAACCCATCCATATATACACACACACACACACACATATATATATATATATATAACAAAACAATTATGGGGACGTATATCATTTGTTGGAGCCAATATGTTTTGTTTTTCCCGTTTCTATCTCCTACTTAATTATGAATATTTATTTTTTAATTAGATATAGTTATTATATCATTAACTAAATGAATTTTATATGAAATTAGTTATCAATTTTAAATAAACTTATATGTTTAACTTAAAAGTTTCTATAAGTTCAAAATTATGTTGGTTAAAATATTAATTGTTAA
Organism: Helianthus tuberosus; assembly: GCA_030545235.1. Lineage (NCBI taxonomy): Eukaryota > Viridiplantae > Streptophyta > Magnoliopsida > Asterales > Asteraceae > Helianthus > Helianthus tuberosus. Next base: position 30,441,136 of record CM060397.1, read on the forward strand.
GTGTCATTTACGTCCCTTTGGTTTCTTCACTTTTGCCATTTCACACCAAATTTCAAAATTGTACCATTTTCCTCCTTAACATTCTTGAAACGTGTCCTTTCAGGCCAAAAAAACTAACCCTAATTAAAATAAATCAGCAAGCTCATGGACGAAATGGCATTTTATTCTAGATTTTTTGGACTCAAATAGCACATTTCGAGAATCTTAGGGGGGAAGTAGTACAATTTTGAAATTTGGCCTAAAAAGGCAAAGGTGGACAAATTACAGGGTTGTAAATCACATTTTAACTTAAATATTAAGAAAAACATAGAATAATGATGATAAAAATATTTAATATGGTTGAATGGTGTTAATGGTAAAAATATAATATGTTGAATAAAAAATAGGTAACATTAAAAAATCAAAGTTAAAGCCCAGTTAAAAGAAATAATGTTATAAAATTTAACTTAACAAAATTTGTAACTTTCATGAGAATGTTTATATTTCTAAATATATATTCTATCGACTGTATATATTATTAAATTACATTACATTTTATTTTATTAGTATAATACACGGGTTTATTTAACTGTGCAGTGCATGTATATTTTTTGAACAATAACTTTTTATTATTAATTATATAACAATATTACATTGATCAGCCCGTGTAATATAGGAGATTGTAAGCTGGTTAATAATATTTTAGTTATTGATCAGTTAGTAATATACGCTATTAAATTATGTCTTAAATACGACATTTCAATGTTTGTTTGTTTTTTTTTTAACGTGGGAGTAAGATGGATGATAATAATTTCTAGTCAAAAAGCAACACTAGAAACTTTACCATAATCATGATTTAGTACAAGCATGTGCATGCTCTCAAAATAATGCAAGATGTTTTGTTTTTGAAATATTTGAAAACTTTCTTGTTTGTCTAAAACAATAAAACGTCTTTCATTTGGTAGCAAACTTAAGAGGTTACTAAATCTAACTTAACAACTAAAATAATAATCCATGTAGAAAACACTTTTAATTTTCAAGTACAAAACTATTGGCATTCCAAAAAGACAAACAAATTGAAATTTAAGATTTAGGGTGCAACTATCCATCCACCTGGTTGTGGTTGTGTAAATGAGCCAACTCGTATTTAGCTTAACCTTAACATTTGCCTGTTTCGAGCTCTAATTCTAAAGTTTGAACTCGGCTTGTAGGTAGCTTTCAAACTTTAGTTCGGCTCCGGTTCGACTCGTTTGTTATTTATTACTTCATATAATATTTATTAGGGGAGGGTTCATTGGGGAACACTAAAAAAGTGGGGAACCGACTCAAACGAACTCTGATTGGACTCATTCCAGCGGCGTTGGAACCGACTCGTCGAACCCTAACTAGGATATCTTAACCCTAAACCTTAAAGCTAAACAATAAGGCTAAAACCTAAGCTAGACCGTAAAATCTAAACTATAAACCCTAAAACTAAACCCTAAATACTAATGTTTAACCCTTAAACTAAACCCTAAAGCAAAACCCTAATATAAGACCCTAAAAGCCAAACCCTTATATATATATATAAGTGTCCGCTAAAATGAGAACCACCTTGAGTTGTAAGAACCGTGAGAACTACTTGATCCGGGGCGAGGTGGACCAAATTTTTTTTTCATAAACGTAGATGCATGTATTATAACAACATTTGTAAAAAAAAATTCAAAAAAAAAATGTCGTGTGTGTAGTTTTGAGCACCACAAGTTTGTGTTTACGGGTACCGTAAATTTTCCGGTTAAATTTACGGTACCCGTAAACACAAACTTGTGGTGCTCAAAACTACACACACGAAATTTTTTTTTTTTGAATTTTTTTTTTTACAAATGTTGTTATAATACATGCATCTACGTTTATGAAAAAAAAAATTGGTCCACCGCGCCCACTACGGTGTAGTTCTCACGGTTCTTACAACTCGAGGTGGTTCTCATTTTAGCATTCCCTATATATATATATATATATATATATATATATATATATATATATATATATATATATATATATATATATATATATATATATATATATATAGGGTAAGGTTCATTTGAGAACCACCCTTATTGCGAGAACCGCGAGAACCAATGTGAACACAAAAAATACCTAAAAAATCCGAAAAACACAATTTCTTTTAATATTTTTCTAATAAAAATCGCTATATTTCGTTTCAAAAAAAAAAAAGAAAATTTTTTTTTTTCGAACAGTTATGGATGCACATGTGCATATTTATCATTTCTTGAACAAATTCCGTAATATATTACCAATAGTAGAAAAATGCACTTCATTTACATTACAATCCGCACTACACTAATTTTTACATTACCAATATTAATAATGCACATGTGCATCATTATGTATAACCATCATATAACGTGTTTTGGTACAAAAAATATGTGACTTTAAATGATAAAGTAGAAAAATGCACTTCATTATGTATAACCATCATATTCATGTGTTTTGGTTAGTTATATCTAGTGGTGATGGTTTGATTATATTTGTCCCTTTATGATGTAATATGTTGTTTGGATGGTATAAATGGTGTTGATGTACATGTAATAAAGTGAAATATTGGTAATAGTATTGTATTATAGATGGTAGGAGGCAATGGTATTGTATTACGGATGGTAGGAGATAATGGTAGTGTATTATGGATGGTATGATATATGAAAGGGAATGTGTATTCAAAGTGGTGTACACCACGTTATAACATGTTCATACATATAGATGCACATGTGCATTTCTAGGGTTGTTAATGTTATAACAAGTTCATACATATAAATGCACATGTGCATTTCTAATATTGTTAATGTAAAAAGTAGTGTATTATGAATGGTAGTGTAAATGAAAGTTCAATTGTCTGATATTAGTAATGTATTATGGAATTTGTCAAATAAATGATACATATGCACATGTGCATGGATAATTGTTACTCGATTTTTTTTTTTTTTTTTGGTTTTTTTTTTTTTGTGACGAAATGTAGCGATTTTTTTTATAAAAAATAGTAAAAAAAAATTGAGTGTTTTTTGATTTTTTAGGTATTTTTTGGTTGTGTTCACACTTGGTTCTCGTGGTTCTCGCAATAAAGGGTGGTTTCTAACGGATCCTTCTCATATATATATATAGAAGAAACCACCGTTAGAAATTTGATTTTTTTTAGGGTTCGACGAGTCGGTTCCAACGCCGATCGAATGAGTCCAATCGGAGTTCGTTTGAGTCGGTTCCCCACTATTTCCCACTTTTTTAGTGTTCTCTAATGAACCTCACACATATTTATTATTTATGTATTTTAATCAAAATTGTTTATATAATAATTATATTATGTAAATATATATTTAACTATTCCCCACTTTTTTAGCTGACGAGACGCGTAGGCGATAACCTTTTCCTGTTGCATGAGAACACAACCAAGACCAAGGTTTGAGGCACACAATAGACAACTAAGTTATCGTTTCCGTCGGGTAAAGCGAGAACGGGGGCATTGCAGAGCACATGCTTGAGAGTTCGAAAGGCAGTCTCTTGTTCAGTTCCCCAAACAAAAGGCTTGTCTTTATGCGTGAGAGAAGTAAGCGGCACGGCGATTTTAGAGAATCCTTCGATAAATCGGCGATAATAGCCCGCTAGTCCGAGAAAAGAACGGACTTTAGACGGGTTCTTAGGTGTAACCCAACTCTTAACGGCTTCGATCTTCGCGGGGTCGACGTGAATACCTTGACTATTGACAATGTGACCGAGGAATTGAACCTCCTCCAGCCAAAATCCACACTTGTAGAACTTGGCATAGAGCCGATTCCCTTGGAGCAGTTCGAGAACCAAACGTAGATGTTGCGCATGTTCGGCTTTCGACTTGGAATAGATCAGGATATCATCGATGAACACAATGACGAAGCGGTAGAGAAAGGGTTTACACACGCGATTCATCAGATCCATGAAAACCGCGGGTGCGTTCGTTAATCCAAAGGGCAACAACGAACCATAGTGGTCGTATCGAGTGCGAAAAGCGGTTTTCGGTATATCTTCCTCCTGAATGCGTAACTGGTGATAGCCTGAGCGTAAATCAATCTTCGAGAAACATGTAGCACCTTGTAACTAGTCAAACAAATCATCGATTTGAGGCAGGGGATAACGATTCTTGATTGTCAGCTTATTCAATTCCCTGTAGTCGATGCACATCCGGAACGACCCATCCTTCTTTTTGACAAAAAGGACTGGTGCGCCCCACAGAGAGGTGCTAGGGCGAATAAAGCCTTTGTCAAGAAATTCCTGGAGTTGACTCGAGAGTTCACGCATTTCGGAGGGAGCGAGTCGATAAGGAGCTCTAGCAACAGGATTTGCTCCAGGAATGAGATCAATACGAAAGTCGATTTCACGACTCAGAGGTAAACCAGGTAACTCATCAGGAAAAACAAGAGGAAAATCACGAACTATGGGAACGTCTTTCACACCTGTGGTTCTTTTCTTTTCCTTCTCCGCTACTACAATGTGCGCCAAAAAAGCTTGGTATTCCTTGCGGAGATACTTGCTAGCCTGGACACACGACATAAGTTGGAGTTTCTTGGATGCGACTTCACCATAAACACACAATTGATCACCATTAACGAGCGAGAAGCGAATCATCTTATCAAAGCAAACAACTTCATCATGATTCTCACGAAGAAAATCCATGTCTACTATGACGTCAAAACTACCGAGCTGCATCGGAATAAGATCGATAGGGAAAACGTGATTGTTGAGTTCAAGCATACAATCACGTAGAACAGAATTGACAGCAACGGTTCTTCCGGTGGCAACTTCAACATTGAACGTCGAGGGGAGATGGACACGCTTACAATTAAGGAGCTTTTCGAATTCAAACGATACAAAACAGTTATCTGCTCCAGTATCAAATAAACATGAAGCATATATACCATTCACGAGGAACGTACCATTAACCACATTGTTGTCTGCTTGAGCCTGGCAGGCGTTGATGTTGAAAGCACGTCCGCGGGCTGCTGGCTGTTGTTGCTGCTGGGGCTGCTATTGTTGCTGGGGCTGCTGCTGTTGTGGCTCTTGCTTCACCACTCGACTTGGACACATGTTTGCGAAGTGGTTGGGATCACCACTCGTAAAGCAAGCTCTAGCGTGGATCGCGGGTGCAGGAGCCGCTTGTTGGCCTTGAGGAGCAGGAAGTAGAGCTTGTTGAGCAGGAGCTTAACCTTGAGCTGGAGCTTGACGTGGACCAGTACGGCAATTAGCAGTGAAGTGGCAATACATATTGCAGTGAACACAGTATCTGCAAGCAATCCCCACGAGATGATGATAGGTACAGGTAGGGCAAGCCGGGTGAGGACCAGTGTATGCACGCTTGGCCAGCGGTGCATTGGTAGCTGGGGCCGCGACTTGGCGGTGCTGGGGTTGCGGTTGAGCAGGTACTGTTTGGAGCGGAGCGGCGGTTACTGCACAGTTCTTGTTGCTGGAGTTGCTGTTCTTTCTCTTGCGACGGGAGGACTTCGAAGATAGCGGTGCGGTGGCAGTTTCAGCGGTGGGAGCAGCGGTAACTTGGGGTAGATTCTTGGAGGCTTTATCAAAGTAACCAGCCTTAACTCGCTTATCGTTAATCTCAACAGCGAGCAGGAAGGTATCTTCAATAGTTGTCGTCTTCGCAGCTTGAACGAAATCAACCACACAATCCGGTAGAGCACGGATGTATTTCTTGATGGTGATTTCAGGCGTGGTAACTTGGCCTGGACAGATTATGCTCAGCTGCTTGAAGCGAGCAGTTAAACCAGCGTTGTCGCCACCCTCCTGTTTGATATGCCAGAACTCGTCCTCCAACTTTTGGCGCTCGTGGGGAGGGCAGAACTCTCGCATCATGATGTCCTTCAACTCATCCCACGTCAGCCCGTAAGCTGCATCATTTCCGCGCTTATTTCTTTCGGTCGTCCACCAATCTAGAGCTCGGGATTGGAAGATGCCGGTGGCGTTAACAGTGCGGAGATTATCAGGACAGCCACTCTGGCGCAGGGTGACTTCGATTGAATCAAACCATTGGAACATGGCAGTAGGCCCATCTTCACCGGTAAATTCCTTCGGGCCGCAGGCTTTGAACTGCTTGAAGCTAAAAGTAGACTTAGGAGAATCAGTCCTGGACTCTTCAGAAGACTTGCTAGCATTTTCATTCAGCTCCCTAACAATCTGCGGAATGACTTTCGCAATTTGCTTGGCGACCAGAGAAGCGATACGCTTGTCTTCATGATTGCGACGAGCAGATCGGGAGTGAAAAGATCCGAATGACAACATTGTCTGCAACAGACATCGCCATAGGAGTCAGACACAAATTTCGATTAACCCTAGTATAGACTCTCACTATGCTCTACACTACTTCATATAAAGCTTAGGAACACGAATAATCACATAACCACATAGGCACGGAATTACAGAAGCACGTAAGCACGTAGAGCACATAAACACGTAAACCACAGAATCCACACTATATTTTGCACGTATTCACCTACATTTGTCTTAAAGATTCACCTATTATTCAAGGTTCGCACGTTCGAGAATAGCGATTGCGATTAGCGAGTACACAGCGAGTAGCGTATCGAGTGATATAACACGAGCAAGCGATTTGTTAGCGTTTTGAGATAGATGTGCAGTGCGAGTCGTGTGTGTCGATCGAAGCGAAAGGCGTATAAATCACCAAATATCGAAAACACATAAACAGGTAAAACCACATAAAACACGTAAAATCCATATAAAACGACAAATATCAGAGTCAGCAGTTGCGGGCTCAGAATCAAAACACATAAAATCAGCGATTGCGAGCTTGAAATCGAAAATAGATTGTCTAAAACTTGATAGACATTGACTACCCAAAGTGATTCGACTATTCACACGGACTTTGAGCGCACACTTTGGCCTTCGAGACTGTGCTCTTGCCTCGATTTGGGCGAATGGCACGCATCCTTCCAGTTACAGTGTGGCCCAAGTCGTTGGAGTCCGTCGAGACTTTGGTGAGAGTTGTGTAAAACCAAAAATAGAGAGTGGAACAAGTTATCAAGGTTCGGGCTGTTTTGATGAGATCGAGAGAAAAATTTGTGTCGAAGTATGGATTTCACTCCTGATTCAACGCAAATTCTCTTGTTTATAGTAAAAGTTGCGGGTCGAGCAAGCGATTCAGTCGAGATTTTGCGGTTTTTACACCTAATCTCGACCTAATCACTTGTTTATTTTTTGAAAATAGCGTGAAACGATAGTGTTCAGCGAGTGCGTGCGAGAATAGCAAGTAAGCTCGTACAAAACCCCTACAGGGTATGCACAAGTCGGTCTGTTGATACTTAGACTATAGACTAGGTCGTTTCTAAGACATCGACCCGGACTAGGTCGAGCCTTGCCTAATTCCCTATAGTTATGGCTCTGATACCAATCTGTAACACCCCAACCGATGACGGAAACATCGGGGTGCGGCACTGAGCGAAACAGATTGTCCAAGAGAAATTCCATAACAACTACATTACCGGATAGTTAATATTATGTCCCATACCATAACCCATCAAGTAAAACAATTATTACAGACATCGATATCTCTAGGCAAATCATTGTTCCGACAACTCAAATAAATAAATTGTTCGTTTGTTTCTAGACTCTCCTAAGCTCGATTCCACGAAAGCAAGCAAGCATTCTAAGCATTCAAACACCAGTCACATACATTAAAATATAGGTCAATACACATAGTGTAAAGGTGAGCATACAAGTTTAATAGTATAATTGTTCGTGTGTATGATGGCTTTGAAGTTTTCGTTGTAGCATTTTTAAAACAGAGAAGTGTCTCTTCCTTTCAGGTCGTTCGATCGAATGGCAGTTCGATCGGATGGCGATCCGTCAGGCAAGACATTTCTTTAGAGAACAAGTTTAGAGCAGGATTGTCATTCGATCGGATGGTCTGCCGATCGGATGGCAAACCGTCAGAACTAATGGTCTTTGAAAATTTATAAAAATGTTAAGTGTCGAAGTCTAGGTGCAATCCGATCGGATTGCGGTTCGATCGGATGGCGGACGGCAATCCGATCGGACGGCAATGCGTCCCGCAATCTGATCCTTTTGCAACTTGGAAATTTGTTAAGTTTGAAAAGGTTTGCGGTTTGCTCGAGACGATATGATAACGTACTAAACAACGGTACCTCCATCAGACCCATGTTATCCGATCGAACGGGAATCACCCTAATCCGATTGGTTAACTGTTAGTGACGGGGTTCATGTTCAACCCAAAATCGGTTGTCTCATTGATATGATTCAGATCTCAAACCAACACATCACTATAGAAGAGTAGAAGGCCTGAATGAGCTCCGATTCTATCGGTTTTGAGGGCATTGAGTGTAAAAGAGTTGAAAGAAAGTTGAAAAAGTATCTTTCAATCATTTTTAACCTTGAAATGTTTAGACCTAGGTGAAAATAATGTTAAATCGTATGGAAATCCTTTAGATCTGAGTTGTTCTTGGTGGAATGAGGCCAAAACTTGAAGTTCATAAGAACTCCATGATGACATCATCTTTGAACACCTCAAATCCACTGATTTCACGGTTAAAAGTTGAGATTCAAGGGTGAAAATGATGAAGAAGTGCGTGTGGATCATAGAAGTACAAGATTTGAGTTGAAAACTTACAAGAATCTCGAGAAATCGAGAGAAAAGAGGGCTTGAGCGCTGGTCGAACGAGAGAGGGAGCTGTCACATCACTTATGATGTGATAGGGGGTATTTATAGGTTGCCAAAAAGGGAAAGGAGGAGCAAGTGTCGGATGGCCATTCGATCGAATGGTCATTCGATCGTGTGGCTATGACGAGTTGCGTTGCAACGTTTCGTTTCGCGTGTTGAGCGTTGCGATGCGTTTAAGCGAGTTTCGATTAAGCGATGCGGTAGGTTAACAATAGCTACACAAAATACTATATCTAACAAACAATCATCCTAGATACTTGCGTTTAGCGTTTGCGATTAAATTGCGTTGCGATAGAGTTGCGATTGTGTTTCGATTAATCACCACAAAACATAAACATAAATAAACACGCACAAGTAACACATAAGCACACACACGTAAAACAATATCCAGAATGCATAATTCGAGTTGCGAGTGCGATTAGCGATAAAGCGATAAAACTTCACAGACACTCCACATAATACAACTAAAGCGAATAAAATAAAAGATTCGATTACAAGTCAAGAAGCACAATTCAGTAGTTAAGCAAGGAATGACAGATCGCCATTAGCAATCTTTTCTTCCTTTGACTTTGACTTTGACTTGTACTTTGACTTTTTAAAACACGGGGTGTTATAATGAAGCGCGTCCCAGATAATAAAATTGATGTTATTTACGAAAACGCCACCGTGCAATCTAGTCCATGGATTGTTTTGATCGGATGATCCATAAGCGTTCTCACCGTTCTCACACTTTTCACCATTTTCTCTAAATCCCGACCCTATATATATATCCTAAGATAAATCCACCCTATTTGAGAAACTTGATAAGCATTCTGAATCACACATTTCCCTAAGCTTTTCTTAATATACACATATGTATATAGTCAATTTTAAACTATACATATGTGTAATTATGAAAAGTTTAGGAAAAATGTGTGGTTTAGAATATTTCTCAAGTTTCTCAATTAGCCTAGTGTTTCTCACACGATCCTAACCCTATATATAAATTGCATTTTAAATTTACAGAAGATTTTTCCTTTGAAGTTGTATTCGAGGAAACCTCCCCCTCGTTTCCTTCGATGATTCCCAAGTCATTTATAAACCTCTTCTATGTTTTCCTTTGAATTTAACTAAAGTGATTTCCGTGTTTTATAATCACTTATAGTTTCAATCAAGAATCCCTACCAGCCAGTTCGATTTGTTAGCAATTTCAATGTCATTTAATGATACATCGGTTCATTATTCAAGCACTTTCTCTTGTGAGAGACATGAAATATGTAAAATGCTTTATATGTTGGATTTAATCTTCGGGACATAGTTCTTAAACTAGAAGCTTAAAGATACGCGACGAAAACATCAAAGACAAAACTAGTCTTAACATGCAAAGGAGTACATGCCAAAAACCATAACAAGACTATCTAAATTACATAACTAGGATAACTAGGATGCCAGTTAATGAGATAGGGTAGCCTTTAACCCCATATCCAGGACATCCACAAAAGATCTTGAATGGACCTATACTTTAACTTGATGGGCATACTGAGTGAATTCTAGTTTCATAAAAACATCTATAAAATGTTAACATACATTATACCTTAGCATGTTACAACATATCATACATATCATGACATAACATGACATCACTTCTTTGAAGAAATATTTAATTTGGCTATTTGAATATATTAAAACATTAGTTTGATCATGAGCTTGTGAACAATTTCGTATCGCCTTGATGTTTTCACCATTGATCGGGGTGTTACAAAAAATTCATGTTAAAATCGTACATTCACCAAGAGCTATAAATTGAATGAAACTTTAATTCCAAATATTTCTAAGCACTTAGGTTTATATAAAGTTAAGTTTTTTCATCTGAATCTTCAACTCTTACTATACAACAGAATTAGGCCTATCCATTTCAGCTTCTAACTATGCCTAAATTTCCGTTTCTCATCTCCAACCTTCAAAATTGATAGATTTCTCGAAACAATTGAAAGGAATTGAACCAAACAAACATATACACTAACCTAAAATCTGTAATAAAACACAAGATTTACCAAAAGCAATCTATCATTCAATAATTCAAAGTATACATGTATGTGTGTGCGTGTGTTGGGGGGGAGGGGTGATGGGAGGAGAAGAGGGAGAGGGTTGGGGATGATTTACTTTTTTTTAGTTAGAACTAATGGGTCCCACATATTTATTATCAATGAGTAAATTTCAATTTACGTCCCTATGATTTAGGGGTGGTGTCCGTTTAATTCCCTAAAATGAAAACTTCACTGCCTGAGTCTCTGTCCCATGAAACATGCTACACTTTGAGTCCCTACCACTAACTCCGTTAGTTTTTTACTTTAAAATATGATTGAAAAGACTATTTTGCCCCTTATTTTTATTGTGAAAAGCCAGATTTACCCTTGATTATCTTCCTTACCACCAACACCACCATCCACCACTACCACCACCACCATTTCCGGCTACACCGTCTCCTGCAACAATAAAACCCAGACTTATCCTCTCATCTCCGACAACACCATCCACAACTTTCAATCACCAACCCAAAAGCTTCCACATTACTAGTCACAATTTTGAAATCCAAATGTCTTAATAATTGAACCCAAATAATAATTTTAAGCTAAACCATTAACAAAAACCAAAATTAAGAAACCCCATTTCAAGAGACACATAAAAATGCAATGTTTAAAGCACCCAACACATCCCACTTGAATAGGAACAAATTTAACTAGGTTTCAATTTTTATGATCAATATAAAAATAAAATTCACAAGAATTCACTTGAATTAGAGGCAAAGATGCAAGTGACCCGTTTCCTTCATTAAATCTAAGATCTTCAATATCAACTTCTCGAGGGTTTTGGTTGACGGTGGTAGCTGTTAATGTGGGTTTGTTAGTGATAAGATGCTGGTGGTTCTATAAAGAGAAATTGTGGTTCTAAAGAGAGAGTAAGAGAGTAGGGGTGATGTAATATTGTTGTTAATGCTAACAATATTTCCTGGGAACTTGAAACTTTGATAATAAACCCGGTTGTAACACCCCGTGTTTAGAAAGTCAAAGTCAAAGTCAAGATTGAAGTCAAAGGGAGACAAGATTGCTAGTTGCGATCTGTCACCCCTTCCTCAATTTCTGTTTTGACTTCTTTGACTTGTAGATAGTCTATTTTATGCTTTACGTTAGTTGTATTACGTGGAGTATTTGCTAATAATCGAGGTTTAATCGCTATTTATCGATATTAATCGCATGTCTAATCGATTTATCGCTTATCGCCATCGCACTCGCAACTCGAATTACGCGTTCTGGTTATTGTTCTTATGTGTGTGTGCCCTTTATGTGTTAACTTGTGCATGTTATTTATGTTTTATGATGTGGTGATTAATTGAAATGCAATCGCAACTCAATCGCAAACGCTAAACGAACGTTAAAAAAAGGATGATTGTATGTTGATATAGTCGTTGGGATTAAAAGTAATTTGAATAGGAAACTCTATCGCATCGCAACGCTCAACGCTCGAATCAAAATCGCAAAACTCATCACGCCGTGCACTCGAACCGAGTGGCCAGCCGACCGAGTTGCCACCCGATCGGGCTGCCACCCGACCGAGTTGCCACTCGAACGAGCTGCCACCCGGACGGGCTTCCACTCGATCTACCAGCCTCCTTCCTCCTTTCCATTTAAGGAAACCCTATAAATACCCCATATGTCAACCTCACTAGATGTTGACAGCTCCCTCTCCACTCGTTCCAGCCGCTATTTCTTCAGATTTCTCGCGATTCTTGTAAGTCTTCCACCTAATTCTTGTGCTTTCTTAATCTACACGCACTCCTACACCTTTCTATCTTTTGAATCTTAACTTTTAACCGTGAAATCACTAGATTTGAGGTGTTCAAGGATGATGTCATCATGGTGTTCATAAGAACTTCATGTTTTGTCTTCAATCCACCAAGAACAACTCAAATCTGAATGATTTCCACATGAATAAACAAAGATCTCTCATGGATCTGAACATATTCATGGTGAAAAGGATTGAAAGATGGTTTTCAAGCTTTCTTTCAACTCTTTTACACTCAATGCACTCAAAACCGATAGAATGGAGCTTGTTCTAAACTTCTACTCCTTCTTGTTGATGTGTTGGTTCAAGATCTGGATTCTATCCACGAGAACACTGATTTCGGGTTAAACATGAAACACCGTCTCAAACAGTTAACTGGTCGAACTAGGGTGGTTCCTGTCCGATCGGGTCACTAAGTCTTGACGAGGTTTCTGTTGTTTGACACGTTATCATACAACCTCGAGAAAACGATAAACTAGCAAAACAACCAAGGAAGAAGACGACCGGGTCATCTGGGACGGATTGCCGTCCGATCGGATTGGCACCCGACCGGACTGCCACCCGATCGGACTGCACCTTGGGTCCCACGCTTAACTTTTGTTTCAACATTTGAGGTTTTGAACATTGAACGGATTGCCGTCCGATCGGATTGCCACCCGATCGGATTGTCACTCGACCATGTGATGTTTTGACTTCAACACTTAAACAATTTTTCAACATGTTCAATCTGAACGGATTACCACCCGATTGGATAGCCATCTGATCGAGTGACCGTCCTGCTGTGAACTTGTTCTCAAATAAGAGAAGTCTCGCCAATCAGATTGCCGTCCTGCTGTGAACTTGTTCTCAAATAAGAGATACTTCTCTATTTTCAAAATGCTACAACGAAAACTTCAAAAGACAAGCCATCATACACAAACACATCCATCCCAGACGAGATGACAATCCAATCGAGTGGCCACCTAATCGGGCGACCACCCGAACTGATTGTCATCCGATCGACCGGCCACCCGATCGGATTGCCACCCGATCGGATTGTTGTTCGAACCTTTAGCACTTTGTAACGTTTTACACGCCGCTTATCGTTATGCTATCATTCTGATCATGCTAACCTTGTTCTCTAGCGCTCCCTTCAATCCATTAATCGCTGTGAGTATACTCGAACCCTTTTTGCTTTACGCACTTTTGGATGTTACATACGTTACTTATTCTAAATCACATCGAACACACTACGCAATACTTTAACGCTAACCGTACTGCATGTTATACGTGACTTAATGAATGCTTGTTTGTTATGTTTACACATGGAATGCTGTCTAGTTTGGACTCAGCACCTGTTCACTCAGGGGTTGTTAAGGACAATTTGTTACATGGCGCACAGTGGTGAGTGTGTATTACGAACTGCCTTGGGCAGTCAACCCGCAGTCATTGGTATCGATAGGTTCATGTCGATAACTAACGTGCTTCATTTCACACTGTGTACGTGCTGGTTATGCTAAACGATTTCGAACTCTATTATAACTATCAAACTTGTATGCTCACCTTTACACTATGTGTATTGACTTTTACTTTAACGTATGTGGCAGGTGCTTAGGATGTTTTTATGCTTGACTTGCTGTGAAATCGAGGCTAGAAAAGGTCTAGAAACAAATAAATGAATTGTTTGTATTTGAAATCTGAGTTGTCGGAACAGAACAATTTGACTAGATCTTGTCTGTAATAATTATATTACTTTTTATGTCATGGTATGGGACATGATGCTTTAAATAATTGGTAATCATAGTTGTTATGGAAACTTCTGGACAATCTGTTTCGCTCAGTGCCACTCCCCGATGTTTCCGCCATCGGTTGGGGTGTGACACCGGTTGTTTAAGAATTTATTTGTGTGAACCAATTATTTGAAATCTAATGATTTTTGGGTTTTTGAATCTATTTCGAGGTTAGTATCGCTTATAGCTCACCACCACCGCTCACTACCAACCACCTGCATCCCGTTACCACTGTTTGCCACCATCAATAACTAAGTTGTTCTTAAATCGGAAGTAATCGACAACTTATATATCCAGATGGTTCATGAAGAATGGTGGCATCCCTGTGCAAAATGTATTCTTGAATCAAAAAAAAAAAAAAAAAATTGGGAAGAAGATACATGGTGTGGTGGTGGTAGAGACCATATTATAACATGTTATAAACTAGAAGGACATAAATAGATAGGAAAAAGGGTAATATAGTCATTTCCAGTATCTTAAAGTAATAGAGTTAGCTGCAGGGACTCAAAGTATAGCGTTTTTCAAAAGGCAAAGATTCAAGAAGAGAAATTTTCATTTTAGGGGCTCAAGTTCACTTCGCTCCTAAAGCACAGGGACACAAATTGCATTTTACTCTTTATCGAATATGTATATTTTTTTAATTTTTTATGATTGAGGATAGTTTTCTATTTTTACAAGGAATTAACTAAAAACCAATGTCCATCCAGTCATGGTACTGTCCGAGTAACAACTGAGCAAACTACAAGGAACATACTTGTAATTTTAAAAGTTGGAGACTAAAGGTGAAAAACTGACATACCACTGAGACCATTAGGGCAATTTACTCGATCTGTAAACAATTAAACTTTAATGTTGTATTTGTTTGGGGGATTATGTATGTTATTTCAATTTATTTAACAAATGTTATATCCTCAAAAATATCATCCTAAAATTATACGTAACGAAAATTTAACAAAATTATAAAGTGTTCACTTGTCTAGATGTACCAACTATTAAAAGATGTTTAGGAATATATTTTTAAACCAACATGAATATATTTCACAGGAGGTGAACTTAATATTCTAAGGTTAGTGAGCATAACGAATTCATGAAATCATGGATTTTAGACTTATACTACACGTATGGAATTTAAACTTATACCACATGTAATGCGTTATAATCCATATATCTATAAGAGTAAAGTACAATTTACGTCCCTGATGTTTACACCTACGTACACGTACAGTCCTCAATTTCAAAAATTCAACACTCCCGTCCCTATGGTTGTCGATTTCTCGCAATCAGGTCTCTCTGTCAATTAACCGTTAGTTTGTCGTTTAGTTATTTAACAAAGTGAAGGATAGTTTGGTATTTTCACCAAAACTTGACCATGTGCTAGTTTTTTAATCCTCTAGCTTCTTTGAGAAGCACAATTTCGATCCCTTTTTCAACCCTCACGCTCTGTTGCAAATCTCCAGCACTAGCGATAATCAGAAGAGCTCTGTCATGAGGCAATATGCGATAATGTTGCTGATTTTCCATGTTATTGGTATGACATTGTGTTAATTTTGATTAAAATTGTTGATTTAGTTATGCGTGCCATGTATATAATCTGCACTAATCTGAATTTTGGGTTGGTTTTGTTCGAATTCCAGTTGGAATCCATGTTTAGGTCACTAGACGTTTCATCTGGATCCGATATCGGGTTCTCTTGAGAACTGGAAAGGGGTTCAGGATCGAGCTCTGTTTTAGCTGTTGAGCATGAAGACGCTGGTGCTTGGTTCAAGCTGTACATATTATATCTAATTATTAGGTTAATTATAAAGCATTAAAAAGGGTTAATTTTGGAATAAAGCTGATCATTTTTGGGTTTTTGATGTTTATGATCATGTTTTAACCTGTTTTGTGATCTTTAGCTGGATGCTTATTAAACTGTTTTGTGGAATGCTTATTAAACTGTTATTGATGGTTATTGATGCTTGTTAAAGTGTTTATGACTTACAAAGTGTATGCTGATTGTGGTCTTTAATGGTTAATTGAACATGCAAGGCTTTGAACATGAAAGGCTTTGGACATGAAAGACTATGACTTGATTATGACTGTTGATGGTTATTGATGCTTATTAAACTGTTACCGATGGTTATTGATGCTTATTAAAGTGTTTTTGTTTAGAAAGTGTATGCTAATTGTGGTCTTCAATGGTTAAATGAACATGAAAGGCTTTGGACATAAAAGACTTTGACTTAATTATGAATGTTGATGGTTATTGAGGCTTATTAAACTGTTGATGGTTATTGATGCTTATTAAAGTTTTTTTGTTTAGATTGCTTATAAGGATTTGAACATGGACGACTTTGAACATGAAAGACATTGAATGCACATAATGGTTATGATTCCTGATGGTTATTGAAAGACTTGAAAGACTGTTATTGATAGTAGACATTATGTTTAGATGGCTTATAAGGCTTTGGACATGCTACATTTTGAATGGACATAGTGCTTTGAACATTGTTAACCAACTGGGGTAGCCCAGTTGGCCACCGACACCCACATCTTCCCAGAGGTACCGGGTTCGAGTCTTGGGAGTGACATATGTCGCCCAAGGTAAGAACTCGGCATGGGGAAGTCACCGCGGAGCTAGCTTGGTCGGGTAGCGGCTCCCGGAGTGAGATCACTCCGGCGGTTGGGAGGACCGTGCACTATCCCCCCCCCCCCCCTAAAAAACTTTGGTTGCACATAATGCTTTGAACATGAAAGACTTTGTGATGCACATAAGGCTTTGAACATGAAAGACAAGTATAATAGTCTTTGTTTTGTTTGATTGGATTTACCGAGTCATTCAATAGCCATCAATAGTCATAACCTGTTTGACCAGACTAAAAGGTCAACCTGTGTAAGTGAATGCAGTTGAACTTCTCAAACCTTTGTTGTGAACTTCAATCACAATTCAAGTTCTAACAGTCAATCCTAATTCAAGTTCTAACAGTTAATCCAAAATTCAGGTTCTAAAAGTTAAACCTAATATAGGATCTAAAGTCAAACCCATTTTAAGTTCTAAAGGTAAAACTCATCTTAATTCTGGTTACAAGCCTTAAAACAGGCTTTTCTTGATGTTAATTGCTTAGTAATTAAGAATAAATCAGTGGTTAGTTAACAGATTTGGAAAGAGTTTTGAATATGGATTGAATTTATAACTTATACGTTCAGGGACTGGGACTGAAAGTGTATGTAAACTTAAGGGGGTATTTTGGTATTTACATTGAATTACAAACGTTCAGTTGGAGGGAGGGACCTGATTGCGAGCAATCGACAACCAAAGGAACGAGACTATTGAATTTTTGAAATTAGGGAGTGAACGTGTAAGTGGGTATAAACCTCAGGGACGTAAAGTGTACTTTACTCTATCCATAATTATGCATAATTAAATCCTTTATGCACAAAGAACTCGTTAATGTACATCTATTTCAGAATTTAGTTAAGAAGACGTGGAGTTGATGGCCATGGCTTTATAGCTCAGTGGCATCTTAAGGGTGGGATAAGGCTTTGGGACCAATAGGTTCTAAGTTCGATTCCTACAAGGTGGTTTTCCCATATTTATTGGGTTTCCTCCTGTGTTGGTGTATAGGCGTTATGCCTAGTGGAGATGGATATGATCGTATGATTCTTTTGGTGTCACGATAATACTCCAATAGTTTGTCGATGATCCAAATTTTCCGCTAAAAAAAGACGTGGAGTTGATGCTATATTTACGTTAATCAATCTTAAAAGAGTTCTTTCCGAAAGTAAAAGCAAGGCACTAGGACCAAATGGCCTTCAAAGTCAACGAATTTAATGGCAATAATAAAATAAGATCTTATATATTATTATTTAGTATCCCACGAGGATCCCATGTATATTGTGTCTAAACAACTTTCATTTAATATGGATTATATTATCATATAGATTTCGTTATATTCGTTGTTCAGATTTCGTTATCAAGTAACATCAATTCATTCGTTGTTCTTTTTGCTTGGTCACAGGCTACATGGATGGTCATGACCCTCATTATCACCACAACCCTTCATGTTGATTACTATAACTTTTTACGTCAGCGTTATGTCACTAATGGTGAACCCAGGAATTTTTTCCCTGAGAGTGTGAAATATTTCTAAAGATTTTAGATCCCTAGCTATATAAAAAAAATCGGTTCATAGCGGGTCTAAGAGAGTCGATCGGGTCATATAAAACAAAGGAACATCAAACTAAATTGTAATATGAGAAAAATATCCGGATAGTCCAGGTGGTTTGCCATTTTTCACATTTAGTCTCTAACTTTTTAAAATTACAGCTATAGTCCTTAACTTTTGCAATTTCGTTCCCGGATAGTCACTAGCGTGGATGGGGTTAGTTTTCTATTTTAAGTGAGTATGAAATGACCTAAATGCCCTTATGATTAAAAAATAACAACTAAAACAAAAAGAATTAATATAAAAAATTTCAGATGGGGCCCACATCTTTTATTAAAAACCTAAAGGCCATCATCTCTTCTCCATAAACCCACCTCCACCCCTCAACCACCGCTACACCTTCCACCGCCTCCACCCTCTACCACCTCCACCCCTCAACCACTGCTACACCTTCCACCACCTCCACAGCCCCTGCACCCATCCTCCACCTTCCACCGCCTCCACTCCTCAACCACCGCTAAACCTTCTACCACATGACAAAATTAAAAGAAACATTCGGTCAACAATCAATCGATTTCGACTTATACTTGCTGAATAAACATATACCTGCTGAAAAAGATATACCTGTTAGGATCGCATTCGTTCAATAAACATATACCTACTGAAAAAGAAAGAATATCCGAGCCGAAGTGCATCCATTCACCCTTATCATAATTAATCGATTTCGACACATTCTGAATTAATATCCCACCTGGGATCGCAATATCCCTAACCTATTCATCATCTATACCAATCAACCTCAACTCAAGCAATTTCCCTTTACAATATTTCAATCTCAGATCCTCCTCTGAGAGATCATACCCCAACCAAATCAACCCCTCTTCCGCAGCCGCCTTCAGTCGTAGCGCCACCTCTTTATCACTACTACCCATCAAAACTGTTATATCTCAAGTGGTCAACTCTATTTCTTGATGTTTGCAACTTCTCTCCTGCTGGAATTTGATCGGAGATGTTATTGTTCTGAATGTTGACCCCAAGTTTCTTTTAATTTTGTCATGTAATGAGTAGAAGGTTAAATAACAACAGCTTGTCTAGAACTATTTCGGAGTTGGCAGGTTTATTAAACGTAGGTGGTTTTGTTGCTCGGAGTTGGTGGCCGGCCAGAGTTGCAACGGTGGGGGTGCTCGGAGTTGGGTAGCTGGCGGGAGGGGCGTGTTTGTTGGGAAGACAGAGAGTAGGAGGGGATATGGGTGGTTGGGGTGAATGGGTTAGTTTTTATATTTTAAGAAAATGGTTAAATACTTTTTAAAAAAAAATTAACAATAAGGGCATATAGGTCATTTCATACCCACTTAACATATAAAACTAAACCCATCCACGCTAGAGACTATCCGGGAATGAAATTGCAAAAGTTGAGGATTATAACTGTAATTTTAGAAAGTCAGGGATTAAAGGTGAAAAGGGGGCAAACCATAGGGACTATCCGACATTTTTCTCATTTAATATTCATCAAAAACACGTCAAAGTGTCAAACATCACTAAAAACATATTTAAAATTGGGCCCTACAGGGTTTCATTTTTTGAAATCAATTCAAAACATCATCTAGAGAAACCTTCCTAACTCCTAAGCAAGTCTTTCTTTGTATAACAGCACTACTCATGGTTTCTATCACATATAAATTGCTCCATAAGTCCATAAAACAACACTAAACACTTAAATAAAAAAACAATCATCAACCATAGTTCGTAATTTTCAATTTTAAGTTTCAAACATTCAAGTCCTAGTTTTAAATATTAATTACTTGTAGCTAATCATTTAAACAAACAAAACTTTAAATAAAACATCAAAATCATTAACTAGAAGTCTAGAACAACAAAAAAAACATCAAAAAGAAAAAGATCAAACCCTTATATATCTATTTTTCTTCTAATCATCAAATAAAACATCAAAAAAATTTAATAAAGAAATCATACCCATTCTATGTGAGAATTCCAGCGAAATACGGATCAGTTTCGGCTGGAATTTTGGTTTTTCCAGAAAAAATTGGCCCGGTCAAGAACAGTGTGTTGCCAGGGATTTTGTGTGGTGGAAGATTGAGAGAATGGAATTGGAATGGTTAGATGAGTTTGAGTTATTATATTTAGTTCAAATTTCTTTAGATTGAGTTAATAAAAATGGATTTTAAATTGGGCTTTGATAATTTGATTGGGTTAAGTAAATAAGTTGTTAAAGAGTAATTATATATGTAATTGTGTTATATACTTAAATGACTAATGAGGCCCAATGGGCTTGGCCCTATATGGCGGCTATATCTATAACTTTAGGCCCCATTTTTCTTGTGGCACATTTTCTAATAAAAAAAGAAGTATATGTAACTGGGCTTTATTTTGGGCTGTAGGTTGATAAAAATAAGAGACTCAAGGTTGGCCCGTGCAACAATCCCAATTCCCAAAAACTAACGGCCAATTTTATTTTTCGCCTGTCTCAAATCTCAATATCTAATAGAAACTTAAAGAGGGAAAGGGGCAGAAGAGAACCTCGAAGCTTCACATTGAACAATGAAAAGATAGAATTGATTATTCTGCTCTAGAATGTTGATCACTTGATAATTCTTTTAATTTGCCGAAAATATTATGTTAATTTGTTTTTAATTGATTATTCTGGGCTAAATAATTGATCACTTGATTATTCTGTTAAATTGTTCTAAATTATTTTGTTAATTTGTTATACTTGACAATTGTTTGTAACGTTGAGATTTAAGAAGTGGCTCTAGATTTTTACTTCGCTTTAGAACTTCAAATTGGTTGATTCACCCTTGAATATGATTAGTTATACGATTAAGTTAGAACAATAAAAAATAGCTTATTTATGCAACTTTATTTGTAAATATACCTTGTTATTAATATTAAGTGATTTGGAACAAGTTATAACATTTCCATAAATCAATTTTAATCGATAAACGTATAAAAACGGACAAGTAATGTAAGCCTAGATATTCCATTTACGTGTCTTCATATGATTCCTTTGAATAATATATTATTAAATATTTGTGTTTTAAAGTATAATAATAATAGTATATAGATACAAATGAAAACTAACTGTCCTACTTGCCATTATTTGCATTTAAATGTCCACAACAGAAGAGCAAATCCTAGCTACTTTGGTTGGTAAAAGAATCCAACAAAGCCATAGATTTGATTAAGATTTGTGTTTCCTTGTGGGTTTTTGAGTTGTGGTTGGGAAACGTGGTTGTTGATAAATGGGCCAATGGGGTGTGTAGGAAAGAAATTTTAGTATTTTAATGAAATTATAAAAGAATGCGTTTATCAACCACGTAAGGATGAGATGGAATGATGGATCATGTTATAACGATAGTCATTTCTCTATCACATTAAGGGCTTGTTTGGTTTATTTAGATCTGAATGGTTAAGATCTGACCGAAACAGACATCCATGTCTGAACCATTCAGTTTCATTCACAATCTGAACTATTCAGACCTTATTTCACTCATTCAGATATCATTCTTTTTGGAACCAAACGCTCTGAATGCACTGCAATCTGACCGAATCAGATGTGAACCTCTAAATTGTTCTCATTCAGTGGTAAACAAACATGACCTAACTTTGATGTATTCTCTAAAATGCTATATTATTCTAAGAACAAAACCCCACGATATATTTGTTCTTACGACTCACCCTTACAAGTTTTAAATGGTTCTCTTTTTTACACTTTTGACACTTTGTAAATAAAGTAACTTATTTAATTTAGTATTATACTAGGTTAGACACTTGTTTGTTACACAGGTAGTAAATGTTTTTAAAAAAGTATTTATTTTAAATAACATGTCATATATTTCTTAAGATATACAATTCATTAGAAATTGATATGTAACATCTAGGATTTAATAGCAGAGAGACGGAAAACCCAAATTTTAGGTGGCTTACAGAGCTATCACATGACATCCATTATTTTTATTCATTGGACATAGAAAATAAAAGACATATGTAACAATCTTAGATATATATGTGGCGTATTGAATTGTTTTAACATTTGTAAAAATAATTATATATAAAATTCATAATTTAAATAAATAAAAAGTTAAAACCTATAAATCTTATTAAATCTAATGAGCTAATTAGAGTAATACAACTTGTTGCAATAAGAAAACAAAATTATTAGTTCAATGAAATTACACCAAAAATTAAAATTTAAAAGTTAAAACAATAACATATATGGAAACAGTTAATTTGTATATAATCAACGTTTCATACGGGAAAAAAGAGAAAAAAGATGATCTCAATGAATGGCACATGTCCAATAGAAATTTCTTTTATTATATAGTATAGAAAATATAGATACCACATATAATGAAAACACAAAGGCAACTTTACATAATTTTAGGTATAATACTTTGAGATATATTGCTGATTTTTAAACCAACTTACCTCATGATTTTAATTCGATCATAATTTTTTCATACATTAATAATTTAAAAAAAATAACTACACCATAAAAATGAACATTATGTTATTCTTAATTTGATTATGATACCACTATAGTATTATTATTTTTTTAATTTAAAAAATATTATCATATTATGTGATTATCAGTGCCCTCTTCCCCACCGAATCGCACAATCACTCTTCTAAAGTTGTGTCAACATAGCATTAAGAGTTATGTTTAACATTTTATTTTTTAAAAATAACTTATGAACTAGTGTACCTTAAATTGTTTTTATGAAAAACAAAGTATTTTATATCTACCTCTAACAATTATTTGTTGGATAATCTTCACATATCCAGCTTATGTAAAGTGTTAATTCGTTGTTGACAACTATTGAATTTTGTGTTCCACTAGTTTAAAAAAAGAAAAGATATTTTTCGTTGAGAATCGGACGCGATTTATATGTGTATGACCCGATCTTTTATTTTGATTCATAGCTCTCGTTGGGGTTAATCGAATGACCTTGCGAATTTAGATGCCATAGTTCAATTTATAAAAACTAACTATATAAAACATCCTTCCTGGAAGCCAAGATTTGTTGCTCAATCTTGAAAAACAAACTTCGTGTATATATATGATATAACAATCATTGCAAGTGACAAACAATGATGAACATAAGTGAGTTGTTGCTTGTCTTGAAAGAACACCATTCACATTGCCACAAATGCAATGAATCGATCTAACAAACTTAAAAAGAAAAAAGTATCCCAAGAAGAAACAAGTAAAACGAGGGCCACATTCAACTTCACCATTTACAGTGTAAGCTACAAGAAAACCATTAACAGGCCATTTAATATATATATATATATATATATATATATATATATAGAGGCCGGTTAACGTACAAATGCGCTTATCGTACATTACGTACGCTACAATCTCAGCCGTCAGATCATCTTCCCGCATTGAAAATCGCATGTGAAATTGAATTACCACATGCGAAATTGTTACCAACATTATCACATGCGAAATTGAATTACCACATGCGAAATTGTTACAAAAAAACAACCTGCTATTTCATCAAAATTATCACATGCGAAATTGAATTACCACATGCGAAATTGTTACAAAAAAAACAACCTTCTATTTCATCAAAATTATCACATGCGAAATTGAATTACCACATGCGAAATTGTTAAAAAAAACACCTGCTATTTCATCAAAATTATCACATGCGAAATTATTACAAAAAAAAAAACAACATGCGATTTTCATTGCGGGAAGATGATCTGACGGCTGAGATTGGCGCGTACGTAATGTACGATAAGGGCATTTGTACAGTACTCTTTACCTCTATATATATATAGGGGATGGATCATGAGAAAACTAGTTTAAAGGAGAAAACCAAAAAACTAACCAAAAAAGCCTAAAAAAAACCTAAAAACATACCAAAATTTTTTTATTTTTTTTACAATTTTTTTTAAAAAAATCGCTACTTTTTATGTATGGAAAAAAATTTTCAAAAAAAAAAAAAAAAAACTCTTTTCTTTTTTTTGGTTGTACTGCACATGTGCACTAATACATAAAGCTTAAACCACTTAACCCACCCCCACCGACACCCCCCAAAAACCTAAACCCCCCACCCCCACCCCCCAAAAACTTAAATTCACCCTCCCACCAAAAGCCTAATCCCCCCACCCCCCCCCCCCCCCAAAAAAAACTAAACCCCCCACCCTCCCGAAAACCTAAAACTAAACCCTAAACATAAACCCGAAAAAAACCTAAACCCCCCCACCCCCCAAAAACCTAAACCCCCCCCCCCCCTCCTCCCCCCCCCCCCCCCCCCCCCCACACCCAAAAACCTAATCCTAATCCTAAACCTCCAAAAAAACTAACCCTAAAAGCTAAACTAGAATCAAAAAGCTAATTTTAAGCATGTAATGCAATTGTAGTACATGTTATATTGCACATGTGCACTACTATAATAATAGTATTGAAAACAAGACGACACCATAAATCTTTTTTTATGTCATAAAAAATATGCTCGAATATACTTGAATGAAAGATACAAAAATTTGTGATCTTATGGTGCCATTTTTGTTTTAAAATGATAACGTATGGAGAAATGTGAAATGTTTGAAAAGTTATATATATTTTTTTTTCAATTCTACCCCTTCTTCATTAAAAGTCCCCCCCTTAAAAGTCTCCCCCTTAAAAGTCTCCCCCCTCCTTTTTAGTGGTTTTTAGTTAGTTTTCTAGTTTTCTTATTATATCTAGTTTTCTCATGATCCTCTCCCTATATATATATATATATATATAGGGTAGGGATTCTAAGAGAAGTCCATCCTATTTGAGAAACTTGAGAAGCAATTTGGACCACACATTTTCCTTAAGCAAAAAATGCAAAAAAAATGTGAAAAAAATGCAATTTTTTTTTTTTTTTTTTTTTTTTTTTGAAAAATCGCAGCTTTTTTTTTAAGGATTAAAAAAATTTTTTTGTTTTGGATGTATACACATGTGTATATTGTTAATCTTTTAACTAAACATATATGTATATTGTCAATTATACATATATGTATATACATGTTTAAAATTGAAAAAATGTGTATATTGTTAATCTTAAACCATAAACACTAAAGCTAAACCTTAATGCTAAACCCTAAACTCTAAACCCTAAAGCTAAACCCTAATGCTAAACCCTAAAGCTAAACCCTAATTCTAAACCCTAAAGCTAAACCCTAACGCTAAACCCAAAAGCTAAAACTAAACACTAAAGCTAAACCCTTAATGCTAAACCCTAATACAAACCCTAAAGATAAAGCTAAACCCAAAAGTTAAAAGCTAAACCCAAAAGCTAAACCCTAATACTAAATCCAAAAGCTAAACCCTAAATACTATTGCTAAACCCTAATGCTAAACCCTAATGTTAAACCCTAAAGCTAAACCCTAAACCATAAAGCTAAACCCTAAACCCTAATGCTAAACCCTAAATAACACTTATTTTTCAATTTTAAACATGTATATACATATATGTATAATGGACAATATACATATATGTATAGTTAAAAGATTAACAATATACACATGTGTATAAATCAAAAAAAAAAAAAAAAATTTTAAAAAAAACAAAAAAAACAAAATTAATTCTTAAAGAAAAAGCTGCGAATTTTCCAAAAAAAAAAAAAAAAAAAATTTGCATTTTTTCACCTTTTTTTTGCATTTTTTTGCTTAGGGAAAATGTGTGGTCCAGAATGCTTCTCAAGTTTCTCATTTAGCCTACTACTTCTCACATGATCCTTATCCTATATATATATATATATATATATATATATATATATATATTTTGTGTATCACATTAGTTTTAAGTGGTTGTGATGGAGGAAGAAGATGATATGTAGATTGAAAGTGGCTTCGAGAATGTAGATTCATCGACCATAGTTGTTCCTTTAATAGATAAAAAAGGAATGAAAGTGACATCATGCACTTGTGCATGTTAAAGTTCGGAAGACAAATCTAGTCGTATTCATTAGAAAACCATAAACCATATGATATATTCTATTTTTAAATTAAATGTAACACTATAATTTTCAGTTTATATTATATTTCTGAAATTAAATTATAACAAATTATAACTATGTAAAGATAAAACTACAATGATGTGTGCATGCATATACATATATACATAGGGTAGGGTTCTAGAGTGAACAACATCTCAAGAGTGAACTGTGTGAACAAATCTAGACCGTTGATTTGCATCATCTTTAGATATTAAATGAATGGCATGATGGTAATTAGTTTGTTAATTTTTTCTATTTAATTAATGATTAAGGGTACTTTTGTAACTACACAATATAATAAAATTCAAAACCTGGAAACTTTATAGTTTCCATACCTGTTCGATGCTCACAATCCCTTTAATATCGCACATCCAGATTTTCAAGCCCTGGTATTCAGTTTGTATTCAACAACCATCAATCTCTCTCTCTTTCATTACCGTCTTCATCGATGAAGAACAGAGGAAGTCCGTCGAACTTAACAAGACGTCGGAATAGTCTTACAATTTTCAGCATCAAAGGTACACAATGATAAAGTGTAAATGTGTATATGATTCAGTAAATCGATTCATGTTGTGTATGTTTTATAAATCTTTTAAGAACATCAAATCGGAAGCTAGGGTTTAGTTTCTTTTTTATACCATTGTACACATGTGTATTCCGATTACTGGTCTTGTTTTTTGGGGTAAAATGTGATGAAGAGAGACTAGGTTGTACACATATGTACAGGGTGTTTTTCTTTTAGTTGATGCACAAGGTTTTTTTAGTTAATGCACTGGTTCGGAATACACATGTGTTCTTCTTGCTCTGTTTTTACAAATTAGTTCTTCTGGCTCTGTTTTTATTTGTTTTTTTATGTGAACTGGTTTGGAATACACATGTGTACATTAGTTCTTCTTGCTCTGTTGATTTTACACTTGTGAATTATGCTGAACTGGTTCGGAATACACATATGTATAGACATTTAAAATGGCTACTGAAAAAACAGAGCATAACCGGTGTACACATGTGTACTGACATTTAAAATGTCTAATGAAAAACAGAGCATAACCGGTGTACACATGTGTATAGACATTCAAAATGGCAAAAAAAAAAAAAAAAAAACAGATCATAACCTGTGTACTCAGGTGTTAAAATGGATAATGAAAAAACAGAGCATAACGTTATATATGTTGGAATAGGTCTAATGTACTTTCAAATGAAAGATTTTCAACCTAGTGATGGGGGCTGCGATTGTCAGTTGCTTTACGTCAGTGCTTAATTTTGAAGAGGTTAATAGAACTAAGGGAACAGATCCGCACCTTTTTTGCCATATCGATTGTAATAGTGTTGTTCTTAAACAAATAGAAGATCTTGGTATTTCGATTTATTGCAATTACTTTTTAGATGTATTCTGATTACATTTGACATGAGTAGATGTATTTTGAAACTATAATATGTTTTTTTTTTGTTTTGTCATGTAGCTGAAAAACTGGAACAAGCTGAAGGTCAGTTGTCCCATTCGCGGTTCAGACCTCTCATAGCACCTACCCAAAGAAAGAAAGAGGTTAGTGGCAACATAATTACGATCTCCTATAAGTTCAATAAGATTTACCTTAAACTTATTAACAACAAGAGCTTTGTGTCATTTTTCATTCATTGAAGGAAGAATCACAACTTGCTAAAATTACACAGGATAGTGCAAAGATCATTGTTGAGCAGGTTCATGGTTTAATGTCACAGGTGGGTTCACGTTATTACGTTTTTTAACTATGTTTTCTGAATATTATTATTGATCTAACACATGGCTCATCAAATTTATCACGTTATCAAGGACATACTCTTTAATTCAGTTCGTCCATCGCGTAAATCTTAGCCAGAGTCATCAGCGCCCACCAGATCCACATTTAGTTTCTTGAAATACATGTAGTTTGAAAACATCAACAAAAGTTGAGCGAGTTCATGTGTTTGTATGTGTGCACGAATAAACCTTGTAATCATTGTAAGTATGTATGTATTTGTAAAACCCGGTATGAAAGCAAAACAAGGAAAACAGATCAATTAATGGTTTGCAAGGCCATTAATATGTGTGACGTGTTGCAGGAAGGCTCAATCCTAGCGGATTTTGTACCGGGCTTCCGGCTGGAAGACATAGTCACCTCATGGGCCAAATCCCGGTCCTCATGGGTGGGGCTCGCAACACCCAGATAGATCTATCACTCATGTCCCTCGGTCCTACTACGAGGATTAATGGTCTTAAGCGTTGTACCCACCACTCACATGATCTAGCAGTACATTCCTTAGATAACCATACCAAATGTAAATGTTTGTAAACAATTTGTAACATGTACTTCACCCCCGAAGTTATAAAACTGAAAACAGTTAAAAGAAAAGGGAGACATGAACTCACTGTCTTGCGTTCTTCGAATCCAATGCAACTCAAAGCTTCTCCTAGTGTGCACGACTACCTACAAACCTAAACCCCCCACCGACACCCCCCAAAAACCTAAACCCCCCACCCCCACCCCCCAAAAACTTAAATTCACCCTCCCACCAAAAGCCTAATCCCCCCACCCCCCCCCCCCCAAAAAAAAACTAAACCCCCCACCCTCCCGAAAACCTAAAACTAAACCCTAAACATAAACCCGAAAAAAACCTAAACCCCCCCACCCCCCAAAAACCTAAACCCCCCCCCCCCTCCTCCCCCCCCCACACCCAAAAACCTAATCCTAATCCTAAACCTCCAAAAAAACTAACCCTAAAAGCTAAACTAGAATCAAAAAGCTAATTTTAAGCATGTAATGCAATTGTAGTACATGTTATATTGCACATGTGCACTACTATAATAATAGTATTGAAAACAAGACGACACCATAAATCTTTTTTTATGTCATAAAAAATATGCTCGAATATACTTGAATGAAAGATACAAAAATTTGTGATCTTATGGTGCCATTTTTGTTTTAAAATGATAACGTATGGAGAAATGTGAAATGTTTGAAAAGTTATATATATTTTTTTTTCAATTCTACCCCTTCTTCATTAAAAGTCCCCCCCTTAAAAGTCTCCCCCTTAAAAGTCTCCCCCCTCCTTTTTAGTGGTTTTTAGTTAGTTTTCTAGTTTTCTTATTATATCTAGTTTTCTCATGATCCTCTCCCTATATATATATATATATATATAGGGTAGGGATTCTAAGAGAAGTCCATCCTATTTGAGAAACTTGAGAAGCAATTTGGACCACACATTTTCCTTAAGCAAAAAATGCAAAAAAAATGTGAAAAAAATGCAATTTTTTTTTTTTTTTTTTTTTTTTTTTTTGAAAAATCGCAGCTTTTTTTTTAAGGATTAAAAAAATTTTTTTGTTTTGGATGTATACACATGTGTATATTGTTAATCTTTTAACTAAACATATATGTATATTGTCAATTATACATATATGTATATACATGTTTAAAATTGAAAAAATGTGTATATTGTTAATCTTAAACCATAAACACTAAAGCTAAACCTTAATGCTAAACCCTAAACTCTAAACCCTAAAGCTAAACCCTAATGCTAAACCCTAAAGCTAAACCCTAATTCTAAACCCTAAAGCTAAACCCTAACGCTAAACCCAAAAGCTAAAACTAAACACTAAAGCTAAACCCTTAATGCTAAACCCTAATACAAACCCTAAAGATAAAGCTAAACCCAAAAGTTAAAGCTAAACCCAAAAGCTAAACCCTAATACTAAATCCAAAAGCTAAACCCTAAATACTATTGCTAAACCCTAATGCTAAACCCTAATGTTAAACCCTAAAGCTAAACCCTAAACCATAAAGCTAAACCCTAAACCCTAATGCTAAACCCTAAATAACACTTATTTTTCAATTTTAAACATGTATATACATATATGTATAATGGACAATATACATATATGTATAGTTAAAAGATTAACAATATACACATGTGTATAAATCAAAAAAAAAAAAAAAAAATTTTAAAAAAAACAAAAAAAACAAAATTAATTCTTAAAGAAAAAGCTGCGAATTTTCCAAAAAAAAAAAAAAAAAAAAATTTGCATTTTTTCACCTTTTTTTTGCATTTTTTTGCTTAGGGAAAATGTGTGGTCCAGAATGCTTCTCAAGTTTCTCATTTAGCCTACTACTTCTCACATGATCCTTATCCTATATATATATATATATATATATATATATATATATATATTTTGTGTATCACATTAGTTTTAAGTGGTTGTGATGGAGGAAGAAGATGATATGTAGATTGAAAGTGGCTTCGAGAATGTAGATTCATCGACCATAGTTGTTCCTTTAATAGATAAAAAAGGAATGAAAGTGACATCATGCACTTGTGCATGTTAAAGTTCGGAAGACAAATCTAGTCGTATTCATTAGAAAACCATAAACCATATGATATATTCTATTTTTAAATTAAATGTAACACTATAATTTTCAGTTTATATTATATTTCTGAAATTAAATTATAACAAATTATAACTATGTAAAGATAAAACTACAATGATGTGTGCATGCATATACATATATACATAGGGTAGGGTTCTAGAGTGAACAACATCTCAAGAGTGAACTGTGTGAACAAATCTAGACCGTTGATTTGCATCATCTTTAGATATTAAATGAATGGCATGATGGTAATTAGTTTGTTAATTTTTTCTATTTAATTAATGATTAAGGGTACTTTTGTAACTACACAATATAATAAAATTCAAAACCTGGAAACTTTATAGTTTCCATACCTGTTCGATGCTCACAATCCCTTTAATATCGCACATCCAGATTTTCAAGCCCTGGTATTCAGTTTGTATTCAACAACCATCAATCTCTCTCTCTTTCATTACCGTCTTCATCGATGAAGAACAGAGGAAGTCCGTCGAACTTAACAAGACGTCGGAATAGTCTTACAATTTTCAGCATCAAAGGTACACAATGATAAAGTGTAAATGTGTATATGATTCAGTAAATCGATTCATGTTGTGTATGTTTTATAAATCTTTTAAGAACATCAAATCGGAAGCTAGGGTTTAGTTTCTTTTTTATACCATTGTACACATGTGTATTCCGATTACTGGTCTTGTTTTTTGGGGTAAAATGTGATGAAGAGAGACTAGGTTGTACACATATGTACAGGGTGTTTTTCTTTTAGTTGATGCACAAGGTTTTTTTAGTTAATGCACTGGTTCGGAATACACATGTGTTCTTCTTGCTCTGTTTTTACAAATTAGTTCTTCTGGCTCTGTTTTTATTTGTTTTTTTATGTGAACTGGTTTGGAATACACATGTGTACATTAGTTCTTCTTGCTCTGTTGATTTTACACTTGTGAATTATGCTGAACTGGTTCGGAATACACATATGTATAGACATTTAAAATGGCTACTGAAAAAACAGAGCATAACCGGTGTACACATGTGTACTGACATTTAAAATGTCTAATGAAAAACAGAGCATAACCGGTGTACACATGTGTATAGACATTCAAAATGGCAAAAAAAAAAAAAAAAAACAGATCATAACCTGTGTACTCAGGTGTTAAAATGGATAATGAAAAAACAGAGCATAACGTTATATATGTTGGAATAGGTCTAATGTACTTTCAAATGAAAGATTTTCAACCTAGTGATGGGGGCTGCGATTGTCAGTTGCTTTACGTCAGTGCTTAATTTTGAAGAGGTTAATAGAACTAAGGGAACAGATCCGCACCTTTTTTGCCATATCGATTGTAATAGTGTTGTTCTTAAACAAATAGAAGATCTTGGTATTTCGATTTATTGCAATTACTTTTTAGATGTATTCTGATTACATTTGACATGAGTAGATGTATTTTGAAACTATAATATGTTTTTTTTTTGTTTTGTCATGTAGCTGAAAAACTGGAACAAGCTGAAGGTCAGTTGTCCCATTCGCGGTTCAGACCTCTCATAGCACCTACCCAAAGAAAGAAAGAGGTTAGTGGCAACATAATTACGATCTCCTATAAGTTCAATAAGATTTACCTTAAACTTATTAACAACAAGAGCTTTGTGTCATTTTTCATTCATTGAAGGAAGAATCACAACTTGCTAAAATTACACAGGATAGTGCAAAGATCATTGTTGAGCAGGTTCATGGTTTAATGTCACAGGTGGGTTCACGTTATTACGTTTTTTAACTATGTTTTCTGAATATTATTATTGATCTAACACATGGCTCATCAAATTTATCACGTTATCAAGGACATACTCTTTAATTCAGTTCGTCCATCGCGTAAATCTTAGCCAGAGTCATCAGCGCCCACCAGATCCACATTTAGTTTCTTGAAATACATGTAGTTTGAAAACATCAACAAAAGTTGAGCGAGTTCATGTGTTTGTATGTGTGCACGAATAAACCTTGTAATCATTGTAAGTATGTATGTATTTGTAAAACCCGGTATGAAAGCAAAACAAGGAAAACAGATCAATTAATGGTTTGCAAGGCCATTAATATGTGTGACGTGTTGCAGGAAGGCTCAATCCTAGCGGATTTTGTACCGGGCTTCCGGCTGGAAGACATAGTCACCTCATGGGCCAAATCCCGGTCCTCATGGGTGGGGCTCGCAACACCCAGATAGATCTATCACTCATGTCCCTCGGTCCTACTACGAGGATTAATGGTCTTAAGCGTTGTACCCACCACTCACATGATCTAGCAGTACATTCCTTAGATAACCATACCAAATGTAAATGTTTGTAAACAATTTGTAACATGTACTTCACCCCCGAAGTTATAAAACTGAAAACAGTTAAAAGAAAAGGGAGACATGAACTCACTGTCTTGCGTTCTTCGAATCCAATGCAACTCAAAGCTTCTCCTAGTGTGCACGACTACCTACAAACGTACTATGGTTTATTAGACGGGTGGGTCGTGCCTTGACCTTAGTCTTAATTATTGTCTTTGAGTTACGTTTCATTGTGTCACCAATATTATTCCAAGTTATATAATTATTTGTTAAAATAATAAATATTTTAACTTAAATTATATTTGTTAAATTTTGGAATATTAGTTAAAATAATATATTTTAACTTGACACATTTATGTACTTGCACATGCATAATTTCCCAAAGGATGGGTGTATTCATACTCATATTCTAAAGCTTGTATATTTTTGCCAAGTATCGGTGGCGTATTTCGGTGTATTTATACGTACGAGAATACGTATTTTTATTGTGTTTATTAAGTATTCTTATACTTAAGTTTTGTATTTATTTTTCCGGAATAATACTTCTAATAAAAATTCACCAATATATATTCTCAAAATATATATTTTAAGAAAACTTACATAGAAAAATTATTTATAATTTTTCCCTTGGCAAAAATAATTGTATTTTCATTTAAACCTTAAAAATAATATATTTTCAAGTTTAACTTAGAAAATATATATAAATCTATTTTTCACCCAAAAATAATGTATTCTAAGTTTATTTAAGAAAATATATATTTTATCCAAAAATAATATATTTTCTAGTAATTCAAGAAAATACATATGTTTTTCTTTGCCCAAAAATAATGTATTTTCTCTTGTCAAAAATATGATATATTTTTGTAACAATTATAAAAATCATATTTTTGTTTTCTTGATCTTCAAAATACCGTTTACCAAAATATACTCATGAATTTAATTCCGGAATATTTTGTATAAGTTATATTCCTTGTTCGGTTTCTCCAATATTTTGGGTATAAATTATATATTTATATTCTTGGAATTTTGGTAATATTTTGTGTTGTAATTTCTTGGTATTTTGGTGAGTTATATTATTTCAAGTCCTAAAATAATATAACTAATACACATAATATACAAATAATCACACACATGGTGACATCTAAATATATATTCTCTTAAATACATATTTAGTCACTTTTATTATCAAAAACCAACCTCCAATATTTTGTAATTTTTGTTATAAAATTTATGGCAAATTTTGTATAAAAATCATGGTTAAAAATATACTTGTAAATACTTGTTTAAAAATATTTTTCTAAGTGTTTAATTTCTAGAAAAATTTTGTCATAGTTTCCCCTTAAAAATGGAGGTTTCCATGCTTTCAAAGCATATCATTTTCTTTTATAAATCATCACAATCAACAACAAATCAAACAATACTTACCAAGTGCCATAAATCAAGCATTAATCACTACTTCATGAACTTGAAATTTTATAATAGTTTGTAGTAACTTACTAGTGTATTTAGTAAGCTTAGTTACCCTCTAAAGTGTCGTTATTTATTTAAAAACATCATTCTTGAAGGATTTAGATCTTCACAACTTGTAAAGTGATTTTCTAAAAATATTTCTTCTTGAATTTTTCTTGTTAAATACATGTTTCTATACTTGATTAACCACTAAAAATGTGATTAGTTTCTTTAAGAACCAAGTTTGTGTAAATCTTGTATTTTAACTTGGTTTCATGAGAAATTAGTTTTTGAAATCATCCATTTATATGATTTACATCACACTTTGATCATCATTTTTCAAGAAAACAATTTATACTTCAAGTTCATGCTTTAACATAAGGATGATCATTTTGATCTCTAACATAATCATGCTCTCATCTTGCTAGATTATGTCTTTAATCACCATCTAGCAAGATCATATGATGTTTAACATCATTTACACAAACAATCAACAATCAATACTCACACATACATTAAACAACATGCATTCTTATGATTTTTAGTCTTATGTTTAAGATTCATGTTCTTGATCATTAGTGTTCTTCAAGATTAGATACTTGTAACATCTTTTAACCAACTAAATAAGATGTAAAATGAGATGTAGATGATCTTACTACTGGCTCAAGGCTAGGGATGAACACAAGATGAAGATAAATGAGGTGGTTAATAGCACTTGCAAGAGGTCCTTCAACTTCCAAGAGCTCCTAGCTTCTTTGTGATGCTTCTTACACCTTTGTATGAGTAGAGAATGGATGAAGATTGAATGAAGGTGAGGGTGGTGTGGCTTGGTGTTCTCGTCCGTAAGTGAAGGGAGAGGAAGAGAGAGTTTAGTGTGTGTTGTGCGTTTGAGAATGATGAGTTCAAGAACTATAGGTCACTTATAATATCTTCCAACATGTGTTAATCTAGAGTGTAATATGTTATAAAAAGCATGAGACAAGATCCATTTTAATAATCAAAGAAAATCCATGGTGGGGGCCACCATGTAACCGTGAGATGGGGGGTGCTTAGTTGAGTTATGATGGTTAGTTAGGGTTAATGGTTGAAATCCAAGGGTTTAGTTAGGTGTTTAGTTGTTAGGATGTTAGATAGTGTGTTACGATGTCCGGGGACCATAACTAGCTCAGAAACGATAAAACAATGCTTCTAGTGAAAATTTGGTGTTTTGGGTAGTGTCCGGTTGTTCGGTTGGTTACCGGTTCGTTAAGGTGCTAAACTACGCAGTTTAGTGTGCTTTATGTTACCTTTTGTGACAATTTTAATTCCCAACACTTAGGAAAACATTCTGGACCATTTAACCATATTTCTGCATAATATCAAGTTGTTTAAATGCTAAATTTTGCTGAATTCTGCAGAATTCTGCTGTTTGTGAGAGTTTTAGGCACTTTCCGGCACTTAAACTATCTCTAGGAAGGTAGTTTTGTGATCCTTACTTTCCTACACACTATACTAGTGTAACTCTTGGTTTCTGGCTTATTCTGTGTCTCAATACCATGTCTGTCTATGTACTGAACTCCGTCAGCATTTTTTGATTTATCTGATAACTGTGCTAACTTTGTTTCATGCATCATTTAAATCAATAAAGTGTTGCATGCAATAATGATATGACATTATGCAATATGTGATGCACATGTATGTATATGGCAATATCAGGAAGCATTTCATGTCATTAATTGTAAATCAACACAATCATTAGGTCATAACTAGTGTTAAATAATTGTACGGATACATGCAAATTTGACAATTGTCACATTCTCCCCCTGTTAAGAAAATTTTGTCCCGAAATTTTAAGCTTTACTATTAGCTGCAGGGGAGTTGGGGAACAAATGTGGGTATTTTGCTTTCATACGGTCTTCACGTTCCCAAGTAAACTCTGGGCCGTGACGTGCGTTCCATCTAACCTTGACAAGCTTAACACTACTCCTCTGAGTCTTGTTAATCTTCCAATCTGTAACCTCAACGGGTTCTTCTGTAAAGTGGAGTGTGTCATCAATGTGTACTTCATCCGCAGGGATGACCACTGCCTCTTGTGTTAGACTTTTCTTCAGATTAGATACATGAAATGTATCATGAACACCATTTAGTTCTGATGGTAGCTGCAACTTGTATGCTACCGTACCAACCCTTTCCAAAATTCTGAATTGCCTGATATATCGTGGGTTTAACTTACCACGCTTCCCAAAGCGTGCTACAACTTTCCAAGGTGAAACTTTTAACAAAACCATATCACCCACTTCAAATTCCAAGGGTTTTCGTCTTTGGTCCGCATAACTCTTCTGTCGATCACGAGCCGCCTTGATGCACTCTCGGATCTGCATGATCTTATCAGTTCTTTCTTGGACCAGTTTGGGACCAACCATCTGTCTATCACCTGCATCTGCCCAGCACAACGGTGATCGGCACTTACGTCCGTAGAGAGCCTCGAACGGTGCAGCTTGGATGCTTGTATGGTAGCTGTTGTTATAGGAGAACTCAACCAAAGGCAGATGAGTATCCCAACTGCCACCCATATCCATTACACAAGCACGTAGCATATCTTCCAACGTCTGAATAGTCCTCGCTCTTTGTCCGTCCGTCTGCGGGTGAAAAGTTGTACTCAAATTCAACTGAGAACCAAAAGCTTCTTGAAAGGATTGCCAAATCCTTGACACAAACCGTCCATCTCTGTCCGATATAATCAAGACAGGCACTCCATGACGTGCAACTATCTCCCTTAGGTAAAGCTCAGCTAACTTTCAAGTGTTATCCTTTTCCCTAATCGGCAAGAAGTGCGCAGACTTTGTCAATCGGTCGACGATTACCCAAATCGAATCATGACCTCTGGGAGTCCTGGGTAACTTGGTTATGAAGTCCATAGAAATCTGCTCCCATTTCCACATGGGTATTTCTGGCTGTTGCAGAAGGCCTGAAGGCTTCTGATACTCGGCCTTCACTTTGGCACAAGTTAAGCACTTCCCAACATAAGTAGCAACATCACCTTTAAGTCTTGGCCACCAATAATAATCCTTCAAATCTTGGTACATCTTGTCCGCTCCTGGATGGATCGAGTACCTCGATTTACGGGCTTCGTAAAAAATAACCTCTCTAAGACCACCAAAGAGCGGAACCCAAATACGTCCCATAAAATACAAGGTTCCTTCCTCGTTAGGCTCCAACCTTTTCTCCATTCCTTTGAGATATTCATCCTTAATGTTCTCTTTCTTAAGAGCTTCTTTCTGTGCAGCACGAATACGCAACGTGAGGTCCATCTGAATAATCATCTCTAAAGCCCTAACCCTTATGGGCTTGATCCTTTCCTTTCGACTTAAGGCGTCTGCCACCACATTCGCCTTTCCAGGATGATACTTGATTTTGCAATCATAATCATTTAACAACTCAACCCATCGTCGCTGTCTCATGTTAAGCTCTTTCTGATCGAATATGTGCTGAAGGCTCTTATGGTCCGTAAAAATAGTACATCGAGTACCATATAGATAATGTCGCCAAATCTTCAATGCGAATACCACTGCGCCTAACTCCAAATCATGCGTGGTATAGTTCTTCTCATGGACCTTTAATTGGTGCAAAGCATAAGCGATAACCTTCTGGCGTTGCATAAGCACGTAACCCAATCCCTGACGCGAGGCGTCACAATAGACCACGAAGTCGTCGGTGCCTTCGGATAGGGATAATATAGGTGCATCGCAAAGCTTATTCTTAAGCAGCTGAAATGCTTCTTCTTGTCTGTCTCCCCATTCATACTTCTTATCCTTCTGAGTGAGGGAGGTCAACGGTTGAAATCTTGGAGAAATCCTCAATGAACCTTCGATAGTAGCCTGCCAAACCCAAAAACTGTCGGATCTCGGTTGGCGTCTTCGGAGTTTCCCAATTCTTAATCGCCTCGATCTTTGTGGGATCCACATGAATACCATCTTCATTTACCACGTGACCGAGGAACTGCACTTCGCATATCCAAAACTCGCACTTCGAGAACTTAGCGTAGAGCTTCTCCTCCTTTAGCAGCTCTAGGATGGCTCTGAGGTGTTGCTCATGGTCTTCCTTTATCCGCGAATAGATCAAAATATCATTGATAAATAAGATCATGAATTTATCGAGATATGGCTTGCAAACCCAGTTCATCAAATCCATAAACACTGTCGGCGCATTTGTCAACCCAAACGACATCACTAGAAACTCGTAATGTCCATAACGAGTTCTGAAGGCAGTCTTCGGTATACCTTCTTCTTGAATCCGCAGCTGGTGATAACCCGATCGAAGATCGATCTTGGAATAGTAACTTGATCCCTGAAGTTGGTTTAATAGATCATCAATCCTCGGCAAGGGATACCGATTCTTGATGGTTAACTTGTTCAACTCTCGGTAGTCGATGCACATACGGAAACTACCGTCCTTCTTCTTAACGAACAGCACTGCAGCTCCCCAAGGCGAGAAGCTTGGCCTTATAAATCCCTTGTCTAGTAGCTCCTGAAGCTGCGTTGACAACTCTTGCATCTCTGAAGGCGCAAGTCGATAAGGTGCCTTGGCTACAGGCGTGGTGCCTGGAACCGAGTCAATGTGGAATTTGACTTTTCGTTGAGGAGGTAACCCTGGCAAGTCTTCGGGGAAGACTTCAGGATATTCCCTTACCACAGGGATATCTTCGAGCTTCGGTTCTTCGGCCTCTTTATCAACGACATGAGCTAAGAAGGCAACACATCCTTTACGAAAAAACTTATGTGCCTTCAAACAACTAATAATCCGTAGAGGCGTATTTTCATTCACCATCGGGATGCGGATAACGTTCTCATGGCATACAATCTCTGCACGATTACTCGACAACCAATCCATCCCAACTACGACGTCGAAGCTTCCCAATTCAACCGGCAGAAGATCTAACGAAAACTCATGCTCTCCAAGCTCTATAACACAGCCTCTAATCACTTCATTGGCCTCTACTAGCTTCCCATTAGCTAGTTCTATTGAGTACGGGATGTCTAACTTACTTGCTACTAAGCCAAGTATATTCTTAAATTCTAGAGATACGAAGCTATAGTCGGCACCGGTATCAAATAGCACAGATGCAAAATGTTGATTAATAGGGAACGTACCAGTGACTACGTTCGGATCCTGGCGAGCTTCCCTAGATCCAATGTTGAACACTCTTCCACGAGCTTGGTTATTCTTTAGGTAATCCCGCTTGAAATGCCATACTTCACCACAAACGTAACATCTTTGACCTTGTTCATTCCCATTTCCACCTTGATTGTTGTTATTATTTCCCCTGCGGTTTCCATTTCCCGCCTGGTTTCCATTTCCATTCCCGTTTCCATTTCCTCCCTAATTTCTATTCCCATAACCATTTCCACCACGGTTTCCATTACCATTACCATTTCCTCCTTGCCTACCATTTCCACGACCAGCTCCAACCCAACACGTTTCCTTAGAATGACCATTCCTTCCACAGTTACCACACTTCCTAAACCTGCACTGACCGGCATGATGAAACTGACATACATCACACTTGGGCAGGGTGCCCATATACCCTTTCCCTTTGTTCTCAGCATTTGCAGTACCAGTCCTGACCTCGGCTGGTGGGTTAACATCTTTCCGCTTGTTTGCACTGTTGTTGTTCCCTTGAGTACCTTTCTTGAAGTTTGTAAACTTCCTCTTGTTTTATCCAGACGACTCTACATGAGTCTCTTTCTTCTTTGCCTTAGAAATAGAGAACTTGCCCAATCTAACAGCTTCCTCTGTCAGTGCCACGCTCAAGTCGATTGCCTCAGTAATTGTTGGAGGCTTAGAAGCAGTTACCATGCTAAGAATCTGGGGTGCCAATCCACATATGAAACGTTCGATCCTCTTGAACTCTGGTTCTACCAAGTAGGGGACAACACGAGACAAATCATGAAATCTCTACACATACTCAGCTACTTTAGGGCCATCCATTTTCAGATTCCAGAATTCAGTTTCCAACTTCTGGATTTCTGCCCTCGAACAATACTTCTTTCGCATCAGCTCTTTCAACTCATCCCATGTCAAAGCATACGCCGCAGCCTCATCCAATGTTTGAACTTGAAGGTTCCACCATGACAGAGCCCCATCTAGAAACAGTCCAGAGTAACCTGATGCTCTGGAGCACATTTACTCATCCGCATAATAGAATCCGTCTTCTCAGCCCATCTCACAAAACCTACGGCACCTCCAGTGTCGTCGAAGTTCAGAGGCTTGGAGTCCAAAAACTGCTTGTAAGTACAAGCGTATTGTAGTGTGTCTTAGATGACTTAAATATTACCGTTAAGTCGGTTATTCCCTGAGGTACCCCCGCTATGTTCGGAGCGTAGGGCCTCGTGGTGTGCCATCGGCCTGTGAGATGCGTTCCTGTAGTTCTGCCTCGGTCGTCGGCCGAGGATTGTTGGTATCGGTGTTCCTTCGCGGCGGCATCTTTCTTCTAGGAAGAAGATCGGATGGGTCAGGTCTTATTTATTAATTAAATAATAGTACGTATATATAATAGCATTTATCATAGCAAGCAATCATACAACAGCACAATCATAGCATAAACATGTAAATCAACAACGTGTTTAGTGAGAACATGACGATTGAGCTTTCATTAATCATCGACCACAGTTACATTGTTTACAAAGTGTATCACATCAAAAGGGACACAGGGTCACACTACCCCTGTCCAATAAGTCTGTCAATATACAAAATCACATGGTCAAAAAGTGGTCTTCAAAAGTCTTCATAATCTCGGCTCAATAGTGGTGCTCTCACCAAAAGTAATGCAATCTGCATAAGACCAAAAACCAACTATGCTGATGGTGGAGGTGGAGGAGGAGGGAAGAAAAGCAAGCTGCGAACATGCTCAAGCTCCTCCTCGAGCTCGTAAACACA
Organism: Helianthus tuberosus; assembly: GCA_030545235.1. NCBI lineage: Eukaryota > Viridiplantae > Streptophyta > Magnoliopsida > Asterales > Asteraceae > Helianthus > Helianthus tuberosus. The sequence goes on from CM060397.1 coordinate 30,482,629, forward strand.
ACGAAGCAAATAACTGATCTGCTGCTCGATAGTAAGGAATCGAGCATCAAAACCTGGAAAAGGAGTAAGAGGAGCAGGTGGATGTGCAAAAGGAGACGGTGATGAATGTGGAGGAACGAAAGTAGACTGATAAGGACACTGTGGGGGACGTGGAGTCAGCTCAAGCTCCAAAACCTGAAGAGCGATAAAAGCAACTCATCCCGTGTATAGCCAACAAAATGGGAGGGATGATAGGGATCTGAAATCGGCATAGAGTATGGTGGGAACCATCGGAGTGGCTCGTCAAGCGGTGAAGAAGTGAAGGAAGCAAACAGTGCAGTCTGAGGGATCTGTGGAAAAGCTGCTGAAGCAAAAGGGTCGTAACTAGGGTGCTGACCTGAAGTACCTTCCCCTGGACGGGGTGCAGGGATGTCCTATAAGAAAATGATCGGTAAGTCGGTGCGATGGACATCAGACTCTACAGGAAGGAGAGGAGCAACATCAGCGGGTGCGGGTGGAGGAATAAAAGGCTCAACAACTGAAAGATCAATAGGTGCAGGAACTGGGTCAGGAATAAGAGGTGCAATGTCTGGTAAACCAAAAGGGATATGGTCATGATCGGGAATCGGCTCAGGATCAGCAGGTGCAACATCAGGCTGATCAAGAGGAACAAGATCTGGCTCAGGACCAGGCTCGGGGTCGTGTGGAGGAGATGGTGCAGCAGACATAGCGGTATCGTCGTCTGAGTCTGTAGCTTAACGCTGTAATCCGACCACCTGTAAAGCTAAAGACATCACGGACTCAAAGGAGTCTGAGACCGAGTGCAAGCTGGAATCAGAGGATATCTCAACAATAGGAATCTCAGGAGGTGGGACAGCAACAACATCCTCATCTATCTCTCTATCACCCTAGGCATCGACAGGAGGACCGTCTATAAACAAGTCGATATCGTCGTCAAACAAATCGTCGAAATTTCAATCCTCGGGAGGAATGACCATGAGAGGAACAGGATCGAGGATCGAATCCACGATGTGCTCACCATCGGGATGACCAATGAGATGATCATGGACTGGAATAGGAATGACAAAAGGATCCTCGTCAGGAAAACCATCAGCAAGGGGTAAATCATCGTCAAAGTCGGGCAATGCGAACGGCTGGAAGTCATCCTCGTCATCGGATAGCATGTCAGGATCACTCTCAGTGTCTGACATAAGTATCTCCGGCTCAGGTGCAATCTCATCATCTGAGACGATGGCCATAGGGTTATCAACGTCTGATAATTCGCTCTCTGAAGAAGACATGATGCCTGTAACATAACAATCATAACATGTGCACATATATTAACTACTAACACTCAGTATGTGATGCGTGTGTAGTGCGATATGTTTTTAGTTATATTTTTAGCCCTTTTTAACACTTTAGTCAAGTTTTAAATTTATAAAAGACGACATTTTACTAACACTAAACACACATATGGGCAAGTGCACCCATCTTGAGCGTAGTATAGCGTTGGTAAGATACCGAGGTCGTCCAAGGACACAAGAGCTTTTAATACCAGTTTATACTCAACGTCTAATCAAATCAAATTTTAGAAAAGGTTTTAAACATGAAAATTAAAAAACTAAAAATGCTGAAAATAAAAATAAAAATAAAACAGATAGACAAGATGAATCACTTGGATCCGACTCGCCTTTAGTGTAACCTTTGATGATTTCCGCACTTTTGCACTTTTTAAGAGATTATCTTAGTTATAGTAGTAGGCCCCTCTTTTGAAGGTGACGTTACCCTCAACCCAGTAGTTTGAGTCAGCAAGGATACAATCCTAAAGGGTCCGAATATTGAAAGATAATTAATTAAGTTATTAATGCGTAATGTGGTAGGCCCCTCTTTTGAAGGTGATGTTACCCTCGGCTAAGTAGTTTGAGTCAGCAGGGATACAATCCTAAGTAGCCGGGTTAATGTATTAATAGTAGTTTACATATGAGGGGATCAAGCCATTCGCACCCCTGCCATCCAATACCAGTGGGTATTGAAGGAGGTCCTAGTAAGCTTGACCCAGGTCCTTGCAGGATCTATATACTGAACAAGGCAAGAAACTTACCAAACCATTCCCTTAACCCCCGACCAGGTAGCCAACATATCTCTATATAGACCGTAGAGATATGAATGGTGAAAATCTTTTATTTTATATAGACAGTAAAATAATGCCAAGACACCACAGACAAATGATAAGAAATTTCACCTTCAACATAAGAAACTAGTTGTTAAAGTCATTAATACAAAACCAAATAAAAAGTGCGAAAAGATTAAAAATCAAAAGTATTACACTAAATGCTTATCTTCACCAAGTGATGTAAGAGACTTAGGCAAACATGGCATTTGATTGTCAAGAACTCTTACTATCAATCTTGGATCCCGAGACTACTACACACACTCTAAGATGGATGATGGATGATAGTGGTGGATGTGGGTTGTGATGGTGGTGGAGTGTGGGTGAAGTGGTAGAGAGGTGGTTTGCCAAGGGATGCCTTTGAAGTGAACCAAACACCTCTATTTATAGCCTGTACAGAAGCCCGGGCACGGCCCCGTGTCCGCTGGGCATGGCCCCATGTCCATCCTTATTCTCTTTCTTCATTAATTGCAATTTGTCTGCATTAGCTCCACACCCCCCCCCCCGTGTCCGCTGGGCACGGCCACGTGTGCAGAAGCGTATCTGTACTATCAATATTTGCTTGGATTCTGCAAATCTTAACGTTGACCACGGCCCGTGTTGAGCTGGGCACGCCCCCGTGTTGGGAATAGAAGCTTCTATAGCTTTGTCCTTTCTGCAGACAACTGGCCACGCCCTCGTGTCCGCTGGGCATGGGGCCGAGGTCAGCCTTCTGTTGTCTTGTTTTTGCTTGGGAAAATGCTGTCGAGGGGTCGGGCATGCCACGCTTATTCCTTTTCTTGTATTTATGTTAGATTTTGCTGCATATTTGTTCCTTTTGTTCATTTACGCTCATTTAGTCCTGAAAATACAAAAGGAAGACAAAAGCACACTTTTTCCAACATTAGTACTAAAAAGGGGTTAGTTTATGCCTCATTTGATGTAATTTATATGTTGCATTTTATACACATCAAATACCCCCACACTTGAATCTTTGCTTGTCCTCAAGCAAAACTCTTTATAATGTGGCTTACACTCCCAAATGGAATAGGTAGAGGAGAAGTTTTGGGCTTGTCTTGAGTGTCGGGAATCCAAGATCTTTATTGGGTTTTATTTTTATTCTATTTACAATCCTATTCGTTATGATTTATTTAGAACGTTTCATAAGATAAATTACTTATTTGGGCACAACATGCCTCTTTAAAATTCCATTTATATACAAGTTCACATACCTCACGGGAGATCACTCAACACTCGGCCGAAGATGTATTTTTGTGAAGCACTCGAGACCGGCATGGAACTTACTTCTACCATATGCTTGCCAAGCAATCAATCCTCCTCCTTTTTAACTTTAAACTTTTGTAAATATTAGGAGGACTTGGGGAAGGGTTAGGCTTGGGTTAAAGGTATGTGGTTTTGGGTTAGTGGTTAGTGAAAAGTGAGAAAGGCGTAAAAAGCGTCGGTCATCGTAAAACTTTTTGATTTTGTGACTTTTATTCAAATAAATCATTTTCAAACAAAGTTTCTTTGAGGAACTTGTTTGTTTATTGCTATACTTCATTTTTTTTTTTTTTGATAAGGAATGTTGTTTTGGTCAAAAATTACCTAAGTAATTAAGTGATCAAATTAGTTAAGTGAGGTCGTGTGCTAGAAGTGTTTGAGAAAAATATGCTGGTTAAGTTGTTAATAAAACAGTTTTTAGGATACGGCTCAGGATATCGAGCTGTACCTATAATCAAACAATGAGCAAAAAGGTAAAGGGTGACACGGGATATACGAGGAAAGCCCTTGATCAATCTAGATCGCCGGCATAAAACCTCGGGAGCTGACAATCGCAGCTGCCTTGTTCTTCTTATTACTTCAAATATCAGGATACGGCGTAGGATATGATACGGATCAACTAGGTGTTACAATATGATTTGAATACAAGTGTAAGTGTATTGTGAGTGATTGCAGCTAGAGAGAGTAAGAGTATTCGAAGAATTGTGTGTGTTCTTATCTGATCCGATCAATCCTATTTATAGTAAAACAAAGCTAACTAACTAGCCTACAAATCCGGGATATAGCGAATATTCCCTTGGTGAACGTTGTAGTCCACGTCTTCCGGCTTCAATGTTCCTATTTCAACAGATTAGCCCGAGTCTTTGGGAGAACAGGTCCACTTGAACGTTATAGACTTGCTTCATTAATCTGCACGTGGATTAATTAGTCACTACCAGGATACTGTACCAGGATGTTACCAATATCCTGATCCGGTATCCTGATCTTAATAAAAGAAACATAGTCAGAATATTGTCCAGGATATATAAGCTGAAAACCACCCATAACAATTGTCCCTAAAATATATCTGTTGGTATACCAATTCCAACGGATATATTTTAAAAATCTTATTTCGTGAATCGAGGCAATTAAGTTGAAACGATGGTTGAATTGACAAGCTGCAACTTCCAAAGCATTTTGTACTCAATGGCTATCCATTTAGCCCCTATATCTTCTCTCTTCCTTGTTGATAATCCTTCATCCTCTCCAGAAATCTCAGGTATTTTCTCTTTTCTTTTCTTTCAAAACTCTTGCTGCTTATCTCGTTTTATGGCTACCAGAACTCGATCACCTTCCGGCGATTCACCTTCACCGTTCGTCAACCAAAACTTACTCAGTCACCTCGGGAAGGAGGTCTTCTCCTTTAATAACGCCGATATTGCCGCATTACGGAACTCTGGTGCTTTTCCCGACAAGGAAATCATCCATCCTTTTGACCGAAGCATCCGATCAGATGTTTCATCTGATGAATGGATCTGCTTCTTAGCATATCCATTCTCTCTTGGCCTTCGATATCCCTTTCCAGAATTCATCATGGAATTTTTTCGAACCACCGGTCTCTGTTTCGCCCAAACAATGTCCATGGTCTGGAGAGTACTCCTCACTCTCAACCAGATCAAGACCTTTCATGTCCCTGACCTTTGTATTGAAGACCTTCCGATCGCTTATCGTCTCCGATCACACGGAAACAACTGTTTCTTGCTTTTTTCAACCTCCAGCAACCCCCTTATCCTTAAAGCCAGTAGAAACGAGGATGGGTGGCAACGTAAATTTTTCTTTGTTAAACGGGACTCCATCGATGAAGGCAATAGCCTTCCGGTGAAATGGTTGACTTCCGGTAGTGTTTAGGGTTTAAAATATCCCCAAAAATATCCTGATGATGTATCCTGCACTAACATTCTTATATTTTTATGCAGTAAACTTCAAGGAATTGGCTCCACCTACTGAAAAGTCCCAAGAAAGAATCATGAGAATTTATCAATTGCCTGACAGTGATAGATCTTTTTCATCGCATCTCCCAAGTTCAAGCCAGTACTCTTCATCTGAAATGTCTGGTATGGATCAAAATTTTCTACACACATATATTTTTAGTTAAATAAAGTACAAGCAAAGGTTTGGATTTTCCCTGTTATGCAGCACTAGTCAAAATTCTAGAGACCTTCGAGCTTGAAGAGCTTGACAGCTATTCCGGCCCCGCCCAGGTGAAGAAGGAGCCCAGTAAACCTTCTACTGCTTCTAAATCAGTAACCAGTTCCAAAGAAACAGCCGTACCCAAACCCTCTCCTATCGTGAAGACGCGTGCCTCAAGCTCCCGCAAAAGGAAGGAGCCAGATTCCCCAGTTGCCTCTGACGTCTTTCCATATGAGAATCATGGATTCACAGAATCCAGCAAGTTCATGATCGGCTTTCTTAACCAGGTAAGTATCCTAATATCCTGCACATATATGCTGGTTATATATTTCGAGTACACATATTGATACCCGTTCACCTGATTGCAGGGTCTTGAGCGGTTGGTGCATTTGTATGAAGACTCATGTGATTGGTTAAGATGTTGGAGATCATGTTGAAGAAGGCAGAGACGGGTGTCGCAGACCAAGCAACCATTGCCGTCACCAAGTCTAAACATTACGAGGACAAGTATAAGGCAATGACCCAGGAGCATCAGGCCACCATCAAGAAGATCACCCAAGAGGCCCAGGCCAAATATGACGCAACTCAGGTTCAACACGAACAGGACATGGCTTCTTATCGGGAAAGTCTTAAGGGTTCCGTCGTTATCTCTCTCATCCAAGCCATGTAGAAAATGGCCTACGAAGCCAAGACCATGGGCCTTGAATACCCTTTATGGAATGTTGAAGCTTGGGAGGCGAAGTTGAGGGATCTTGGTGGCAATCCCGTGGAGCATCCTGTGAAGCCTACTGTTAAGGAGCCTGCTGAGAAGGTGGTCGATGCTGATGCTAGAAAGGATGCTGGTGATGATGCTGGAAAGGATGCTGGTCCGGATGCTGGAGGAGATGCTGTTGGCGAAGAAGGTGCTGCTCCTTGAAAGCAGCGAAGTGGGCGATGATGGATATTATTTCCGAGGCCGGAGCCCACTTTTTAAAAATAGGTGGTTGTAGTTGTTTGAACAATTTACTTTTCCTGTCCTTTAAACAATTTACTTTCCTGCATTAAGACAATATGATGGACAAAGGTGGATGGGTCCTGAGTTTCAGGATGAAGCCCTTGGTCATCAATTAGTATGGTTTATTTTGAACAATATAACAGTTGGAGGTGGATGGGTCTCGGTTTGAGATGAAACCTTCAACTGTTAAGTAGTTATGGTACAAAACTAATCGTGCTTTTGGTGGATGGGTCTCCATTTGAGACGAAACCAAAAGCACAAACTTTTGCTATGTTAATAAATTAACTTTCTTTTGGCTTTATCCATTGTTGTTCATTTTTATTTTGCAAAGCTTATTGTTTGATTCGAATACGGCTTCAATTTTCAATCTTAGTGTATTATTTCAAACATTCTGACCGGATATCCCAAAATATATCCTGAGAATATATCTTGAGAATATATCCTGAGAAAATATCATGAGAATATATCCTGATTAGGATACTCGTAAATGTTATAACCAAACTTTTGTTAAACATAGTTTCAGAAATTCAGACAATTTAGATAAGGCTTTTAAAGGAACAAAAAGGAAAGATTATACCAGATATAGAGTACAACCCTATCCTTAAACTTCGATCCCTTTGCAAGCTTTCCATCGAAGATGTCCCCAGTCTGGGATACTCAGTGGACTAGGCCCTAGCCTGATCCTTGGAGATTTTCATAATGCCTTAGTAGGAATGTCCCCTGTTCTTGTCATTATCAAATACTTAGGAACTCTTGTGATCACAACGGATTTCACACTTTATGTATAGCTTTAGTATCACAGGGGATAAACCCTAAATATCCTAGAGATAGATCCTCAATATTCTGGGGATAAACCCATAGGTATTCTGGGGAAAATCCCAAATTTTCGTGTGCTACAGGCGGGAGTGTATAACCTCCAAGACTTAGAAAGGCGAAAACCTTTAAACCTTAGAGAGTATGAAAATACCCTTTCGTGAGAGAGGGTGATCAATCCTCATATACCTTTAAGATCCAGGATATAGCCAACAATAACGAAATTGTCAGCCACTTTTACATGGACTGGTCCAGCTATCTTGAATTATCCCTGGATAACTTGCGCTCCAGGCGGGGTGTTTAAACCCAATACGAGAGAAAGGTGAATACTTTTAAACCTGTGAAGGGATCAGGATCCCTTAATCGTGAGAGAGGGGGCCAATCCTCTAATCTTCCGAATTATCCTGAGTGCATATCCCGAAGTTATATCCCGAAGCATATTCTGCAAAAAAACCTTAAACTAAGGTGGCTAACACCCCTTCGATGTTTAATTCAGTACTGGGTTCAAATAAAATAGAATTATATTTAAAAGAGATAGAATTCATACCATCTTGAGTTAGAAATTAAATTCTAAACTCATTTGAAATAGGCTTTGAGGTGTATAGCGTTCCAGGATCTTGGTAGTATATCTCCCTCCATATTCTTAAGCCGGTATGCTCATTTTCCGGATTCCGATTCAATCTCATAAGGTCCTTCCCACTTAGGAGCTAACTTTCCATCACTAGGATTAATAGTATTCTAAAAAGCCTTTCTTAATACCCAATCTCCAACTTGAAATCTTCTAGTCCTTAGGTTCTTGTTGTATGCTCTGGATATCCTCTGTTGGTATGCCGCCATTCTCAACCTTGCCGCATCCCTTGTCTCATTAATAGTATCCAATTCTTGACACAGGGCTTCAGGATTCTTCTCAGGATCCTGGAGGTTGGATCTTGCTGTAGGTATCACCATCTCCGTCGGGATTACGGCCTCTGCTCCGAATACTAAGGAAAATGGGGTTTGCCCAGTTGCACTTTTCACTGTTGTCCTATCGGCCCATAAAACAAAGGGTAATTCTTCTGCCCATTTTCCTTTTTTAGCTCCTAATCTTTTCTTCAGATTGTTGACTATTATCTTGTTTGAGGACTCTGCTTGCCCATTTACTTGAGGATGTACTGGTGTGGATGTGATCATTTTGATTCCCCAACTTTTACAAAAATTGGTTGTCCTCTTACTAATAAACTAATAGCCATTGTCACAAATTATCTCAGCTGGTACCCCAAACCTAGTCAGGATATTCCTCTTTATGAAGGATACTACTTCTTGGTCTCTCACTTGAACAAACGCCTCAGCTTCAACCCACTTAGAGAAATAATCAGTCATTGCCAGCATAAAAACCTTTCCTTCTGGAGCCTTTGGCAATTTCCCCACTATATCCATCCCCCACTTCATGAATGGCCAAGGGGAAGCTATAGGATACAGTGGTTCAGCAGGTTGATGCAGTATATTGCTGTGCCTCTGACATGCATCGCATCTTCGAGCATATTCTGCAGCATCCTTTCTCATCATCGGCCAATAATATCCTGTTCTCAACACCTTTGAGAATAATGATATGCCCCCAGTATGGTTGCCACAATCCCCTTCATGTATATCCTGAAGCACTTCTTTTGTTTTGGGATCCTCCAAGCACCTCAGGTATGGTCCTCCAAGGGATTTCTTATATAAAATATTATTTATAATAGTGAATCGGGATACCTTCATCCTAAAAGCCTTAGGATTCTCATCCTTTAGAATATGTCCTTCCTTGAGATATCTCACAATTGGAGCCGTCCAGGACTTGGGATCCTCCTCAGGATACTCATCATCAGGATCCTGAATACTTGCTACTTCCTTATCCTGAGACTTGAAAAGATCCGGCGCGGGATATAGGATATGTAGTATTGGTATCTGAGTTCCCTCTGGTATCTTGACTGATGATCCTAGATTTGCCAAAGCATCTGCTTCAGCATTATCATCCCTCGGTACCTATTCAAGTGTAAAAACATCGAAATATCTTGCTAATTTTTTGAGAATTTCGAGATACTCGATTAACTTCTCACCTTTAACTGCATAGGATCCATTAAAAGCATTAGTAATTAACAAGGAATCAACAAATACTTGCGAACTTTTACTATTCATATTCCTCGCCAACTCTAATCCTGCAATTAAAGCTTCATATTCTGCTTCATTATTACTGGCAGGAAATTCACACCTAATAGCCTGGGTTAATATGTCCCCCTGTGGCGATTTTAGCAGTATACCCAATCCTACACCTCTCAGATTAGATGCACCATCAGTATATAATGTCCAGGATTATAAGTTTTCTCCTAACTGTTGTACTTCTAGGTCTACTTCATTTTGAATATCACTACTGAAATCAGCCACAAAATCAGCTAGAGCCTGAGACTTTATGGCATTTCTAGGTTCATATACTAGATCATAGGCACTTAATTTCACTGACCACTTAGCCATCCTACCTGACATCTCGGGTTTCCTAAGCACATTTTTAACAGGATAATTAGTTTTAACATGAATCCCATGTGTCTCAAAATAATGTCTAAGCTTTATCGATGCAATAACTAGGGCTAATGTCAGTTTTTCTAAATGAGAATATCTAGATTCAGCATCTAGTAAACTTTTTCTAACATAATAGACAGGATACTGCTGACCTTCATGATCCTTTACCAGAACAACACTTACTGGATTCCCTGATACTGTGAGATACAGGTGTTATGGGTGGTTTTCTGGTTATATATCCTTGACAATATTCTGACTATGTTTCTTTTATTGTGATCAGGATACCGGATCAGGATATTGGTAACATCCTGGTACAGTATCCTGGCAGTGACTAATTAATTCACTTGCAGATTAATGAAGCAAGTCTATAACATTAAAGTGGACCTGTTCTCCCAAAGACTCAGGCTAATCTGTTGAAATAGGAACGTTGAAGCCGAAAGACGTGGACTACAACGTTCACCAAGGGAATATTCGCTATATCCCGGATTTGTAGGCTAGTTAGTTAGCTTTGTTTTACTACAAATAGGATTGATCGGATCACCTAAGAACACACACAATTCTTCGAACACTCTTACTCTCTCTAGCTGCAATCACTCACAATACACTTACACTTGTATTCAAATCGTATTGTAACACCTAGTTGATCCGTATCATATCCTACACTGTATCCTGAAATTTTAAGTAATAAGAAGAACAAGGCAGCTGCGATTGTCAGCTCTCGAGGTTTTATGCCGGCGATCTAGATTGATCAAGGGCTTTCCTCGTATATCCCGTGTCACCCTTTACCTTTTTGCTCATTGTTTGATTATAGGTACAGCTCGATATCCTGAGCCGTATCCTGAAAACTATTTTTATTAACAACTTAACCAGCATATTTTTCACAAACACTTCTAGCACACTACCTCACTTAACTAATTTAATCACTTAATTACTTAAGTAATTTTTGACCAAAACAATTTGGCGCCCACCGTGGGGCAAGTGGTGCTATTTCTACTAAAAACTTTTGCAAAATCATTACTTGGTTTTCTGTTTTTAAAGCTTTTTGCTACACTATTTTCAATGGCCTCAAGATTAAACATGAGCTCTTCTACCGTGTCTGCCACAACTTCTGCAACCATTGGTTCGGTGCTCCCACCACCTCCGAGGATACAAGCCTCTTCACAGCCTCAGGATCTTTCAAGAAGAACTGAAATTCATGTGGCTTGGGATGTTATCCCCACTCGGAATGTGCAAGGATCTGCTGTCTCGGGGGGTACTCCTATTTTGGCTTCTAATGATGAAATTCTGACTTTGTTTGGTAGTATACAGGATCAGATGAAGCAACAGCAGGAGACCAACCAGATGCTGATGAGAGAGATACAACTCTTGAAATCCAGCTCAAGCAGGCCTGCTCAGGATACCGTCACTCCCTTGCAGCCCAGGGCTTTGAACTTCAGTTCGGCAGTGTATACTGAGGATAACAGGGGCAATATTGTGCATAGCCATACTCAGAATCATACTCCTGAGATACCCTCTTCAGTCATGGTGTCAACTGTGAGAAGCTCACGATATGCTTCAGGATATGGCCAGAATCGACAGACTTGTAACGTGTCTAATAATACTAATACTCCTGTTACTAATGGTCTTGGATCTTTGCAGGATACAGGTATGACATCAGCTTTTTCTAGGGAGGTTCAGAAATTGAAGGACATGATATCCAGTGTACCCGGGGTGGTTCAGCTAATTCCAGAAGTGTCCCAGGATAGCCACAAGATATCCCGGTTTGCATATCCTACTTGTGATGCTGAAATCCCAAAAAGATTTCAAACCCCCCAACATGAAGCTCTATGACGGAACTACGGATCCTGAAGAGCATATCGCTCAGTATAGGGAAAGGATGGAAATTAATCCTATCCCTCTAGATCTCAAGGAAGCATGCCTCTGCAAGGGTTTTGGTTCTACCTTAACAGGATCAGCCTTAAAATGGCTCTTGAATGTTCCACCTCATTCAATTACATCATTTGCTCATTTAGTCAATTTGTTTAATAGTCAATTTTCTTGCAGTCGAAGTTTTGAAAAAATAACCAGTGATCTCTACAGGATAACTCAAGGACCTCAGGAATCCTTGAGGGATTATATGAACAAGTTTAGCAGGGAATCTCTTGATATCCCACACCTTGATGTTGCAACAGCTGTGCTGGCCTTTAAAATGGGATTGCAAAAGGATTCTCAACTTTATCAGGATCTTGTAATGAATCCTTGCAGGAACCTGGATGAGGCTCGAAACAGCGCTTTAATATATATTCGGCTGGAGGATGACAAGAAGATGCAAAAGAGGATGAATTCATCCTCAACCTATGAATCAACTAACAGGAAGTCAGAATCCTCATACAAACCATATCGCTCTAAGCCATATGGCAGGAATGACAGCAAAAAAGTGAATGATGTTGAAGACGAGGATCCTGAGGAGTATCCTGAGTTTTCAGAATATTGTTTTTTTTGTTAATATACCTGAACTAATGTATGCTATGCAGGGTTTGGGAGACAAAGCGAGGTGGCCTATGAAGAACCAACAAAAAGATGACTGGAAGGATAAGTCCAAGTGGTGTGCCTTCCATGAGTATTTTGGGCATGTTACGGAGGATTGCATTGCTCTGAGGAAGGAAATAAGCTATCTCCTGAGCAAAGGATATCTGAAGGATCTCCTGGGAAGAAAGAACAATAAGGGTCAGGATACTGAGAAGGATCCTAAACGAGCAACATCACCTCCTGCGGATGCCAAGATAATTAACTTTATTTCAGGAGGATCCGATATCTGGGGGACCTCTTATTCTGCAGCTAAAAGACATGCAAAGGAGGCTAAGGCAGAAAAAGGAGATAAGCCGACCAAGACGACAACCCTCACAACCGAAAAAGTGATAACGTTTGATAGTGATGACAAGGATACTATCCAGGATCCCCATCATGACGGTTTGGTAATAATTTTATATGTTGCTAATCACTTTGTGCGCAGGATACTGGTGGATAATGGCAGCTCTGTCAACATTATTCAGCTAGAAACGCTGAAAAGGATGAGTGTTTCCCCAATGGATATCACTTCAAAATCTACTGTACTTGTCGGGTTCAATGGAGAGGCCAGGAATATTGTGGGAGAAATAAAGCTACCAGTGTATGTTGAAGGGGTCAACTCAATGCAACGCTTCTGTGTCATGGATTCCTTATCCTGCTACAATATTATATTGGGTAGGCCATGGATCCATGATATGAAGGCTGTGCCATTAACCTATCATCAATGTATCAAGATCCCTACCCCTTGGGGGGTTGTCAAGGTGGAAAGTGATCAACAAGAAGCAAAGGAGTGTTATTCTTCTTCAATGAAATCCTCAACAAAGCCTAAAGCAGGACAACAATTAAAGATGCGAGCCCAGGATATCATGGAGGCTTCAGAGCAGGATGTTAAGAAAATTATCCTGGATCAGGATAATCCAGATATCTCGGTGCTCGTAGGAACCAATATCCCTCAAGATATTGAAGACCAATTGACTAACTTTTTGAAACGCAGGATGTCAACATTCGCATGGAAACATTAGGATATGACAGGTATTTCCAAGGACATTATAACTCACAAGCTCAGAATTGACAGGTCTTTTAAGCCTGTCCAACAGAAACGAAGGAAGTTTTCTCCTGAACGGAATGCGATCATTCAGGAAGAGGTTGAAAGATTATAAAGAGCAAGATGATTAGGGAAGTCAAATTTCCCAAAAGAAAAATGGGAAAGGGAGAGTTTGTGTAGATTACACAGACTTGAACAAAGCATGTCCTAAAGACCCATTCCCTCTGCCTCATATCGACTCAATGGTGGATGCTACTGACGGTCATGAAATGTTAACCTTCATGGATGCATCCTCATGATTCCAGCAAATACAAATGGAACCTTCGGAACAGGAGGATACTGCTTTCATGACACCAACAAGTATTTATTTTTATAATGCTATGCCTTTTGGTTTGAAAAATGCAGGTGCAACATACCAGAGATTGGTGGACATGATGTTCAAAGACAAACTGGGGGACACCATGGAGGTATACATTGATGATATGGTGGTAAAATCTAAGAAGGCTGAGGATCATCTCCGGGATATTGAAGGAGCATTCGATATCCTGGACCAGTACAACATGAAACTAAATCCTACCAAGTGCCATATTGGAGTGGGGGCATGAAAGTTTCTAGGATACATGGTGACTAAAAGGGGGATCAAAGCCAGCCCAGAATAGATTAAAGCTATCCTAGATATCAAGTCACCTTCAAACATGAAAGATGTACAAAGATTAACAGGACGAGTAGCAGCGTTAAACAGGTTTATATCGAGATCCTCGGAAAAGTGCAAGGAATTCTATGATATCCTGAAGAAGAATAAGAGATTTAAATGGGGAGAGAAGTATGAAGCAGCCTTGCAGGAATTGAAGCAGTGTCTTTCAACTGCACCTTTATTGATGAAACCCGAGGATGGTGAACCATTATCCCTGTATCTCGCAGTATTAGGGAATGCAGTAAGTGTTGTTCTGGTAAAGGATCATGAAGGTCAGCAGTATCCTGTCTATTATGTTAGTAAAAGTTTACTAGATGCTGAATCTAGATATTCTCATTTAGAAAAATTGATATTAGCCCTAGTTATGGCATCGACAAAGCTTAGACATTACTTTGAGACACATGGGATTCATGTTAAAACTAATCATCCTGTTAAAAATGGGCTTAGGAAACCCGAGATGTAAGGTAGGATGGCTAAGTGGTCAGTGAAATTAAGTGCCTATAATCTAATATATGAACCTAGAAATGCCATAAAGTCTCAGGCTCTAGCTGATTTTGTGGCTGATTTCAGTGGTGATATTCAAAATGAAGTAGACCTAGAAGTACAACAGTTAGGAGAAAACTTAGAATCCTGGACATTATATACTGATGGTGCATCTAATGTGAGAGGTGTAGGATTGGGTATACTGCTAAAATCGCCACAGGGGGACATATTATCCCAGGCTATTAGGTGTGAATTTCCTGCCAGTAATAATGAAGCAGAATATGAAGCTTTAATTCCAGGATTAGAGTTGGCCAGGAATATGAATATTAAAAGTTTGCAAGTATTTGTTGATTCCTTGTTAATTACTAATCATTTTAATGGATCCTATGCAGTTAAAGGTGAGAAGTTAATCGAGTATCTCGAAATTCTCAAAAAATTAGCAAGATATTTCGATGTTTTTACACTTGAACAAGTACCAAGGGAGGATAATGCTGAAGCAGATGCTTTGGCAAATCTAGGATCATCAGTCAAGATACCAGAGGGAACTCAGATACCAATACTACATATCCTATATCCCGCGCTGGATCTTTTCAAGTCTCAGGATAAGGAAGTAGCAAGTATTCAGGATCCTGATGATGAGTATCCTGAGGAGGATCCCAAGTCCTGGACGGCTCCAATTGTGAGATATCTCAAGGAAGGACATATTCCAAAGGATGAGAATCCTAAGGCTTTTAGGATGAAGGTATCCCGATTCACTATTATAAATAATATTTTATATAAGAAATCCCTTGCAGGACCATACCTGAGGTGCTTGGAGGATCCCGAAACTAAAGAAGTGTTTCAGGATATACATGAAGGGGATTGTGGCAACCATACTGGGGGCAGATCATTATTCTCAAAGGTGTTGAGAACAGGATATTATTGGCCGATGATGAGAAAGGATGCTGCAGAATATGCTCGAAGATGCGATGCATGTCAAAGGCATAGCAATATACTGCATCAACCTGCTGAACCACTGTATCCTATAGCTTCCCCTTGGCCATTCATGAAGTGGGGGATGGATATAGTGGGTGTTTTGGTCAAAAATCAGGCTAAGATAATGCAACCAAATCTTTTGTTGTGAGGTGTGATGCTTAAATCAATGAACAAATGTATGGATAATTTGCATATGAAATGAACAAGTGACACGAGGATTTATACGAGGAAAAAGCCCTTGATCAAGAGTTGATCTCCGGCATAAAAAACCTTGGGTGATGGAAACTACCGATCACCAACTACAATTAAACAAATGATTGTTACAACTCGGGATGATAACAAGCTTGTTACAAGGATCACTATAGTGCAATGCGTATGAAATCGCCAATGAACTGTTGAGAGCTGTTTCGAGTGTGTGTGTTTGCTTAATTTGTTCTAACTCAAGCTTGTTATCCCCGTTAAAAATAGAAATAACTTAAATAACTAACTATCCGCTAAATGTGCAAACTCCCCACGACTTCTAAAACGGTCACCAAGCCATGCACGTGCGGAATATTGAGGGCATATTCCCCAAGAATATCGGCAAGACCAAGTCCGATGCGTATACTCCTGCAAAACAAGCTTAAACATAGTGAAGGCAACCGTTAGCATAAGGATAACAATGAGGATCCTGGATCCTGATCCTGCAATGTCTTCTGAGGATCCTTAATTCAAACAGAATTGAGGATCCGTGATCCTAGCAGTACTTGAGGATCCGTGATCCTTAGGTTTAGAAAATCTATCCCTAACAATTGCCCCCAAAATATGAGGAGTAAAATGTAAATTAACGAGTCGTATTTTTGATCTTATCTCCAACTGACTAACGGATATATAGCCGTTTGAATCGAACTAGCCGTTGCTGATCATACGCCAGCGACATGACATCCTGCAGAACCATCATTATAAATTTGAGATTAGAGATAAGGATCGATAGGCATTTAAATTCGTGCGTTACTCCCTTTAAATCCTCATCCCAAGACCGATCAGGTATTTCTCTTCTCTTTCTCTCTTCATCTTCTTATTATGATCTTCATCAAAATCTTTAGACCACAATGAAGCTACGATCCTCCCCCGCCAAGGATCACCAGAAAGATAGTCCTTTGAAAAGCCAAGGGATTATCAAAAATCCTTCAAAGGAACTCTGCTGCTTCACTGATCCGGAGATTGACCGGATTTGCCACTGTTTTCCGGCGGATACCGTCTTCAAGCCTTTTGACCCTACTGCCAAAAGCGACTCCGTTTCTGACACTTGGGTTGCTTTTCCGGCTACCCCATTCCTGATAGGATTCTCCTATCCCTTCCCTCCCTTCGCCCAATCCTTCTTTTCCCTCACCGTCATGTGCTATATCCAGGCCATGCCAATGATGTGGAGAGTATTGTACACTTTAGAGAACATCATTGAGCAGGAAGGCATAGAGTTGGGAATGTTGGAACTGGCTGAATTGTATAACCTTGTGAGCCACGGTTCACACTGTTTCTTATTCAAACATAAACCCGGTGATGCACACCCAATCCTCAAGACCACAAAGAATGACACCAACTGGAAAAAGCATTTCTTCTTTGTCAGGAGAGATTCTATCCCGAACGGGAAAGATCTCCCCAAAGAGTGGACCACCCATGGTAGGATAGAGGATCCTTATAGAAGGATCATAGGGTGATTCTATTTCTGTTGAGGATAACTGATCCTTTTCTGTCTTTTTGTGCAGCTATCTCAGTCTCTCATATCATTCAATCACCTGCAACAAAAGAAAGGATCGCTGCTTTTTGGAGCCTTGATCCTGCAGTTAGATCATTCAAGGCAAACACAAAGGATTCACAAGAAGTATCCTCCGGTTCAGTCACAATGTCAAGTAAGTGTTTATTTTTACGTATGATTAAATAGATTTAGATAAAGAATACTTATCTGTTATTTGTCCTTTGTAGGTGCTGGAAAATCCTCAAAGTCAGCCACTCGTTTCAGCGTCACTGATCTTGATGCTGTCTCTGGCCGGTCCGGAAAGAAGAAATCTGCTGCTAGCCCAAGCGTTCCAATCCCTAAGCCTGTCACCTCCAAGGGCAAGGGAGGAAAGAAGAGGAAGTCCACTGAAGCTGATAATCTTGAAGGCCTGCCCCTCATCCGTCATCAGTTTGAAGAATACTTTGCTGATGTAAGGATCCTTGATCCTTAATCCTATCCTGCACATTTGAGGATAACGGATCCTGTATTGAATACTTCTTTCTTTGCAGAAATTCGCTGAGATCCAGATGCCCTTTGATGCGTATGTTGAAGAGGCTGAGCAGAAGGAGCTGGACTGCCAGAAGATCTTCCTGGCTAAGGATCAAACCATCTCCACCCTTGAGAAAGAGCTTAATTTGGCAAAAAAGCAGGTGGTCATGGCCCACATCACTGCTGATCAGGAGAAGAAAGAGGTGATGGACGATGCTAAACTTTCTACTGCCATTGCTATGTACAAGACCAAACTGCAGATGGCCCAGGAAGCTCAGGATCCTGGCTTTGACAGGACCAATTGGGACCAGGAGGGCTGGAAGGCTAGGCTAGCTAAGCTGGATGATGTAGAGGAGGCTACAGAGGTCTTGATGCTTGAGGCAAGCGGCAGCGGGGCTAAGGATCAGGCTGGTGATGCTGGAACTGGAGGTGATGGTGACGCAGCGAAGGTGTAAGCTGCAGAAATGGGCAATGATGGATTTATCTAGACGCGGCCGGAGCCCATTTTTTATGGTTTGGTAGTTGGTTTTTGTTTGATGGTGTTTTTCTTGAACAATGGTTGGTCTGTACTTAAACAATAGTTTTTAGGTTTAAGGATCACTGATCCTTCAGACAATAGGTAGGATTACAAATGGTGGAGGGATCCTTTGTTTGGGGGATAAAGCCATTGTGATCCTGCCGTACTTTTATTCCTGCACTTAGACCTCGTTAACATGGACACCCTTTGCCAACCCAGGTGGACGGGCCACGTTTTGCTGGTAGAAACCTGGGTTGGCAATTTTGACAACCTTTTAAGGGTTTAACTTTTGGTAAATAAAAACTTAATCTTTTGGCTATCTCATGTGTTGTTATATTTGTGAATAAGGGTTTAACTTTTGGTAAATAAAAACTTAATCTTTTGGCTATCTCATGTGTTGTTATATTTGTGAATACTTTATCTTTCAATTGTTATGATATATTTTGTTTGAATTCATAAGTAAAGAATAAAAGTTTACTAGATTATGTCAAAAAGTTTAGGATATGATCAAGGATCAAATATCCTATAATCGATAAATTCAAAATAGTAGTGTAATTTAAGGATCATGTGTCTTGTTGTCAAAGAGTAAGGGTCACTTTGATAAATAAAAAATAAAATCAAAGTGATCAAGGATCATACCTGAGAATCCAAGTTAGGATCCTAAACCTTTAACATTTACAATCAGGATAACCAAAAAACAAACCTTAATAAAAGGTTAGGATCAAGGATCCTTAGCTGTTTAACTTCAAAAACCTGAAATGGAACACAACTTGGGACTAAGCCAATATAAGAGAAGAGTTAGCAACTGGGGACAAGCCCAACAATTCTGGGGACAAGCCTAATATACTGGGGACAAGCCCAAAAAACTGGGGACAAGCCCAAAAACTGGGGACAAGCCCAAAGGATCTTGTGTAAACTGGAGTATGGCCCTCACTCGCGACTATCCAAACTTAGTGACATGAAAATGCCAAAACCTTAGCTAACGTGAAAACGTTAGAAACCTTAGGAACGGATGTATGGTACGTCTACCATTATACGTAGGATCCTGAATACAGCCAGTACAATGAAATTGTCAGCCCCTAAAGCGAGTACTGGTCCCATTGCCTTGAACTGCATCAGGATCATCGTGCGCTACTGGCGATACTGGGGACAGGCACTGGGGACTAGCCCAAATAACTGGGGTCAAGCCCAAATAACTGGGGTCAAGCCCAAATAACTGGAAACTTCTGTAGATACTCAATCCTTTGTTAAGGATATATTAACCTTCTGCAAAACTCAGAACTAAGTGAAAGAAGGATGAAGGATCCAGGATCCTTCTCCTTGTATATAAGATAATTAAAGAATTAAATAGATTAAAATTAGATCATTACCAGAATGAGGATCATCTATCCTCTAAGGATCCTTCGAGGATATCGGCCATGAATGTTGCTAAGGATCTTGGATCCTTATTACATGAAGTATTTTTTTAAGTGGACAGCATTCCAAGCTCTTGGTAGCAAATCACCTTCCATTGTTAGCAATCGATATGCCCCCTTTCCTGTCTCAGCTTCAATCAGGTAGGGGCCTTCCCACTTTGGTGCCAATTTTCCATCAGCAGGATTTGTGGTATTCTGAAATGCTTTCCTCAATACCATATCACCAACTTGGAACTTCCTAATCCTGACATTCTTATTGTAGGCTCCAGCCATCCTTTGTTGATAACTAGCCATCCTTATCCTTGCCAAATCCCTGAGTTCTTCTATGGTATCCAAGTCTTGAACCAAGTTTTTAGCATTTCCTTCAGGATCACGGATGCGTGTTCTTGCAGTAGGAACCACCATCTCTGTAGGGATCACTGATTCTGCTCCAAATACTAAAGAGAATGGAGTTTGGCCAGTGGCATTCTTGGGAGTTGTCCTATCAGCCCATAGTACATAAGGTAGTTCTTCTGCCCACTTTCCTTTCTTGGATCCAAGCTTCTTTTTCAAGTTATTGATGATGATCTTGTTGGATGATTCTGCTTGACCATTAGCTTGTGGGTGGACTGGTGTTGATGTTATCATCTTAATCCCCCAGCTGTCACAAAAGTTAGTAGTTCTACTCCCAATAAATTGGGATCCATTATCACAAACAATTTCAGAAGGGATACCAAATCTAGTAATAATATTTCTTTTAATAAAGGATATCACTTCTTTTTCTCTGACTTGAGCAAAGGCTCCAACCTCTATCCACTTAGAGAAGTAATCAGTCATGGCAAGCATGAACACCTTTCCTCCTGGTGCTTTGGGAAGTTTACCAACTATATCCATTCCCCATCTCATGAATGGCCAAGAAGAGGATATAAGATGCAGGAGCTCTGCTGGCTGATGAAGGATATTACTATGTCTCTGACAAGGATCACACTTCTTAGCATAATCCACAGCATCCTTCTTCATTGTAGGCCAATAGTATCATGTCCTAAGGATCCTTGAGAACAATGCCCTGCCCCCAGTGTGGTTTCCACAATCTCCTTCATGAAAATCCTTTAGAACTTCTTGAATTTCAGGATCCTCTATGCACCTTAGATATGGACCTGCAAGAGATTGTTTATATAACATGTTATTCAATATTGTAAATTGAGATACCTTGATTTTGAAAGCCCTAGGGTTTTCTCCTGTAGGAATCTCTCCATGTTGTATATATCTCATGATTGGAAGGATCCATGATCCTGAATGAGACTGTGCACCATCACTAGGAACCATTGCAGAATCCTCTTCTATCTCCATAGTTATGTGATCCTCAATACCAGGAGGCAAAATATGGATGATAGGGATCTTGATATCCTCTGGAATTTTCAATGATGATCCAAGATTGGCCAATGCATCAGCTTCTGCTTTCTCTTCCCTAGGTACTTCGTGTCAAACAAAAAGAAACAAAAGAGAGTGCCAATTCCTTGACTATCTCTAGGTATTTGATTAGCTTTTCACCTTTAACAGCGTAGGATCCATTAAAGTGATTAGTAATTAACAATGAATCTACATGTACCTCAAGATACCTGATCCTCATATGCTTGGCAATTTGCAAACCAGCTATCAAGGCTTCATATTCAGCCTCATTATTAGTAGTTTGAAACTCACAAGCTATGGAGTGGGGTATTATGTCCCCCTGTGGCGATTTTAGTAGTATTCCAAGTCCTGTTCCTTTGACATTAGATGCTCCATCAGTGAAGAGTATCCAAGGATCCTTAGTCTCTTTAAGCTGCTGAACTTCTAACTCAGCTTCTCTTTGTAGATCACTACTGAAATCTGCCACAAAGTCAGCTAAGGCTTGGGATTTGATGGCAGTTCTTGGTTCATATCTTATATCATAAGCACTAAGCTTCACTGCCCATTTAGCCATCCTTCCTGACATTTCAGGTTTCCTGAGAACATTCTTAATTGGAAAATTAGTCTTAACAATAATGGCATGAGTTTCAAAATAGTGTCTTAATTTAGTAGACGCCATAATCAAAGCAAGGATAAGTTTTTCTAAATGTGAATACCTGGATTCAGCATCAAGCAAACTCTTACTTACATAATAGACAGGATGTTGTGTACCTTCGTGATCCTTAACAAGGACTGCACTTACTGCTTTAGAGGATACCGCTAGATATAAGGATAATACATCCCCTTTTTCTGGTTTCATCAAGGCAGGAGCTGAGGATAGGTAATCCTTAAGGGCTTTGAGAGCATTATCATGCTTTTCAGTCCATTCAAATTTCTTGTTCTTTCTCAAAATGTCATAGAATTCCTTGCACTTTTCAAATGACTTTGATATGAACCTATTCAAGACTGCGATCCTCCCTGTCAACCTTTGCACATCCTTGGCATTGGCAGGAGATTTGATATTCACAATAGCCTTAATTTGCTCTGGACTTGCTTCAATGCCTCTTTTTGTTACCATGTAACCTAGGAACTTGCCTGCTTTAACACCAAAGTGACACTTTGAAGGATTCAACTTCATATTGAATTTGTCAAGGATATTGAATGATTCCTCCAAGTCTCTAAGGTGATCCTCAGCTCTCTTGGACTTAACCACCATGTCGTCTATATAGACTTCCATAGTGTGTCCTATTTGTTCCTTAAACATCATATTGACTAGCCTTTGATAAGTAGCACCTGCATTCCTTAGTCCAAACGGCATAGCAATATAACAATAGATACCAGTTGGGGTCATAAAGGCTGTATCCTCTTGATCAGATGGTTCCATCTGGATTTGTTGAAATCCAGATTAAGCATCCATAAAAGTCAACAACTCATGACCCGCGGTAGCATCCACCATGGAGTCAATGTGGGGTAATGGGAAAGGATCCTTGGGACATGCCTTGTTTAAATCAGTGAAATCGACACATACCCTCCACTTTCCATTTTTCTTTTGAACTACTACCACATTGGCTAACCATCTTGGATACTTGACCTCTCTTATCATACCTGCCCGGAGTAGTTTATCTACCTCCTCCTGGATAATAGCATTCCTCTCAGGTGCAAACTTCCTCCTCTTCTGATGTATGGGTTTGAATGACCTGTCAATGCCAAGTTTGTGAGTAATTATATCTTTAGAGATACCTGTCATGTCTTCATGCTTCCAGGCAAAGGTAGTTTTTCTCCTCTTAAGAAAGGATACCAAATCCTGTTCAATGTTGCTGAGGATCCCTGATCCTATGAAGATTTTGGATTCAGGATCATGAGGATCCATAAGGATATCTTTCACATCCTGTTCTCTTGCCTCCAAGACGTCTCTTGGAGGATACTTTAGTTGCTATTGCTCCCTTGATCTTGAGTCCAGTGTTGTAAAAGTCGGATTCCAAGGCTGAGTGCTCGGCGAGTACTCGGTCCTCAGAACCCCTCCGAGGCGACTTTCTCCTAGGCGGACTCAATTAGTCGGCCTCGGTCAAACTCGGCGCCTAGTCGGCGCCTAGTCGGAAAGAGTCGGCCTAGTCGGTCTAGGCGGTCAACATGGTTTGTTGACTTTTAATTAGTCAAAATCGGTCAAAATCGGCCTACTCGGACTACTCGACCTTGTACTCGGACTACTCGGACTTGTATTCAGAATATTTGAACTTTAAACATGTTTCATTTTAAATTATACCCAGTTGACATGAATTATGCTTATTTTAACATATGTATAATATATAACAATTAATTTTCTTTATAGTTACCATGTCCGCGTACTCCCCGAGTACTCTCCGAGTACTCCGATTTCTCCCAACTCCCCAGTCGGCCGACTAGAGACCGCCTAGCGACTTTTACAACACTGCTTGAGGCTGGCTTCATTGATGAGGTGTAGCAATTCTTTGCTTCTTGTTGGTCACTCTCAATCTTTATCACTCCCCATGGACTAGGAAGCTCCACACATTGATGATATGTAGATGCAACTGCCTTCATGTCATGTATCCATGGCCTGCCAAGGATAACATTGCAACAGGATAAGCAATCTATAACACAAAATTTTTTATAAGAATGAAGTCCTTCAATGTAGATGGGAAGTTTAATGTCCTCCAATGTATTCTTGGTTTCTCCACTGAATCCCACAAGAACTGAGGATCTTGGGACAATATCTGATTCAGGGATGTTCATATTCTTGAGGACATCAAGCTGAATGATGTTTACTGAGCTTCCTCCATCTATTAAGATCCTGCGAACAAAAGGTTAGATATAAATAAGGTAATAACAAGACCATCATGATGAGGATCCTGGACATCAACACAATCATCCTCATTAAAAGTTATAACTTTTTCCTGTGTAACAGTAGAAGTTCGGATGGGTCTATCCCCATTATCCATCTTGGTTTCCTTGGCATGTCTTTTGGCTGCTGAAAAGGAAGTACCACAAATGTCTGATCCACCAGATATGAAGTTTATAACTTGTGCATCTGCCGGAGGAGCAGGAGCTCTTTCTGGAACCTTTTTAGGATCCTGAACCCTTGACTTTTTTCTTCCCAAAAGCTCCTTCAAATGCCCCTTGCTTAACAAGTATTCGATTTCTTTTCTAAGTGTAATACATTCTTCAGTGAGATGTCCGAAATCCTCATGATATGCACACCATTTGGACTTGTCTTTTGTTGCGGCTGGTTTATCACTTTTCCTTGGCCATCTTGCTTTCTCACCTAGATTCTGCATTGCAAGAATTAGTTCATTGTTATCAACAGAAAAACAGTATTCAGAAATGGGAGGATAATCCTAATCATCCTCTTCCTGTTCTACTGCATGCACACTTTGGTTGTCAGTCTTGTTGTAAGACTTGGACTTGTTGTTCCTGAAGTAGGATCCTTGTTTTTCCTGTTTCGAGGATCCTGCCAGTCTTTCCTGGATCCTTTTATCATCCTCTAGTCGGATGAATCTAAGGGCCCTGGTTCTTACCTCATCAAGATTCCTGCATGGGGTCATGACAAGATCATCATAGAATAATGAATCCCTAAGTAAACCCATTTTAAAGGCTTCCACAGCCGTAGCTATATCCAGATTAGGAATATCTAAGGATTCTTTACTAAACTTAGTGATATAATCTCTAAGTGATTCATTTTGACCTTGTGTTACCCTATATAGATCACTAGTTAAACGTTCAAATTTTCTACTACATGAGAATTGGCTATTAAACAGATTAACTAGATTAGCAAATGAAGTAATAGAGTAAGGGGGAAGACTTAGCAGCCATTTAAGAGCTGATCATGTGAGTGTGGATCCAAAACCCTTGCATAGACATGCTTCTTTTAACCTCTCAGGAATTGGATGATCTCCATCCTTTCTCTATACTGAGCTACATGCTCCTCTGGATCCGTTGAACCATCATACAACTTCATGGTTGGTATTTGGAACCTCTTTGGAATTTCTGCATCACAAATGGGTGGTGCAAAGCGAGATATCCTGTGGATTCCATCTGCAATTTCAGGAATGGGCTTAACCACTCCTGGAATGCTGGATATCATATCCTTTAGTTTCTGTAATTCCCTAGCCATAGCTTGATTGATACCTGCATCCTGCATAAAGCCATGGTTAGTGTTATAAGAATTATTCAAAGTGTTACCTCCCGAAGGATTCAAGTTTGGAATTCCAGATGTGAATCCATATTGACGAGATTCTGGTATGACTGAAGGGCCAGAAGAAGCAATGGTCTGCATTGGAATAAAGTCTCCTTGATGAACATCTGAACTTCCAGGTTGCACACTCCTTAAGAATCCTTGATCTTGAAAGATGTTGGATCCTTGATGTGCTGTGACTGGGGGTCTTGGAGGATAATCCATGGATCCGTAAACCTGAGATGAGGATCATTGAACCTGTGAGGATCCTTGGACCTGAGAGGATCCTTGAATCTGAGAGGATCCTTGAACCTGAGAGGATCCTTAAATCTGAGAGGATCCTTGAACCTGAGAGGATCCTTGAACCGTGTGCGTCCCCATATATCCTCCTGAGCTAACGAAGGATCCCTGATGCTGGAAAGAGGATCCTAAAGGCTGGAAGCAGGATCCTGAAGGCTGGAAGTGAGACCCTAAAGCCTGACTCATAGTTGTTGATCCATAACGCCTTCCCAATGGTCCACTCTGGTACTGGATGTCCGGAGCTACAGATTGCGGGGCGGTTATAGCTGGAGTGTCGAAATCCAGTGATCTAGGTATCAGAGGAAGGTGATCCTCCCCTGATTTCTTCTGTTTCTTGATGTAACCAATCCCCCAGAGGATCCTTTCGTTGGTTTTATCCTACTCTTGTATGTGATCCCTCATCTGCAAAATCAAAGTAAAAAGATCACTGTTAGTAGGGTTAGAAGAAACAGCAGAAGTTGGTGGTTTTGGGAAAATGGGGCTTTGTCTCTTTGCAGCATTTTCAGCATTCTTCTCGGATCCAAAAGGTGGTGGAGGCAAAGGTGGAACGCCCTGTGAAAAAGTGACTGCCGGCATAGAGCTTGAAGTGTTCTTTGCTGAAGAAGCCATATGGTTGAAGATAATGAACCGAAATGAACACAATGAGCAAAATTTTTCAGAAATGAAGCACCAATTGCCCCATGGTGGGCGCCAAACTGTTTTGGTCAAAAATCAAGCTAGGATAATGCAACCAAATCTTTTGTTGTGAGGTGTGATGCTTAAATCAATGAACAAATGTATGGATAACTTGCATATGAAATGAACAAGTGACACAAGGATTTATACGAGGAAAAAGCCCTTGATCAAGAGTTGATCTCCGGCATAAAAATCCTCGGGTGATGGAAACTACCGATCACCAACTACAATTAAACAAATGATTGTTACAACTCGGGATGATAACAAGCTTGTTACAAGGATCACTATAGTGCAATGTGTATGAAATTGCCAATGAACTGTTGAGAGCTGTTTTGAGTGTGTGTGTTTGCTTAATTTGTTCTAACTCAAGCTTGTTATCCCCTTTAAAAATAGAAATAACTTAAATAACTAACTATCCGCTAAATGTGCAAGCTCTACACGACTTCTAAAACAGTCACCAAGCCATGCACGTGCGGAATATTGAGGGCATACTCCCCAAGAATATCGGCAAGACCAAGTCCAATGCGTATACTCCTGCAAAACAAGCTTAAACATAGTGAAGGCAACCGTTAGCATAAGGATAACAATGAGGATCCTGGATCCTGATCCTGCAATGTCTTCTGAGGATCCTTAATTCAAACAGAATTGAGGATCCGTGATCCTAGCTGTACTTGAGGATCCGTGATCCTTAGGTTTAGAAAATCTATCCCTAACAGTGGGGAAATTGCCAAAGGCTCTAGGAGGAAAGGTTTTTATACTGGCAATGACTGATTATTTCTCTAAGTGGGTTGAAGCTGAGGCGTTTGTTCAAGTCAGAGACCAAGAAGTAGTATCCTTCATAAAGAGGAATATCCTGACTAGGTTTGGGGTACCAGCTGAGATAATTTGTGACAATGGCTCTCAGTTTATTAGTAAGAGGACAACCGATTTTTGTAAAAGTTGGGGAATCAAAATGATCACATCCACACCAGTACATCCTCAAGCAAATGGGCAAGCAGAGTCCTCAAACAAGATAATAGTCAACAATCTGAAGAAAAGATTAGGAGCTAAAAAATAAAGATGGGCAGAAGAATTACCCTTTGTTTTATGGGCCGATAGGACAACAGTGAAAAGTGCAACTTGGCAAACCCCATTTTCCTTAGTATTCGGAGCAGTGGCAGGAATCCCGATGGAGATGGTGATACCTACAGCAAGATCCAACCTCCAGGATCCTGAAAAGAATCCTGAAGCCCTGTGTCAAGAATTGGATACTATTGATGAGACAAGGGATGCAGTGTTTTGGTCAAAAAATCTGATGAGGATAATGCAACCAAACTCTTTGCTACGGGGTATGATGCTTGAAATGTGGAACAATGATAAGGATCACTTCAATGTAAATTGCACAAACGACACAAGGATTTATACGGGGAAAAAGCCCTTGATCAAGAGTTGATCTCCAGCACAAAAAACCCCGGGTGATGGAAACTACCGATCACCAAGCTCAAATAAATCAATAAATGTTTACAACTTCGGATAGTAACGAGCTAGGTACAAGGATCACTACGGTGAAATGTGTAAAAGTGTGTGAAAACTGTTAAGTGTTTGTCGAGAGTTTCAAGAGTGCAATTGTATGAGAGTGTGTGTAGCTGAAAATGGCTAAGTGTTCTAATTCTAGCTCGTCACCCCTTTAAAAATAGAAGTTAACTACAATAACAAACTATCCGACTTTTGTGCCAAGCTCCCACGTTCTCCACAACGTCCATTTCCAGTCAAACGTGTGCGAAATACCCGTGGAATATTCCATAGTAACGTTGCCAAGACCAAGTCAAGCTTGTTACTCCTGCGAAATAATACGAAACACAAACAAACAATCGTTAGTATGAGGATCCTTAAGGTGATCCATGATCCTGATCCTGAAGCTCTTCTGAGGATCACTATCTGTCACAGAAGTAAGGATCATTAATTAGGATAACAAGTAAGGATCACTAATTGTTAGAAAATCCTCCCCTAACAATTGCCCCCAAAATATAAGGAGTGATATGTTAAATGAGCGAATTATATTTTCTTGATCTTATCCGCAACTAACTATCGGAAATATAGCCGTTATTGTAGAACTATCCGTTGCAACCATGACGTCACAGAAGTGACAACCCTGCACAATCATGATTATAAATAGGAGATATAGATAGGATCGATTGCATTTAAAATTTCAGAGATACTCCCTTTATAACTGCATTCCGAAGATAAACAGGTATTCTCTCTTCATCTTCTTCCTTCTTTTGCTCTGTTTTCCGTCTCTTACCCTCATTCTATCAAAGATGTTGCTCCGGAACTCCCCAGCTAAGGATCATCCGAAAAACAGCCCACCGAAAAGCCAGGGGATCATCGAAGATTCCATAAAAGAACGCTGCTGTTTCAACGATGCACAGATTGATAGGATCCGCCACTGCTTCCCGGCGAACACCGAGTTTAGACCTTTTGATCCCAATGCCCTGAGTGATCATATTTCCGACAAGTGGGTTGCTTTTCCTGTCACTCCGTTCACCATAGGCTATACATATCCTTTTCCAGCCTTCACCCAATCTTTCTTTTCCCTAACCGGCATCTCTTATATCCAAGCCATGCCGATGATTTGGAGGGTTTTGTATACCCTTGAAAGGATCATCGAACAGGAAGGGATAGACCTAGGAATGTCAGAGCTGGGAGAGCTGTATGATCTTACTACCTTTGGTTCTCATCGTTATTTGTTCAAACGTAAGCCTGGTGAGGAACACCCGATCTTCAAAGCTACCAAAAATGATGCTAATTGGAAGCGGCGTTTCTTTTTCGTCAGGAGAGATTCTATTGATGACGGAAAGGATCTACCCAAGAAATGGGCTACCCATGGTAGGGTGGAGGATCCTGAGAAGGATCACCAGAGAACTTCTTTTGATATAAGGATCACTTATATATTTTTGCTTTCTTGTTATGCAGCTATCACCGTCTCACACCTTAGACTGTCTCCTGCTGCCAAAGAGAGACTCATCGCTTTCAAGAAACTTGATCCTGAAACAAGAACTTTCAAGACAACAACCCAAGACTCTCAGGAGGTATCCTCAGGCTCTGTCACGATGTCAAGTAAGTATCTTTGTTTAAAAATTTAAATAAATAGTGAAATATTAGTGAAGTAAAGATACTTATCTTGTTTTGGTTGTGTAGGTGCTGGAAAATCCACCAAGCCTGCTTCTCAATTCGACACGGCTGACCTTGATACTGTTAGACCCAGGAAGAAGAGGTCCACTACCAGTCCTAGCATCTCCATTCCCAAGGCACCCACTAAAGGAAGGGGTGGCAAAAAGAGAAAGACCTCCGAGGCAGAGGATCTGCAGGGTCTGCCTTTGATCCGTCACCAATTCCTCGAGTACTTCAATGATGTAAGGATCACTGTATCTGCCTGTATATCCTGCTGGCATATCCTGCTGACATATCCTGCTAATTTGAGGATCACTTGGTCCTGACCTTATCTTATCTTTTATCCCCTTTGCAGAAATTCGCTGAGATTGAGGACTATGTGGGGAGCGTCGAGGAGCAAGACAAGAAGATTGCTGACCTCCAACAAGTTGGAGTGCTAAAGGACCTCAAAATTGCTGATCTTCAGAAGGAACTCCAAGATGCCAAGACTAAGACGGCTAAACTTCTGATCGACCTTGACTATGAAAAGCATGATCTCATAGAAGGTGCAAAGGTCTCTGCTGCCATCACAATGTATCAGACAAAACTGAAGATGGCCCAGGAGGCTCAAGATCCTAACTTTGACAGAAGCGGCTGGGATGTTGAGGGCTGGAAAGCAAGGTTGGCTGATCTTGAAGATGATGAAGAGGCTGAGGAAGTTTTGGCGATTGAAGCTGGAGGCAAGGGTGAAGGTGGTGAAACAAGTGGAGCCGGAGGTGGTGATGCAGGGAAGGTTTAGGATGCATGATTGGGCGATGATGGAAACTTCTAGACATAGCCGGAGCCCAATTTTTTTTAGTTTGATGGTTGTTTTGTTGAACAATTTGATGGTTTGTACTGAACAATAGTTTTTAGGATTAAGGATCATGTATGATCCTTTGGACAATAGGCAGGATTGCAGATGGTGGAGGGATCCTCTGTTTGGGGGATGAAGCCATTGTGATCCTGCCGCCTTTATATTCCTACACTACTTTTGAACCTATTATCATGGACACCCTTTACCTACCCCAGCGGACGGGCCACGTATTGCTGGTAGATGCTCGGGGTAGGTAATTTTGACAACCTTTAAAGGGCTAGTCTTTTGTTAATAAATAAAATCTTAATCTTTTGTCGCTTATCTTGTATTGTTATCCTTTTTTATTCTTTAATTCTCAATTGTTTTGATGTACACTTATTTGAATAAACAATTTTGAATAAGTCAGATTGAAAATACTTAGGATATGATCCATGATCAAACATCCTATAGTTAAAGAATCCCAAAAAGTAATATATTTTAAGGATCACAAGTTTAGTTGTCAAATTTTAAGGGTTATTCAAATAAACAATGAATAGAATTAAAAAGAGTTAAGGATCATACCTGAGGATCCAAGTTAGGATCCTAACCATAATCAGGATAACTATAAGATAAATCTTAGAGAAAAGTAAGGATCAAGGATCCCTAGTTGCTTATCTTCAAGGACCTGAAAATAGAGCATAACTTGGGACTAAGCCAATATAAGATAAGAGTTAGCAACTGGGGACAAGCCCAAGGATAACTGGGGACAAGCCCAAGGATAACTGGGGACAAGCCCAAGGATCGTATGTAAACTGGAGTATGGCCCTAACTGGCGACTATCCAAACTTAGTGACATGAGAATGCCAAAACCTTAGCTAACGTGAAAACGTTAGAAACCTTAGGAACGGATGTATGGTACGTCTACCATTATACGTAGGATCCTAGGTATAGCCAGTACAATGGAATTATCAGCCCCTAAAGCGAGTACTGGTCCCACTGCCTTGAACTATACCAGGATCATCATGCGCTACAGGCGGAACTGGGGTCAAGCCCAAATAGCTGGGGTCAAACCCAAGTAACGGATTGCTTCAGCAGATAACCAATATTTTGCTAAGGATACCTGAACTTTCAAAACTTAAAATCACGTGAGAGATGGATAAAGGACACATGATCCTTATCCTTATATGAGAAAATAAAGAAATGAAATAGTTCAAGATTAGGATGTTACCAAAGTAAGGATCACCGATACTTTAAGGATCCTTCAAGGATACCCCTAACGTAAGGATCATCTGTGCCATGAGGATCCTGCTCACATGAAATATTTCTTCAAGTGGACAGCATTCCAAGCTCTTGGTAGCAAATCACCTTCCATGGTTAGCAATCTATATGCCCCCTTTCCTACTTCAGCTTCAATCAAATAAGGGCCTTCCCACTTTGGAGCCAATTTCCCATCAGCAGGATTGGTGGTATTCTGAAATGCTTTCCTTAATACCATATCTCCAACTTGAAACTTCCTGACCCTGACATTTTTGTTGTAGGCACCAGCCATTCTTTGTTGATAATTGGCCATCCTTATCCTAGCCAGATCCCTGATTTCCTCAATAGTATCCAGGTCTTGGGCCAAGTTCTCATCATTTTCCTTAGGATCACGGGTACTTGTTCTAGCAGTTGGAACCACCATTTCTGTTGGGATCACTGATTCTGCCCCAAATACCAAAGAGAATGGTGTTTGACCAGTAGCATTCTTAGGGGTTGTCCTATCAGCCCAAAGCACATAAGGTAGTTCTTCTGCCCATTTCCCTTTCTTGGATCCAAGCTTCTTCTTCAAATTGTTGATGATGATCTTGTTGGATGATTCTGCTTGACCATTAGCTTCTGGGTGGACTGGTGTTGATGTTATCATCTTAATCCCCCAGCTGTCACAAAAGTTAGTGGTTCTGCCCCCAATAAATTGGGAACCATTATCACATATAATTTCAGAAGGAATTCCAAATCTAGTTATAATATTTCTTTTAATGAAGGATATAACTTCCTTTTCTCTGACTTGGGCAAAAGCTTCAGCCTCTATCCACTTGGAGAAGTAATCGGTCATAGCTAGCATGAACACTTTTCCACCAGGTGCCTTAAGGAGCTTACCAACTATATCCATACCCCATCTCATAAATGTACCTCAAGATACCTGATCCCCATATGCCTAGCAATTTGCAAACCAGCAATTAAGGCTTCATATTCAGCCTCATTGTTAGTGGTTTGGAACTCACAAGCTATAGAGTGGGGTATTATGTCCCCCTGTGGCGATTTTAGTAGTATTCCAAGCCCTGTGCCTTTTACATTTGAGGATCCATCAGTATAGAGTATCCAAGGATCCTTGGTCTCCTCTAGCTGCTGGACTTCTAACTCAGCTTCTTTTTGTAAATCACTACTGAAATCAGCCACAAAGTCGGCTAATGCTTGGGATTTGATGGCTGTCCTAGGCTCATATCTTATATCATAGGCACTAAGCTTCACTGCCCACTTAGCCATCCTTCCTGACATCTCTGGTTTCCTGAGGACATTCTTAATTGGAAAATTAGTTTTAACAACAATAACATGAGTTTCAAAATAATGTCTCAACTTAGTGGATGCCATAATTAATGCAAGAATAAGCTTTTCAAGGTGTGAATACCTGGATTCGGCATCAAGTAAACTTTTACTTACATAATAGACAGGGTGTTGTGTACCTTCGTGATCCTTAACAAGGACCGCACTTACTGCTTTTGAGGATACTGCAAGATATAAGGATAGCACATCGCCTTTTTCTGGTTTCATCAAGGCCGGGGCTGAGGATAGGTAATCTTTGAGAGCTCTTTAGGCATTTTCATGCTTCTCCGTCCACTCAAATTTCTTGTTCTTCCTTAGGATATCATAGAATTCTTTGCACTTCTCTGAGGATTTGGATATAAATCTGTTCAAAGCTGCTATCCTGCCTGTTAGCCTTTGAACATCCTTAGCATTAGCCGGAGATTTGATATTCACTATAGCTTTGATTTGTTCCGGGCTAGCTTCAATGCCTCTCTTGGTCACCATGTAACCTAAGAATTTACCTGCTTTAACACCAAAGTGACATTTTGAAGGATTAAGTTTCATGTTATATTTGTCAAGGATATCGAATGCTTCCTCCAAGTCCCTTAGGTGATCCTCAGCTTTTATGGATTTTACCACCATATCGTCTATGTAAACCTCCATAGTTTGTCCAATCTGATCCTTGAACATCATATTCACTAGCCTTTGATAAGTTGCACCTGCATTTCTTAGTCCGAACGGCATAGCAATATAACAGTATATACCAGTTGGAGTCATGAAGGCTGTATCCTCTTGATCGGATGGTTCCATTTGGATTTGTTGAAATCCAGATAAAGCATCCATAAAAGTTAACAGTTCATGACCCGCAGTTGCATCTACCATGGAGTCAATGTGGGGTAATGGGAAAAGATCCTTGGGACATGCCTTATTTAAATCTGTAAAATCGACACATACCCTCCACTTTCCGTTTTTCTTTTGAACAACAACCACATTGGCCAACCATCTTGGATACTTGATCTCTCTAATCATACCTGCCCGGAGCAATTTCTCTACCTCTTCCTGGATAATGGCATTTCTTTCCGGTGCAAACTTTCTTCTCCTTTGATGGATTGGTTTGAAGGACCTATCAATGCCAAGTTTGTGAGTGATTACATCTTTAGATATGCCTGTCATGTCTTCGTGTTTCCATGCAAAGGTAGTCTTTCTCCTTTTGAGGAAGGATACGAGGTCTTCTTTCATTTCGCCAAGGATCCCTGATCCGATATAGATTTTGGACTCAGGATCATGAGGATCCATGAGGATTTCTATCACATCCTGCTCTCTTGCCTCCAAGACATCCCTTGGAGGATACTTTGATTGCTATTGCTCCCTTGACTTTGAAGCTGGTTTCATCGATGAAGTATAGCAATTCTTAGCCTCCTGCTGATCACTATCAATCTTGACTATTCCCCAAGGACTAGGGAGCTTCACACATTGATGGTAAGTTGATGGGACTGCCTTCATATCGTGTATCTAGGGCCTGCCAAGGATAACATTACAACAAGATAAACAGTCAATAACACAAAATTTTTGATAAGAGTGTAGGCCTTCGATGTATATTGGGAGCTTAATGTCCCCCAGGGTATTCTTAGTTTCGCCACTAAATCCCACGAGTACGGAGGATCTTGGTATGATATCTGATTCAGGAATACCCATCTTCTTTAGAACATCAAGCTGGATAATGTTCACTGAGCTTCCTCCGTCTATAAGGATCTTGTGCATCTGCTGGAGGTGCCGGAGCTTTCTCAGGGATCCTTTCAGGATCCTGAGTCCTTGACTTTTTTCTTCCCAATAATTCTTTCAGATGTCCCTTGCTCAACAAGTATCCAATTTCCTTTCTTAGTGCAATGCATTCTTCTGTAAGATGCCCAAAATCTTCATGGTATGCACACCACTTTGATTTATCCTTAGTTGCAGCTGGCCTATCATTCTTTCTGGGCCATCTGGCTTTATCACCTAGATTCTGCATCGCAAGGATTAATTCATTGTTATCAACAGAAAAACAATATTCAGAGATTGGAGGATAATCCTCATCATCCTCTTCTTGATCAACAGCATGCACGTTCTGGTTATCAGATCTGTTATCGGATCTGAACTTGTTATTCCTGAATGAGGATCCTTGCTTATCCTGCTTTGAGGATCCTGCTAACCTCTCCTGGATCCTTTTGTCATCCTCTAGCCGGATGAACCTAAGGGCCCGGGTTCTTACCTCATCTAAGTTCCTGCATGGTGTCATAACAAGATCATCATAAAACAACGAATCCCTAAGCAGTCCCATTTTGAAGGCTTCGACAGCCGTAGCTATATCCAGGTTTGGAATGTCTAAGGATTCTTTACTGAATTTGGTAATGTAATCCCTTAATGATTCATTATGACCCTGGGTTATCCTATATAGATCACTAGTTAATCGTTCAAATTTTCTACTTCAAGAAAACTGATTATTAAATAGGTTAACTAGATTAGCGAATGAGGTAATAGAGTAGGGGGAAGACTTAGCAGCCATTTGAGAGCTGATCCAGTAAGAGTGGATCCGAATCCTTTGCACAGGCATGCTTCCTTTAACCTTTCTGGGATTGGATTGATCTCCATCCTCTCCCTGTATTGTGCTATGTGTTCTTCAGGATCCGTCGAACCATCATACAGCTTCATAGTTGGGACATGGAACCTCTTGGGTATCTCAGCATCACAGATTGGTGGTGCAAAACGAGATATCTTGTGGCTCCCATCTGCAATCTCTGGGATAGGTTTGACCACTCCTGGAACACTTGATATCATATCCTTCAACTTTTGCAATTCTCTGGCCATGGCATGATTGATACCTGGATCCTGCATAAGGCCATGGTTAGTAGTATAAGAATTATGAAAAGTGTTACCTCCCATTGGATTCAAATTAGGAAGAATGGATGTTAATACATATTGTTGGGGCTCTGGAATGATCGAAGGACCAGTAGAAGCATTGGTCTGCATTGGAATAAAATCTCCCTGATGGACATCTGAACTTCCTGTTTGCAAACTCCTCAAGGATCCTGGCATCTGGAAGGATCCCTGAAACTGGGACGATCCTGGAACAAAGGAGGATCCTTGAACCTGGGATGATCCTGGAACAAAGGAGGATCCTTGAACCTGGGATGATCCTGGAACAAGGGAGGATCCTTGAACCTGGAACGATCCTGGAACTAAGGAAGATCCTTGAATCTGCTGCGCTCCTGAGTATCCTCCTGAATTCATGAGGGATCCCATATGCTGAGGATAGGATCCCGCTGGCTGGAAATATGAACCTGATGCCTGGGTCACTGTTGTTGTTCCGTAGTGCACTCCTTTTGGTCCACCCATATATTGAACATCTGGAACCACTGATGACTGAGAAGTAATCACCGGAGTATCAAAATTCAAAGATTTGGGCACCAGTGGGGAATGATCCTCTGCCGTTTTCTTTTGTTTCTTGAGATCTCCGATTTCTCTGAGAATCCTTTCATTGGTCTTATCCTGTTGCTGTATATGATCCTTCATCTGCAAAATCAAAGTAAACATGTCACTAGTAGTGGGAGTGTAAGAAGCAGAAGAAGTTGGAGGTTTGGAGAAAATGGGAGTTGGTTTCTTCTCGGCATTTTTCTGAGGTCCAGAAGGTGGTGGAGGCAAAGGTGGAATGCCCTGAGATGAATTGACCGCAGACATTGCAGTAGAGGTATTCTTCAATGATGAAGCCATGTATTTGTATGCAATGAACCGGAATTATCACCAACAGAAAAACTTCTTAAGAATGAAGCACCAATTGCCCCACGGTGGGCGCCAAACTGTTTTGGTCAAAAAATCTGATGAGGATAATGCAACCAAACTCTTTGCTACGGGGTATGATGCTTGAAATGTGGAACAATGATAAGGATCACTTCAATGTAAATTGCACAAATGACACAAGGATTTATACGGGGAAAAAGCCCTTGATCAAGAGTTGATCTCCCGCACAAAAAACCCCGGGTGATGGAAACTACCGATCACCAAGCTCAAATAAATCAATAAATGTTTACAACTTCGGATAGTAACGAGCTAGGTACAAGGATCACTACGGTGAAATGTGTAAAAGTGTGTGAAAACTGTTAAGTGTTTGTCGAGAGTTTCAAGAGTGCAATTGTATGAGAGTGTTTGTAGCTGAAAATGGCTAAGTGTTCTAATTCTAGCTCGTCACCCCTTTAAAAATAGAAGTTAACTACAATAACAAACTATCCGACTTTTGTGCCAAGCTCCCACGTTCTCCACAACGTCCATTTCCAGTCAAACGTGTGCGAAATACCCGTGGAATATTCCATAGTAACGTTTCCAAGACCAAGTCAAGCTTGTTACTCCTGCGAAATAATACAAAACACAAACAAACAATCGTTAGTATGAGGATCCTTAAGGTGATCCATGATCCTGATCCTGAAGCTCTTCTGAGGATCACTATCTGTCACAGAAGTAAGGATCATTAATTAGGATAACAAGTAAGGATCACTAATTGTTAGAAAATCCTCCCCTAACATGCAGCAAGGTTGAGAATGGCGGCATACCAACAGAGGATATCCAGAGCATACAACAAGAACCTAGGGACTAGAAGATTTCAAGTTTGAGATTGGGTATTAAGAAAGGCTTTTCAGAATACTATTAATCCTGGTGATGGAAAGTTAGCTCCTAAGTGGGAAGGACCTTATGAGATTGAATCGGAATCCGGAAAAGGAGCATACCGGCTTAAGAATATGGAGGGAGATATACTACCAAGATCCTGGAACGCTATACACCTCAAAGCCTATTTCAAATGAGTTTAGAATTTAATTTCTAACTCAAGATGGTATGAATTCTATCTCTTTTAAATATAATTCTATTTTATTTGAACCCAGTACTGACTTAAGCATCGGAGGGGTGTTAGCCAGCCTAACACCCACCTTAGTTTAAGGTTGTTTTGCAGAATATGCTTCGGGATATAACTTCAGGATATGCACTCAGGAAAATTCGAAAGATTAGAGGATTGACCCCTCTCTCATGATTAAGTGATCCGGATCCCTTCACAGGTTTAAAGGTATTCACCTTTCTCTCGAATTGGGTTTAAACACCCCGCCTAGAGTGCAAGTTATCCAGGGATAGTTCAAGATAGCGGGACCAGTCCATGTAAAAGTGGCTGACAATTTCGTTATTGTTGGCTATATACAGGATCCTAAAGGTATATGAGGATTGATCACCCTCTCTCACGAAAGGGTATTTTCATACTCTCTAAGGTTTAAAGGTTTTCGCCTTTCTAAGTCTTGGAGTTTATACACTCCCGCCTGTAGCGCATGAAAATTTGGGATTTTCCCCAGAATACCTATGGGTTTATCCCCAGAATATTGAGGATCTATCTCCAGGATATTTAGGGTTTATCCCCTGTGATACTAAAGTTATACATAAAGTGTGAAATCAGTTGTGATCACAAGAGTTCCTAAGTATTTGACAATGACATGAACAGGGGACATTTCTACTAAGGCATTATGAAAGGCTCCAAGGATCAGGCTAGGGCCTAGTCCACTAAGTATCCCAGACTGGGGACATCTTCGATGGAAAGCTTGCAAAAGGATCGAAGTTTAAGGATAGGGTTGTACTCTATATCTGGTATAATCTTTCCTTTTTTCCTTTAAAAGCCTTGTCTAAATTGTCTGAATTTCTGAAACTATGTTTAACAAAAGTTTGGTTATAACATTTACGAGTATCCTGATCAGGATATATTCTCAGGATATTTTCTCATGATATATTCTCAAGATATATTCTCAGGATATATTTTGGGATATCCGGTCAGAATGTTTGAAATAATACACTAAGATTGAAAATTGAAGCTGTATTCGAATCAAACAATAAGCTTTGCAAAATAAAAATGAACAACGATGGATAAAGCCAAAAGAAAGTTAGTTTATTTTTGTGCTTTTGGTTTCGTCTCAAACGGAGACCCATCCACCAAAAGCATGATTAGTTTTGTACCATAACTACTTAACAGTTGAAGGTTTCATATCAAACCAAGACCCATCCACCTCCAACTGTTATATTGTTCAAAATAAACCATAATAATTGATGACCAAGGGCTTCATCCTGAAACTCAGGACCCATCCACCTTTGGCCATCATATTATCTTAATGCAGGAAATTAAAATTGTTCAACAGACAGGAAAAAGAAATTGTTCAAAGACCACAAACTACCAAATTTAAAAAATGGGCTCCGGCCTCAGCATCAACATCCACCAGCGCCCATTTCGCTGCTCTCAAGGGGCAGCACCCTCTTCGACCATGGCTTCATCAGCACCAGTATCTGCTCCAGTATCCTTAGCAGCTTCACCACCAGCATTAGCCACCTTCTCGGCCACCTTAGAAGGCTCCTCAACAGCAGGCTTCGCAGGATGCTCCACGGGATTGCCACCGAGATCCCTCAACTTCGCCTCCTAAGCTTTAACATTCCACGAAGGGAATCCAAGGCCCATGGTCTTGGCCATTTTTAACCTGGCCTGGAGGCGAGAGATAACGACAGAACCCTTAAGGCTTTCCCTATAAGAGGCCATGTCCTGTTCATGTTGAACCTGGGCTGCATCATATTTAGCCTGGGCCTCTTGGGTAGCCTTCTTGAGGGCGGCTTGATGTTCTTGGATCATCGCCTTGTATTTGTATTCATAGTGTTGTGATTTGGCGGCGGCGATTGCTGCTTGATCTGCAATGGTGGCCTCTGCCTTCCTCAACCTAGCCTCCAGCATCTTGTTCAGACCTCATGAATCCTCGTACAGGAACACCAACCGTTCAAGACCATGCAAACGAGTGAACAGGTATCAGTATGTGTACTCAAAATATATAATCAATATATGTGTACAGGATATAGGACGAGGATACCTACCTGATTGAGGAAGCCAGTCATGAATTTGCTGGACTCCGAGAATCTGTGGTTCTCAAATGGAAAGTCGTCTGAGGCAGCAGGGGAGTCTGGCTCCTTTCTCTTACGGGAACTGGAGCTGCGTGGCTTTGAAGCAGTGGAAGGCTTGGAAGCAGTGGAAGGCTTGGAAGCAGTGGCGGCTTTGGAGCTGGTGGGTTTCGATGTGACAGTTGGTTTAGGATTCGCTTCCTGCTTGACTTGCACATGGCCAGAATAGCTATCCAATTCCTCGAGTTCGAATCCTTCAAGATTTATGACCGACACTGTGCAAAGGGGAGAAACACTCAGTCTTCATATATATTTATAGAATATAATTTGTAAAATTATACTTACCAGACATGTTGGAACTTGATCTTTGGCTTGAGCTTGTGAATAACAGGGTAAAGGTCCTTTCACTTTCCGGGAGCTTGTAGATCTCCTTTATTCTTCCTTCTGATTCAGCACTTGGGGGAGCCAATTCCTTGAAGTTCACTACAAAAAATAAATATATCAGGATATCAGTTCAAGATATAGTCTCAAGATACGACTGGGGATATTCCTAAAACCCTAAATCCTACCCGAGGTCAACCACTCTACTGGCAGGTCAAAACCCTTAGCGATGGAATCCCTTTTTACGAAAAAGAACTTTCTTTGCCACTGATCTTCGTTCTTAGTAGCCTTGAGGATCAAGGGGTTCTTAGAAGTGGAGAAGAGGAGAAAACGGCTGTTACCATTGGACCTTAGACGATATGCCATCGGAAGATCTTCGATGCACTGGTCAGGCACGTGACGAGCTTTAATTTGGTCCAAGGTAACTAGTACACGCCAAACCATAGGCATGATTTGGGCATAACTAAGGCCGGTAAGATCAAAAAAGCGAGATATGAAGGTTGGGAATGGATATCGGAGCCCTATTGAAAAAGGATAAGCGAAAAAGCATACCCACTCGTCAGAATAAAAGTCCGATCAGACCTCTCGGTCAAACAGACGAATGATTGCTCCGGCAGGGAAGGCACCGGAAGTTTATAAGGTTGCAATATCAGCATTATCGAACGAACACACCTCCTTAGAGGGTTCTTTTAGTAGGTTCTGTTCACGGAAGGTAGGAACAGAGTCTGTCGTTTGGGATCTTGTTCGGCTGGCCATGGAGGATCTTAGTAAGGAAAAGACAGAAGAGAAAGGGAAGAAGAATACCTGAAATTTGCTTGGATTGTTATGATCATAAAGCAAACGGTTCGAGTAGATATAGGCTGGATATAGGGAGGTGTTGAGTAAATAACGCGTTGGAAGTTGTAGCTTGTCACTTCAACCAACGTTTCATCTTAATTGCCTCGATTCACGAAATAAGATTTTTAAAATATATCCGTTGGAATTGGTATACCAACAGATATATTTTGGGGAAAATTGTTATGGGTGGTTTTCTGCTTATATATCCTGGACAATATTCTGACTATGTTTCTTTTATTGTTATCAGGATACCGGATCAGGATATTGGTAACAACCTGGTACAGTATCCTGGTAGTGACTAATTAATTCACGTGCAGATTAATGAAGCAAGTCTATAACGTTCAAGTGGACCTGTTCTCCCAAAGACTCGGGCTAATCTGTTGAAATAGGAACGTTGAAGCCGGAAGAGGTGGACTACAGCGTTCACCAAGGGAATATTCGCTATATCCCGGATTTGTAGGCTAGTTAGCTAGCTTTGTTTTACTATAAATAGGATTGATCGGATCAGATAAGAACACACACAATTCTTCGAACACTCTTACTCTCTCTAGCTGCAATCACTCACAGTACACTTACACTTGTATTCAAATCGTATTGTAACACCTAGTTGATCCGTATCATATCCTGCACTGTATCTTGATATTTGAAGTAATAAGAAGAACAAGGCAACTGCGATTGTCAGCTCCCGAGGTTTTATGCCGGTGATCTAGATTGATCAAGGGCTTTCCTCGTATATCCCGTGTCACCCTTTACCTTTTTGCTCATTGTTTGATTATAGGTACAGCTCGATATCCAGAGCCGTATCCTGAAAACTGTTTTTATTAACAACTTAACCAGCATATTTTTCACAAACACTTCTAGCACACTACCTCACTTAACTAATTTGATCACTTAATTACTTAGGTAATTTTTTACCAAAACAACAGGGATAATGGTTCACCATCCTCGGGTTTCATCAATAAAGGTGCAGTTGAAAGATACTGCTTCAATTCCTGCAAGGCTGCATCATGCTTCTCTCCCCATTCAAATCTCTTATTCTTCTTCAGGATATCATACAATTCCTTGCACTTTTCCGAGGATCTCGATATAAACCTGTTTAACGCTGCTACTCGTCCTATTAGTCTTTGTACATCTTTCATGTTTGAAGGTGACTTGATATCTAGGATAGTTTTAATCTGTTCTGGGCTGGCTTCGATCCCCCTTTTAGTCACCATGTATCCTAGAAACTTTCCTGCCCCCACTCCAAAATGGCACTTGGCAGGATTTAGTTTCATGTTGTACTGGTCCAGGATATCGAATGCTTCTTCAATATCCTGGAGATGATCCTCAGCCTTCTTAGATTTTACCACCATGTCATCAATGTATACCTCCATGGTGTCCCCCAGTTTGTCTTTGAACATCATGTTCACCAATCTCTGGTATGTTGCACCTGCATTTTTCAAACCAAAAGGCATAGCAGTATAAATACATGTTGGTGTCATGAAAGCAGTATCCTCCTGGTCTGAAGGTTCCATTTGTATTTGCTGGAATACTGAGGATGCATCCATGAAGATTAACACTTCATGATCGGCAGTAGCATCCACCATTGAGTCGATATGAGGCAGGGGGAATGGGTCCTTAGGACATGTTTTGTTCATGTCTGTGTAATATACACAAACTCTCCATTTCCCATTTTTCTTTTGGACTACAACTACATTTGCAAGCCATTTGGGAAATTTGACTTCCCTAATCATCTTGCTCTTTAATGATCTTTCAACCTCTTCCTGAATGATCGTGTTCCGTTCAGGTGAAAACTTCCTTCGTTTCTGTTGGACAAGCTTGAAAGACATGTTTCCATGCGAATGTTGACATCCTGCGTTTCAAAAAGTTAGTCAATTGGTCTTCAATATCTTGAGGGATATTGGTTCCTACGAGCACCGAGATATCTGGATTATCCTGATCCAGGATAATTTTCTTAACATCCTGCTCTGAAGCCTCCACGATATCCTGGGCTCGTATCTTTAATTGCTATCCTGCTTTAGGCTTTGTTGAGGATTTCATTGAAGAAGAATAACACTCCTTTGCTTCTTGTTGATCACTTTCCACCTTGACAACCCCACAAGGGGTAGGGATCTTGATACATTGATGATAGGTTGATGGCACAGCCTTCATATCATGGATCCATGGCCTGCCCAATATAATATTGTAGCAGGATAAGGAATCCATGACACAGAAGGGTTGCATTGAGTTGACCCTTTCAACATACACTGGTAGCTTTATTTCTCCCACAGTATTCCTGGCCTCTCCACTGAACCCGACAAATACAGTAGATTTTGAACTGATATCCATTGGGGAAACATTCATCCTTTTCAGCGTTTATAGCTGAATAATGTTGACAGAACTGCCATTATCCACCAGTATCATGCGCACAAAGTGATTAGCAACATATAAAGTTATTACCAAACCGTCATGATGGGGATCCTGGACAGTATCCCTGTCATCACTGTCAAACGTTATCACTTTATCGGTTGTGAGGGTTGTCGTCTTGGTCGGCTTATCTCCTTTTTCTGTCTTAGCCTCCTTTGCATGTCTTTTAGCTGCAGAATAAGAGGTCCCACAGATATCGGATCCTCCTGAAATAAAGTTAATTATCTTGGCATCCGCAAGAGGTGATGCTGCTCGTTCAGGATCCTTC
Organism: Helianthus tuberosus; assembly: GCA_030545235.1. Lineage (NCBI taxonomy): Eukaryota > Viridiplantae > Streptophyta > Magnoliopsida > Asterales > Asteraceae > Helianthus > Helianthus tuberosus. The sequence continues at coordinate 30,526,392 of CM060397.1, forward strand.
TCAGTATCCTGACCCTTATTCTTCTTTCTTCCCAGGAGATCCTTCAGATATCCTTTGCTCAGGAGATAGCTTATTTCCTTCCTCAGAGCAATGCAATCCTACGTAACATGCCCAAAATCCTCATGGAAGGCACACCACTTGGACTTATCCTTCCAGTCAGCTTTTTGTTGGTTCTTCCTAGGCCACCTCGCTTTATCTCCCAAACCCTGCATAGCATACATTAGTTCAGGTATATTAACAGAAAAACAATATTCTGACAACTCAGGATACTCCTCAGGATCCTCGTCTTCAACAACATTCACTTTCTTGCTGTCATTCCTGCCATATGGCTTAGAGCGATATGGTTTGTATGAGGATTCTGACTTCCTGTTAGTTGATTCATAGGTTGAGGATGAATTCATCCTCTCTTGCATCTTCTTGTCATCCTCCAGCCGAATATATCTTAAAGCCCTGTTTCGAGCCTCATCCAGGTTCCTGCAAGGATTCATTACAAAATCCTGATAAAATTGGGAATCCTTTTGCAATCCCCTTTTAAAGGCCTGCACAGCTGTTGCAACATCAAGGTGTGGGATATCGAGAGATTCCCTGCTAAACTTGTTCACATATTCCCTCAAGGATTCCTGAGGTCCTTGAATTATCCTGTAGAGATCACTGGTTAGTTTTTCAAAACTTCGACTGCAAGAAAATTGACTATTAAACAAATTGACTAAATGAGCAAACGATGTAATTGAATGAGGTGGAACATTCAAGAGCCATTTTAAGGCTGATCCTGTTAAGGTAGAACCAAAACCCTTGCAGAGGCATGCTTCCTTGAGATCTGGAGGGATAGGATTAATTTCCATCCTTTCCCTATACTGAGCGATATGATCTTCAGGATCCGTAGTTCCGTCATAGAGCTTCATGTTGGGGGTTTGAAATCTTTTTGGGATTTTAGCATCACAAATAGGATATGCAAACCGGGATATCCTGTGGCTATCTTGGGATACTTCTGGAATTGGCTGAACCACCCCAGGTACACTGGATATCATGTCCTTCAGTTTCTGAAGCTCCCTAGAAAATGCTGATGTCATACCTGCATCCTGCAAAGATCTAAGACCATTAGTAACAGGAGTATTAGTATTATTAGACACGGTACCAGTCTGAGGATTCTGGCCATATCCTGAAGCTTATCCTAAGCTTCTCACATTTGACACCCTGACCGAAGAGGGTATCTCAGGAGTATGATTCTGAGTATGGCTAGGCACAATATTGCCCCTGTTATCCTCGGAATACACTGCCAAACTGAAGTTCAAAGCCCTGGGCTGCAAGGGAGTGACGGTATCCTAAGCAGGCCCGCTTGAGCTGGATTTCAAGAGTTGTATCTCTCTCATCAGCATTTGGTTAGTCTCCTGCTGTTGCTTCATCTGATCTTGTATACTACCAAACAAGTCAGAATTTCATCATTTGAAGCCAAAATTGGAGTACCCCCTGAGACAGCAGATCCTTGAACATTCCGAGTGGGGATAACATCCCGAGCCACATGAGTTTCAGTTCTTCTTAAAAGATCTTGAGGCTGTGAAGAGGCTTGTGTCCTCGGAGGTGGTGGGAGCACCAAACCAATGGTTGCAGAAGTTGTGGCAGACACGGTAGAAGAGCTCATGTTTGATCTTGAGGCCATTGAAAATAGTGTAGCAAAAAGCTTTGAAAACAGAAAACCAAGTAATGATTTTGCAAAAGTTTTTAGTAGAAATAGCACCACTTGCCCCACAGTGGGCGCCAAATTGTTTTGGTCAAAAATTACCTAAGTAATTAAATGATCAAATTAGTTAAGTGAGGTCGTGTGCTAGAAGTGTTTGAGAAAAATATGCTGGTTAAGTTGTTAATAAAAACAGTTTTCAGGATACGGCTCGGGATATCGAGTTGTACCTATAATCAAACAATGAGCAAAAAGGTAAAGGGTGACACGGGATATACGAGGAAAGCCCTTGATTAATCTAGATCGCCGGCATAAAACCTCTGGAGCTGACAATCGCAGCTGCCTTGTTCTTCTTATTACTTCAAATATCAGGATACAGTGCAGGATACGATACGAATCAACTAGTTGTTACAATACAATTTGAATACAAGTGTAAGTGTATTGTGAGTGATTGCAGCTAGAGAGAGTAAGAGTTTTCGAAGAATTGTGTGTGTTCTTATCTGATCCGATCAATCCTATTTATAGTAAAACAAAGCTAACTAACTAGCCTACAAATCCGGGATATAGCGAATATTCCCTTGGTGAACGTTGTAGTCCACGTCTTCCGGCTTCAACGTTCCTATTTCAACATATTAGCCTGAGTCTTTGGGAGAACATGTCCACTTGAACGTTATAGACATGCTTCATTAATCTGCACGTGGATTAATTAGTCACTACCAGGATACTGTACCAAGATGTTACCAATATCCTGATCCAGTATCCTGATCACAATAAAAGAAACATAGTAAGAATATTGTCCAGGATATATAAGCAGAAAACCACCCATAACAAATGTCACCTGAAGACCGAGCTTTTCACTAAAATAAAGGGTTTAAAAATAAAAAGGGTTTTGGTGGGTAAAGGGTGTTTGTTTTGTGGGTTTAGAAATGAAAAGGTTTAGGCTCAAAGGAGTTAACTAGGGGGATTTTGGGTAGGTTAAAAGAAAAAGAAAAATAATGGTGTTGAAAAGAAAAAGGGTTAGTCCTAATGTCTCCATCATTTACTTACTTGGGTTTAAGTTGGCCAGGACCGGGAATGTATCGTCATGGCAAGTTCTAGAGTCGTAAGAAACCAAGCGGCTATTCACACAAGAAACGAAAAATGAGCATTTAGTTTAAAGATGTATATTTGTATGCTCAATAAAGGCTCAAAACTCACTTTTTGTGGGAATGAGTTTATAATGTGATCAAGTATATATAATCAAATTTTAGCTAGATTTGTCATGCCGTTTCATAATTTTCTTATGTTGGTTCTTTTTATCATGACGCTATCGGTTGTAAATTTGTAAAAATATAACCTTTTTAGAACTTGTTACTCCCAAATTAAACCAAGACAAGTAAAAAAAATGAAAAGTTTTTGAAAAAATTTGGGGTGATTAGCGGTTCCAATAGAGTTTTGTGTAAGGCTTGTTTTTAGGACTTGCAAAATTCAAGGTTTTAGCATCCCCCCCCCCCCCACACTTAAATTACACATTGTCCTCAATGTGTCCCAAAAATAAGTTTTTAGGTTGATTGAATGTGTAAAAAGGTGTTAAAAACAAGATTTTATGTTACTAGGCGTCTGGACACGGGCCCGTGTTGGTCCGGGCACGGCCCCGTGTTCAGATTTCCAGTATCATAATTAACAGAAGCCTGGGCACGGGGGCGTGTTCATTGAACACGGCTGCGTGTCCAGTTATCTGAACTGGGCATTTTCTGCAGAACCTTGGGCACAGGGCGTGTTGGGCTGAGCACGGCCCCGTGCTGAACTTGCAGTAATGAAGAAAAATTGTCGGGAGGCTCTGTTTTTGTGCATGGGGTGTGGGTTCAAGTTTCCCTTAGTAACCTCCACCATTCCGAGTGTGTTTTATTCCTGAAAAGTAAAACTAAACTAGAAAACATAAAAGTTAATCTAAACTAAAACTAAGGATAGTTTCGCGGAATGCCTCCGTGGTGCGCCACGTTTATAAGGGTCCTTGGCTAGACCCAAAGTTGGTCATATGTTACCCAAGTGGGATGCCTTGCATCCCATGTTGCACCGTCGGAGAGCATAATCCAAACTTGAGTCTATGACCTTCATGTAATCGACCGGGTCCTCGTATTATACTCTTTTCCCAAACCCGAACACCATTTCTTTGTCCCCAACCCTCAATGTTAATTTTCCACCATTCATATCCACCATTGCGTGGGCGGTGGCTAGGAATGGTCTTCCTAGGATGAGTGGCACCTCGGTATCTTCCTCCATATCTAGTATGACAAAGTCGGCCGGGAAGACAGAGTCTCCGACTTTTACCAACAGATTTTTTTGCGACACCTTGTGGATATTTAATGGACCTATCGGCGAGTTGTATGCTCATCTTTGTAGGGCTTGTTTCCCCTAGTCCGAGTCGGTCAAACATTGATGCGGGCATGAGGTTGATGCTAGCCCCAAGACCGGCTAGTGCATTGTGTATGGGTGATCCCCCAATCGAACAAGGGATGGTGAAGCTTCCGAGGTCGATCTTCTTTTATGGGAGTTTGTTGAGTAGCAAGGTGGAGCATTCTTCGCTTAAATTAACAAATTGCAATGACTCAATTTTCCTTTTGTGAGTGAGAAAGTCTCTCATAAATTTTGAATATTTAGGCATTTGAGTGAGGACATCTACAAAAGGAATATTGACATGCAATTGTTTTAGTAAGTTTAAGAATTTTGTGAATTGCTCATCGGTCTTTTGGCGAAGTAACCGCCTGGGGTAGGGTAACACGGGATTCTTGTCGGGCTCGTGAATTGGTGGAGGAGTCGCTTCCTTTTGTGGTGTTGGCGAAGTTGTGAATTGATTGGAATGACTCTTGTCGGATGGTGGTAACGGAGCCTCCTCGGGACCTACGGTACGGTTTCTCAATGTGATGAGATGTACTTACGCCTTTGGGTTGGTTTCGGTATTATTGGGAAACGTGCCTTGTTGTCTCTCGGAGAAATTTTGAGCTAGTTTATTTAGTTGTTTTTCAATATTTTGAATACTAGCTTGTTGATTTCTATAGTTCGAATCCAACTGTTGGAATCGATCCGAGTTTTTTCTTTTCGGTGTCGGAGATGAGGCGTGAGATAGTATCTTCAAGCCTCTCTCGTCCCCCTTGTTGTTGTTGAGAGAAATTTTGAGACTCGTTTCTTAGTTGTTGAAAGTTTGTTCGTTGGTTTTGATTTTGTTGGTTACTACTATTGTCGGGTTCTCTCTAACCAAGGTTAGGGTGGTTACGCCATCCTTGGTTATAGGTACCCGTCGGAGGACCTGACGGCCTAGGTCTATTATCTAGGGGTGTTCATCGGTTCGGTTTATGGTTTATTTGGTTTATTCGGTTTGGTTTATTCGGTTTTCAAATATTTTTACCCTAAACCAAAAAACCAAACCAAACCAAATAAGGAATATGTAAACCGATCCAAACTAAACCAAATTCAATTCGGTTTGGTTTCGGTTAGAAACCATATAAACCTAATAAACCAAATCTAACCAAATTGTACCTAAGTACTATTTTTTTCCTAATTTATATTTATGTTTGTGTTCCAACTTCTGAACATCGCAACTAATTTACACCTAACAACATAACAACATATGAATACAAGAAAGTTTCATTGCGAAATAAAATAAACACATCCATAAAGTAGTCGTAGACACAACCACAAAGTTAAAGCTTCAAAACATAGATCATAGAAACTATAAATAGTTAACAAGTCTAATCACACAAAATATAAATAATCTTCAAACACGTAGTAACCCTAGTTTCTATACTGAAGGTCTAAAGAAGTTCTATTATTTTAGAAATGAGTGGGTTTGAGTTGAGCTTTTACATTTGTTATTTTGGGTTGCATAAAAAATAACTATTTTGGGCTAATAAATTGTATATGATTTATAAAATATTATTATTTTTATTTAATAATTAATTAACTTAAATGGTTTATTCGGTTATCCAAATAAACCGAATAAACCAAATAAAATAAAATGTGGATCCATAAACCGAACCAAAAACCATATTCACAATTCGGATTCGGTTAGAAACCAAACCAAAAACCGAATTCGTTATTCGGATCAGTTTATTTGGTTACGGTTACGGTTCGGTTTACGGTTTTTATTTGGTTACGGTTTTTTCTGAACACTATTATCAATGTAGTTTACCATTTCTGTTTGATTATCTATTTCTTTCATACAAATCCAATTTTCATGTGGCCCACCACACCCTTCACAAGCCATAAACGAGGCTGTTTTTTTCCATTTCTAACTTTTTTGATTTTTGAAGAGAGGGCCTCGATTTGGGCTTGTAAAGAGGTGCTTTCGTCAACCTTATGGGTGCCCGGGGCAATAGATTTTGGGCCTCGGGGAGTGTGCCACTGAAAATTGTTTTGAGCAATTTCCTCAATTTGATTATAAATTTCATTTGGGCGACGATTACCTAGAAGTCCCCCGGAGCTAGAGTCAAGTATCTGTCTTGTGTGGGGCAACAACCCATTATAGAAAGTGGATATTTGTTGCCATACCGCAAGACCATGATGGAGACACTTTCTTAGTAGCTCCTTGAACCTTTCCCAAGTTTCATATAAGGATTCCCCGTCTTCTTGTGAGTATGTATTAATTTCAGTCATTAATTTAGCCGTTTTTGAAGGGGGGAAATACTTATACAAAAACTTTTGGGCTAGTTCATCCCAGGTGTTTACCGATCCAACTGGGAGGGTGTTAAGCCAAGCCTTAGCTCGGTCTTTTAGAAAAAATGGGAACATTCGGAGGCGGATGGCGTCATTTGATGCTCTGTTGATTCGAAAAGTTCACATATTTCCAAAAAGTTGGTAATATGTAAATGGGGATCTTCGTCCGCAAGCCCATGGAAGGTTGCGGAGTTTTGGAGCATTAGGATCAAATGGGGCCGAAGTTCGAAGTTGTTGGCATCGACATTCGGTGCACTGATAGCGGCACCGAGATTACCTACCGTGGGCCGTAGGTAATTCATTAGGGTACGTTGACCCGCCATTGGAAGTGGGTCCCTCAAAACTTTCTCTTGGGTTTTAGCTTTAAGTCTTTTTCTTAGAAAGCGTTCGGGTTCGTCTAGAGGTTATTTTATGTCTTTATTGGAACTGGAGCTCATGCACAGCGTAGGAAGTTCAGGTGCGGCACCTGGATTACGAGTCCTGCGATAAAAACAAAAAAGATTGTTGGTCAGAAGTCTCACCATGGCCCCGTGCTCATCCGAACACGGCCCCGTGGTCGTGGTTACAGTTATTGTTTTCCGGATCCCTGTTACTGGGGAGTTTGACATGGCCCCATGCTGCACCAACACGGCCCCGTGTCCAGCTCTCTGTAACTCGGAAAATAAAAACTGCCAGTAAGGATGCTGACCACGGCCCCGTGTCCGACCAGGCACGGCCCCGTGCTGCAGTCTTCAGAAGCTGAAAAATTAACGAAAAATCCTAAAAAAACATAAAAATAAGAAAAACGATTAGGCCGTTGATTCCTAACTTTCTTAAAACCCTTGTGTCCCCGGCAACGGCGCCAAAAACTTGATGCGTGTGTAGTGCGATATGTTTTTAGTTATATTTTTAGCCCTTTTTAACACTTTAGTCAAGTTTTAAATTTATAAAACATGATATTTTACTAACACTAAACACACATATGGGCAAGTGCACCCATCGTGAGCGTAGTATAGCGTTGGTAAGATACTGAGGTCGTCCAAGGACACAAGAGCTTTTAATACCGGTTTATCCTCAACGTCTAATCAAATCAAAATTTAGAAAAGGTTTTAAACATGAAAATTAAAAAACTAAAAATGCTGAAAATAAAAATAAAACAGATAGACAAGATGAATCACTTGGATCCGACTCGCCTTTAGTGTAACCTTTGATGATTTCTGCACTTTTGCACTTTTTAAGAGATTATCTTAGTTATAGTAGTAGGCCCCTCTTTTGAAGGTGACGTTACCCACAACCCAGTAGTTTGAGTCAGCAAGGATACAATCCTAAAGGGTCGGAATATTGAAAGATAATTAATTAAGTAATTAATGCGTAATGTGGTAGGCCCCTCTTTTAAAGGTGACGTTACCCTCGGCTAAGTGGTTTGAGTCAGCAGGGATACAATCCCAAGTAGCCGGGTTAATGTATTAATAGTAGTTTACATATGAGGGGATCAAGCCATTCGCACCCCCGCCATCCAATACCAGTGGGTATTGAAGGAGGTCCTAGTAAGCTTGACCCAGGTCCTTGCAGGATCTATATACTGAACAAGGCAAGAACCTTACCAAACCTTTCCCTTAACCCCCGACCAGGTAGCCAACATATCTCTATATAGACCGTAGAGATATGAATGGTGAAAATCTTTTATTTTATATAGACAGTAAAATAATGCCAAGACACCACAGACAAATGATAAGGAAGTTTCACCTTCAACATAAGAAACTAGTTATTAAAGTCATTAATACAAAACCAAATAAAAAGTGCGAAAAGATTAAAAATCAAAAGTATTACACTAAATGCTTGTCTTCACCAAGTGATGTAAGAGACTTAGGCAAACATGGCCTTTGATTGTCAAGAACTCTTACTATCAATCTTGGATCCCGAGACTACTACACACACTCTAAGATGGATGATGGATGATGGTTGTGGATGTGGGTTGTGATGGTGGTGGAGTGTGGGTGAAGTGGTAGAGAGGTGGTTTGCCAAGGGATGCCTTTAAAGTGAACCAAGCACCTCTATTTATAGCCTGTACAGAAGCCCGGGCATGGCCCCGTGTCCATCCTTATTCTCTTTCTTCATTAGTTGCAATTTGTCTGCGTTAGCTCCACACGCCCCCGTGTCCGCTAGGCACGGCCTCGTGTGCAGAAGCGTATCTGTACTATCAAGATTTGCTTGGATTCTGCGAATCTTAGCGTTGACCACGGCCCTTGTTGAGCTGGGCACGCCCCCGTGTCGGGAATAGAAGCTTCTATAGCTTTGTCCTTTCTGCAGACAACGGGCCACGCCCCCGTGTCCGCTAGGCACGGGGCCGTGGTCAGCCTTCTGTTGTCTTGTTTTTGCTTGGGAAGATGCTGTCGAGGGGTCGGACATGCCACGTTTATTCCTTTTCTTGTATTTATGTTAGATTTTGCTGCATATTTGTTCCTTTTGTTCATTTACGCTCATTTAGTCCTGAAAATACAAAAGGAAGATAAAAGCACACTTTTTTCCAACATTAGTACTAAACAGGGTTAGTTTTAGCCTCATTTGATGTAATTTATATGTTGCATTTTACACACATCAGTATGCAATCAAGACAGCAATCACTCAATCATGTATTCACATTATCCTTCATGAAATCTTTTCTATCTTTCCTAGTCTAGCCCGGACTAAACCACCAATGTGACCTTGCAATCGTGTTTCTTGTCTTTCCTTTCGTAAAATGTTTGTTCCATGGATCTGGGCATTTCGTGCAGGCAATGAAAACATGTTGTAAAAGTATTTTCGTGAGAGCCCTAATGATTTTAGTCTAGACTCGAGAAAGAATACTAGTTCGCTACAATCAAAGCTCTGATACCAAACTGTCACACCCTGACTTTTGCGGAAGCGTGATTATGTGTGATTTGCTTAATATCATTGCATTCAACCATAATAAACAACTATATGTTAAAACCCAAGATGTTCATCCATAGATAGTTTTAAAACATTACAAATAACATTGTTTTAAATCCCAAACACAGACTTCATGTTCAAAATACAACACCAACAAAGTTTTAAGTTCCAAACAGGACTTCATCAAAAGACACTAATAAACTAGGCTTCGAGCTATGTATCTTATCCAAGATAAAATACATAACCCAAACCCTTTGACTTAGGATGTCATCTTTTATTAGAGACATGACTTGAAAACTTCAGCGCCCGCCAGATCCACATTTGGTTTCCTGAAATACATGTAGTTTGAAAACATCAACAAAAGTTGAGCGAGTTCATGTGTTTGTATGTGTGCACGAATAAACCTTGTAATCATTGTAAGTATGTATGTATTTGTAAAACCCAGTATGAAAGCAAAACAAGGAAAACAGATCAATTAATGGTTTGCAAGGCCATTAATATGTGCGACGTGATGAAGGAAGGCTCAATCCTAGCGGATTTTGTACCGGGCTTCCGGCTGGAAGACATAATCACCTCATGGGCCAAATCCCGGTCCTTATGGGTGGGGCTCGCAACACCCAAATAGATCTATCACTCATGGCCCTCGGTCCTACTACGAGGATTAATGGTCTTAAGCGTTGTACCCACCACTCACATGATCTAGCAGTACATTTCTTAGCTAACCATACCATATGTAAACGTTTGTAAACAATTTGTAACATGTATTTTACCCCCATAGTTATAAAACTGAAAACAGTTAAAAGAAAAGGGGGACATGAACTCATTGTCTTACGTTCTTCGAATCCAATGTAACTCAAAGCTTCTCCTAGTGTGCACGACTACCTACAAACGTACTATGGTTTATTAGACGGGTGGGTCGTGCCTTGACCTTAGTCTTAATTATTGTCTTTGAGTTACGTTTCATTGTGTCACCAATATTATTCCAAGTTACATAATTATTTGTTAAAATAATAAATATTTTAACTTAAATTATATTTGTTAAATTTTGGAATATTAGTTAAAATAATATATTTTAACTTGACACATTTATGTACTTGCACATGTATAATTTCCCCAAGGATGGGTGTATTCATACTCGTATTCTAAAACTTGTATATTTTTGTCAAGTATCGGTGGCGTATTTCGTTGTATTTATACGTACGAGAATACGTATTTTTATTGTGTTTATTAAGTATTCTTATATTTAAGTTTTGTATTTATTTTTCCGGAATAATACTTCTAATAAAAATTCACCAATATATATTCTCAAAATATATACTTTAAGAAAACTTACAAAGAAAAATTATTTAAAATTTTTCTCTTGGTAAAAATAATTGTATTTTCATTTAAACCTTAAAAATAATATATTTTCAAGTTTAACTTAGAAAATATATATAAATCTATTTTGCACCCAAAAATAATGTATTCTAAGTTTATTTAAGAAAATATATATTTTCTCCAAAAATAATATATTTTCTAGTAATTCAAGAAAATACATATGTTTTTCTTTGCCAAAATATAATGTATTTTCTCTTGTAAAAAATATGATATATTTTTGTAACAATTATAAAAATCATATTTTTGTTTTCTTGATCTCCAAAATACCGTTTACCAAAATATACTCATGAATTTAATTCCGGAATATTTTGTATAAGTTATATTCCTTGTTCGGTTTCTCCAATATTTTGGGTATAAATTATATATTTATATTCCTGGAATTTTGGTAATATTTTGTGTTGTAATTTCTTGGTATTTTGGTGAGTTATATTATTTCAAGTCCTAAAATAATATAACTAATACACATAATATACAAATAATCACACACATGGTGACATCTAAATATATATTCTCTTAAATACATATTTAGTCACTTTTATTATCAAAAACCAACCTCCAATATTTTGTAATTTTTGTTATAAAATTTATGGCAAATTTTGTATAAAAATCATGGTTAAAAATATACTTGTAAATATTTGTTTAAAAATATTTTTCTAAGTGTTTAATTTCTATAAAAATTTTGCCATAGTTTCCCTTTAAAAATGGAGGTTTCCATGCTTTCAAAACATATCATTTTCTTTTATAAATCATCACAATCAACAACAAATCAAACAATACTTACCAAGTGCCATAAATCAAGCATTAATCACTACTTCATGAACTTGAAAATTTATAAAAGTTTGTAGTAACTTACTAGTGTATTTAGTAAGCTTAGTTACCCTCTAAAGTGTGGTTATTTATTTAAAAACATCATTCTTGAAGAATTTAGATCTTCACAACTTGTAAAGTTATTTTCTAAAAATATTTCTTCTTGAATTTTTCTTGTTAAATACATGTTTCTATACTTGATTAACCGCTAAAAATGTGATTAGTTTCTATAAGAACCAAGTTTGTGTAAATCTTGTATTTTAACTTGGTTTCTTGAGAAATTAGTTTTTGAAATCATCCATTTATATGATTTACATCACACTTTGATCATCATTTTTCAAGAAAACAATTTATACTTCAAGTTCATGCTTTAACATAAGGATGATCACTTTGATCTCTAACATAATCATCCTCTCATCTTGCTAGATTATGTCTTTAATCACCATCTAGCAAGATCATATGATGTTTAACATCATTTACACAAACAATCAACAATCAATACTCACACATACATTAAATAACATGTATTCTTATGATTTTTAGTCTTATGTTGAAGATTCATGTTCTTGATCATTAGTGTTCTTCTAGATTAGATACTTGTAACATCTTTTAACCAACTAAATAAGATGTAAAATGAGATGTAGATGATCTTACTACTAGCTCAAGGCTAGGGATGAACACAAGATGAAGATGAAGATAAATGAGGTTGTTAATAGCACTTGTAAGAGGTCCTTCAATTTCCAAGATCTCCTGGCTTCTTTGTGATGCTACTTACACCTTTGTATGAGTAGAGAATGGATGAAGATTGAATGAAGGTGAGGGTGGTGTGGCTTGGTGTTCTCGGCCGTAAATGAAGGGGGAGGAAGAGAGAGTTTAGTGTGTGTTGTGTGTTTGAGAATGATGAGTTCAAGAACTATAGGTCACTTATAATATCTTCCAACATGTGTTAATCTAGAGTGTAATATGTTATAAAAATCATGGGACAAGATCCATTTTAATAATCAAAGAAAATCCATGGTGGGGGCCACCATGTAACCGTGAGATGGGGGGTGCTTAGTTGAGTTGTGATGGTTAGTTAGGGTTAATGGTTGAAATCCAAGGGTTTAGTTAGGTGTTTAGTTGTTAGGATGTTATATAGTGTGTTACGATGTTCGGGGACCATAACTAGCTCGGAAACGATAAAACAATGCTTCTAGTGAAAATTTGGTGTTTCGGGTAGTGTCCGGTTGGTTACCGGTTCGTTAAGGTGCTAAACTACGCAGTTTAGTGTGCTTTATGTTACCTTTTGTGACAGTTTTGATTCTCGACACTTAGGAAAGCATTCTGGACCATTTAACCATATTTCTGCATAATATCAAGTTGTTTAAATGCTGAATTTTGCTGAATTCTGTAGAATTTTGTAGTTTGTGAGAGTTTTAGGCACTTTCCGGCACTTAAACTATCTCTAGGAAGGCAGTTTTATGATCCTTACTTTCCTACACACTATACTAGTGTAACTCTTGGTTTCTGGCCCATTCTGTGTCTCAATACCATGTCTGTCTATGTACTGAACTCCGTCAGCATTTTCTGATTTATCTGATAACTGTACTAACTTTATTTTGTGCATCATTTAAATCAATAAAGTGTTGCATGCAATAATGATATGACATTATGCAATATGTGATGCACATGTATGTATATGGCAATATCAGGAAGCAATTCATGTCATTAATTGTAAATCAGCACAGTCATTAGGTCATAACTACTGTTGAATAATTGTACGGATATATGCAAATTTGACAACTCTCACACAAACCACCGTTTTAGAATTGACCCATTCAAGAATCTCTAAAGTACATCTGTGTACTTAACTAGAATAAAACTAAAACAACCAACCAAACAATCAAACTTGTGTACACCTGTGTGTCGACTGTTTATACACATGTGTACAAAGTGTAAAACCTTTAGTACACATGTGTACATCGCATAAAAACAGAGTAAAATCCATTATCTTGTTAAATCAACCATATCCTTAAAAAAAAACTATGGATTCGAAAAGGCCTTCCCAATCATCACCATAATAAATCTTAAAAAGATTAACAGTAATATACAACACAAGAAGCCCGTTTGCAGCAATAAGGAAACCCATAACGGCTCCTGATCTGAAAGCGACAATAAAAGCTTATTGACACCCTTTCTAGCCTCAAGGGTAGTTCTGGCATTTGCGTATATTGAACTCATGTAGAGAAAATCTAGACCGGCTTGACTGCATTTCATTCTCGACAGTCTCATTGCTTTATTCGTTATATACATTGGGATCTGTAATTAAAAGTATATAAAGTTAGCTTTATACCAAGAAACTGATTTAAATCTGAAAGTTCTAAATGAAATGAATGCTTATGTTAGTAATATGCATAGCTCTTTTACCTGCTCTTTTGCCAAACTTATTTTGACATCCTAAACATCGGCAATCAGTACTGCATCCCATATTAGCCTATTGAAATAAACTCAGAAAGTAAGTAGAACAGAACATGACAATCTTGACTAGAGAATTGGATAACGGGTCGGGTCAAAACAAGTAATTTTGGCACAGATCAAGTTTTATAAGTTATTACATAACCATCAAATGAGATTACAAAAAAATGTTACAGTAATTGTATACAATGTGTATGACTCTCTACCCCGGCTGACACATTCGACTTCCTTTTAAATTAATACTTTTAGTTTTTCTTGTTTGACCCGTTTGATATAATACATAACTTAACATGTTGTATAAGTATACGGGTCAAAACAGACACCTCTAAGACAAGTAATTTGCGAGAATCTAAAACAAATTGAACCATAACACCGCGATTTGAACAAACCTGATAACACTCGTAGTACCTTTTCTGGCACATTGACTTTTTACAGTTGCAACCCTTTTTGTGCTTTCCAGCAACTAGCTTCACTTGATCTCCATCCTCCTATTTTCATCCATTAATATTTACCAACCCATCAATAAGTATGCAAAGTTAATCGTATACAAGATAAGCTTATAACCCGCATACCACATTTTGGCTTGCTGGAGGCTCCACAAGACACTGAATCTTGGAACTGAACGCGATCGGATTTTTCGATTCAATTCAGTTCACGTGTCTCTTCAACCGTATCTTCATAATCACGACTATTGGAAGCTCCAACCTGTAATTAATGACAAAACAGAGTATGACCAAAACGAGTGTACAGAATACCCAAAACAGAGTATGACCAAAACGAGGTTTTTTAATCAGTCGTTCAAAGCTATACACATGTGTACACCCAGTATTTGGTATCTCTTCTTAAAAAATACCTTGTACATATGTGTACAACCCTTTGTACAATCTTCATCAAATTTTTCCTCCAAATCAATATCAATCAGTATAATACACAGGTGTATATCAACGACTTTACGCAATCAATACACACAACATTATGAAATATCACATAACCTGCTACAATACATATGTGTACAGCCAATGAATAGCCAAACATCGCATAAAAACAGAGCAACAATGCATAACAATAGAGCAAAATCCACTACTATACTACTCTAACGAAACCTGTAACTTTCCGATGAACAGCCAAACATCGCATAAAAACAGAGCAACAACGCGTAAAAACAGAGCAAAATCCACTAATTTGTTAAATCAACACTATACTACAATAACGAAACCTGTAACTTTCCGATGAACAGCCTAAATTTCCTATGAACAGCCTAACATTGCATAAAAACAGAGCAACATCGCATATAAACATTTTTGTGGTTGAAAATCAGATGATTAAACAACTATTACAACTTCAATCTAATATTTATACACCCGATGAACGAAACCCTAACTTTCTGATTTCTTACAATTAAAAAGAAGTAGCAAGCATACACAACTGAAAACGATGTACATGAAGTAAACTTACCACTGCAGATGGTGTAGAGAGAGAATGAGATTGATGTTGATGATGATCTGATGATGTTCTGAAACCAAAATAGAAGTGTAGAGAGAGAACGAGATTAATGTTGATGATGATGATCTGATGATGTTTTAAAACAAAATCGAAGTGTAGAGACAGAACGAGATTGATGTTGATGATGATGATCTGATGATGTTCTAAAACCAAATCGAAGTCTAGAGAGAGAACGAGATTGATGTTGATGATGATGATCTGATGATATTGAAATCACAAGATTATAGGAATCAATTATCATGTTTGGTAACTGATTATGATAAATCTCTTTAAAAGTTGATATATAATTTAAAAAATAAAATTAACTTTATATGGTAAATGACAATCCTACCCCTTATCATCTTAAACAAAATCAAGGGCCAAGATTAGTTCACACAGTTCACTTTAAGAAGTTGTTCACATTTAAACCCAATCCTATATACATATATATATACACACATACATACATATATATACATACATATAGGGGTGTTCAAAACCGGATATCCGAATGAATTTTGGATATCCGAAAGTTTCGGATACCAGATTTCACTATCCGAATCCGTATCCGAAATTTCGAATATTTGAATTTCGGATATCCGAAATTTCGAATATTCGAAATTTCGGATAACCGAAATTTCGGATACGGATTCGGATAGAGAATCGGATATCCGAAAATCCAACTTTTTATTTAATTTTTTTAATATATTTTTCATATTCGGAAACGTATATTTTGGATAGTTTCGGATATCCGAATATAACTTTTCGGATATTTTCGGATACTTTGGATATTTTCGAATATTCGGATATCCGAAAAAAATGAAAATTAAATTTTCGGATATTTCGGATATCCGAAAATTTTGAAAATCACTATCCGAAATTTCAGATACGGATAGTTTTGAACACCTCTACATATATATATATATATATATATATATATATATATATATATATATATAGGGAGCCGCTAAAATGAAAACCACCTCCAGTTGTAAGAACCGCGAGAACCACTCTCAACCAATAAGAAAAAAATGGTAGTTTGGTCATTTACCCCAAATGTCAAATCTTACCCTCTCTCTTCATTTAAATCTACCATACATGTCTCTCTCCTCATTTTGTCTTCTTTCACTTTCCTCTCTCTTCTTCATCTTCAAAAACCAATCTCTCTGTTTTGTCTTTTACTTTAAAAGTCTCACAGAGACTTACACATAATCTCTCTCTCTAAAAATTCGAATCCCCTAATCTCTCTCTCTCTAAAAATCGTTCTACCATACTCAAATCAAGGAACAAGAAAGGATCATACTTCTGGGTTTTCTCATACTCAAATCAAGGAACAAAAAAGATGGTTTCTGCTTCTGGGTTTTCTGCGACGGAGATGGGACGGCGACGGAGGTGGATGGCGGCGGAAGACGGTGGTGGGTGGCGGCGGAAGATGGAGGTGGGTTTTCTGCGATGGAGATGGGACGTCGACGGAGATAGGACGACAACGGAGGTGGATTGTTTCTGTTCTAGGTTTCTTCTTCTGGGTTTTCTGCGACGGAGATGGGACGACGACGTAGGTGGATGGTCGGCGACGAAGGTGGATGGACGGCGACGAAGGTGGATGGCGGCGGAAGACAGTGGTGGGAGGTGGTTGGTCGGCGACGAAGATGGGACGACGACGGAGATGGTTTCTGCTTCTGGGTTTTCTAGTTAACCTGCATTTTCGTATGTTGTTTGTGTAAATATTGTGTCATGAACTTGTTGGTTGAACTTAGTTGACTTGTTTACATATTTGGGTGTTTTTATTAGCTCTGTTTCCCTTAAACAATTTTAGTGGGTCTTGTTTGTTGAACATATTTCAGTTGACTTGTTTACATATTTGCGTAAAAAAGTTTTTGTAAAAAAAAAGGTTAACGTAAAAAAAGAGTTTTTGTAAAAAAAAACGTTAAACGTAAAACTTAAATAGTTTTACGTAAAACGTTAAAGGTTTACGTAACACGTAAAAAGTTTTACGTAAGCCGTAAAACGTAAAAAGTTTTACGTAAATCGTAAAAACCTAAAACGTAAAACGCAAAAAATTTTACGTAAAACGTTAAAAGGTTTACGCAACACGTAAAAAGTTTTACGTGAGCCGTAAAACGTAAAAAGTTTTACGTAAAACGTTAAAACGTAAAAAGTTTACGTAAAACGTAAAAGGTTTTAACGTAAAACGTAAAAAGTGAAAAAATCGGAGCGTTAAAAAAACGATGCTTGAAAAAACGGCGCGTAAAAAAAAACGACGCTTGAAAAAGCCCGGCGTAAAAACGACGCGCGAAAAAAAAACGACGCGTGAAAAAACCTGGCGTGCAAAAACGGGACGTAAAAACGGGGCAAAAAAACGGCGCGTAAAAACGGGACGTAAAACATGGGACGTAAAAAAATGGGCAAAAAAAGGCGCGTTAAAACGGGACGTAAAACACGGCGCGCTAAAAAACGGTGCGTAAAACCGGGAATAAAAAACCGCACGTAAAAACCCGGTCGCAAAAACGGGCGTAAAAACGGGACATAAAAACGGGACGCTAAAATGGCGCGTAAAAACGGGACGTAAAAAATGGGGCGTAAAAACGGCTTGTAAAAACGTGATGTAAAAAACGGCGCGGCAAAAAACGGTACGTAAAACCGGGCATAATAAACGGCACTTAAAAACCCGGTCGCAAAAACGGCATGAAAAAACGGAGCGTAAAACTGGTCGTAAAAAACGCGCGTAAAAAACGGGTCGTAAAAAAACGCGCGTAAATTTTTTTTATAAAAAAATCTGATTTCAAAATTTTGTTTAATAAAGAAATCTGATTTAGAAAAAAATAATTAATGTAATAGGACAAAATTGTAATAAAAAACAATAAACTTAATAAAACAAAAAAAAAACAAAATTACTTAAATATCCTTTTAGATTAAAATATTAAAGACATAATAAGACAAAAAGAATTTAATATTACTTTTAACTACTTTTAATCTCATCCATCCATTTTTAAGATCTAATGGCCAGAAAGTGGTTCACGCGGTTCTTATAACCGGAGGTGGTTTTCATTTTAGCGGTCCCCTATATATATAGGGAGCCACAAAAACAGAAACCATCCCCAGTTATAAGAACCGCGAGAACCACTCTCAACCAATCAGAATAAGGGGTAATTTGGTCATTTCCTTTAAATGTCCAATCTCTCATCTCTCCTCTGTCAGTCTTTAAAGTTGCAGATCTTTTATCACTTACACAAACCTAAAAATTAAAACCCCATCTCTCATCTCTCTCTCTCTTGAAATCCTTCACCACCATCATCTTCAAGATAATTATCTTCAGTGTATACGCTTGTGTTGTTGTTCGAAATCTTCAGCATAAGGAAAAAACCCAAATCAAAACTCAAACCAAACACACACACAAAAGCCAGATATGATATATCCTCCTTTTTAGGATTATCAAGCTGACGACGTCGTTTTTGGCGTTCTCTTGCCTTGTGATTCTGAAACAAGTAGAAAACATTCTTCCCTTCGATCATCCCATAGCGGCAGAGCTGAGTCGTGATGTGTTGGATCTTTTCAGCGGACGGTGTTCGTGTCCCTCGCCGGTGTAACTCCTCTCGGTTTCGCAGCTGCTCCGGCATAGGGTTCGACCACACCAAAGATCGAAAAGAAACAGCCGGTGGTGCTGGTGGTCCCCGGTGGTGCCGACGATGCCGATGGTGCCGGTGAGGATTGAGAACTGTTTGTGTCAAAAGTAACAGTCTTGAAAACCCCTCAACTTTGGATTCTAATTTTTGTGGAAATCTTGGTGAAAAAAGTAAGTTTTTTGGTTCAAAAATTTGGTTGAATGGGACAAGTTTCGATCGATTACATGTTGAATTTGGTTGATTTATAGTGTAATCGGATCAGATTTCGTTGATTCACAGTGAATCGATTGTTTGGTGAATCAGTTGTTTTGGTCTTTATTGACATAAAAGGTTTCGTATAACTTAAATAGGTGGTGCCAATGGTGCCCGATGGTGCCGATGGTACTCGTTTCGGATTAAATCGGTTGTTTTTTGGTTTTTATTGACATAAAAGTAAGTTTTTTAAGCAAGTTTTTTTACCGATTCTTGTAAGTGTCGTGTTGGTTTGAATTGTCGTTAGTTGGAAGAAAAGGTTTCGTATAACTTGAAGAGATCGATTTGGTTGTGAATGTTTGAATCTGTTGAATCTGGTGCTTTTTGAATGTTTGAATATGGTGCTTTTGAATGTTTGAATCTGGTGCTTTTTGAATGTTTTGAATCTGGTGCTTTTTGGTAGATTTCGAACAGTGAACTACGTGGGTTTTGACCCGTTTGGATTTGGGTTGTGATGATGCAAAAAAAAACGTATATTTTGATGACGATGGCGCGACACGGTTGGTGGATGGTAGATTTTTGAACCTGCAACCCCACTTTGCAGCCTCTGATTATCGGAAAAAATCTGAGCAAAACCCCGTTTTTTTCAAGAATCCAAACATTGTTTTGATTTTTGTTGTTGATTTTTTATTTTTTTTCCCAGTAGATAGATGATGATAACAATCTATTTGAGACACCTACCGAGTTGCGATTTCTGGGTGCGTTCGTTTTGTGTAAAAAAGTTTTTGAGAAAAAAGCTAAAACCGTAAACTTTTTAACGTAAAACGTAAAATTTTTAACGTAAAACGTAAAGTTTTTAACGTTAAAGTTAAAACCGTAAACTTTTTAACGTAAAACGTTAAAAAGTTTAACGTAAAAAGTTTAACATAAAACGTAAAAAGTTTAAAAAATCTGTTAAAAATTTGAATTTAAAAATGCTGTTAATAAAAAAGTTATGTTTAAAAAATAAAAACTAATATAATAATACAAAAAAGTAATAAAAAACAATAAAGACAAGAAGAAAAAAAAGTAATTTTACTAAACTACCCTTTTGAATTAAAATATTAAAGACATAATAAAACAAAAAATACTTAATATTATTTTTAAATACTTTTAATCTTGTCCATCCATCTTGTTGATATAGTGGCTAGAAAGTGGTTCTCTTGGTTCTTACAACTGAAGGTTGTTTTCATTTTAGCGGTCCCCTATATATATAAAGCTTATAAAAAATTTTCAGGTCCTTTAAAAATTTGAGTGTTAGGCAACCACACGAGTTAACCAGCCCAATTGTCAATCTACAATTTCTTTATCTGTTTAGTATTAACTTTGTTAACCATCCACAATAAGAAGCCTTAAAAACACTAAAAACATGCCAACTCAACTGCCACATCATAAAAACACCATTCTAAAAAAACACCCAAAAGTGTCCCAATAACAAAATTTAAAAACACCCAAAACCAATGCCACCTTATCATCATTTCTAATAAAAAGAATTGTTTTTTTTAACATTACACCCAACCCTCCCACCCGGACCCACTCGCTGACAAAATTCCCATCATCTGCATGTTTTTTCTAGTTTGTGTGCAAAAATGATTCCTAAAAATGAGATGTAAAAATGGAAGCCACAATAGCTAAAAACTTTTACTATGTCCACCTCAGCTCTAAAAATGGGTAAATATGGCCTATTGGGGATGCTCTTAATACAAACTTTTATATAACTATAATCAATAATATAGTTAATTAACTAAGATTATTTACATTGGGATCATTTTTATGTTAGTTTATGATTAATATCATCATCACCATCTTCTTATATATATATATATACACAGGAAGGTTAACGTACATTACGGCTTAACGTACATCACGTACGACAGGTAATTACGCACGTTCATTTTAAAATCACGCACGTTTTAACTCAAAAATCCAAAATCACGCATGTTGAAACACAATAATCACGGATGTTGAAAACATTAATCACGCATGTTATAGAACAAATCATGCACGTTGTTGTACGTGAAGTACGTTAAGCCATAATGTACGATATACTTTCTCTCTCTCTCTCTCTCTCTCTATATATATATATATATAGGGGACCGCTAAAATGAGAACCACCTTGTTGGGATTGAACCCTACGAGAGGAACAGATAATGTAAAGCCAAAACCAGGTCACAACAGTGGATTCATAATAAGCAGCAGTTTACATTAAGCTTTCCCCTTGAAAGTGATTTATAACAACTGATGGTCTCTATCCGCTGTTCAGAAACAACTACTGCTGGTCTTGCAACTGCTGATCAAATCCATGAAGTATTCAACAACTGCTGGTCATATCTACTGATGGTAAAGCACTGCCCAATCAAGGACTGATCAACCTTGAGGAAAGCACTGACATAACGGGAGAGCAGCTGCTTGGTGAATTAACTGTGTTATGTATAGTCAGTGGTTAGGTTTAGCAGTGTTTGTGTAAGGACAGTAGATACAGGTTGTTAGGCTGTTAGACGTCGCTTTCATGGTGACGTCAGCTGAGATACCTCAGTGGTTTGGTTTGCCTATAAATGTAACAGTACCCTGTACTGTTACATTTGATTGACTGAGCGGGTTCTTCTCCTCATGTCTAATCCTTTCATCTTATGCAACCAACCTTGGGGAATCAGGCTGAGGGGGAGTTTAGTTTGTAAGCATGTCTGTAATCTTTTGTTTTGATTTGTAATCTTTTGACTCTATGAGAAGCAAATGTTTATCAAACTATTTTCTCTTTGATTGTGTTTACAAAGTTTGTTATTCATTTCCGCTGCACTTAAAACTGTTCATATCTATTTGATCTGTTCAAATCTCACAAACAAACACAATCATGAGAGCCTCCGATCCTAACACACCTCGAGTTGTACCGTGAGAACTACACCGTACGGGGCGAGGTGGACCAAATTTTTTTTTCATAAACGTAGATGCGTGTATTATAAACATATTTGTAAAAAAAATTCAAAAAAAAAATGTCATATGTGTAGTTTTGAGCACCACAAGTTTGTGTTTACGGGTACCGTAAATTTAACCGGAAAATTTACGGGACCCGTAAACACAAACTTGTGGTGCTCAAAACTACACACACGACATTTTTTTTTTTTGAGTTTTTTTTTTACAAATGTGTTTATAATACACGCATCTACGTTTATGAAAAAAAAATTTGGTCCACCTAGCCCCGGATCAAAAAGTTCTCATGGTTCTTACAACTCGAGGTGGTTCTCATTTTAGCGGTCACTTATATATATATATATATCATTTTTAGTGTACTTAATTATGTAGCTTCTTTATAAATAAATGTTATCATTTTCAGATTTTCATTGGATTCTAGGATATGCATAAATCCACATATCACTGAAATCCTAATAATAGGTATTGCCTTTTGAATTTGTATTTTATTTGTAGTGATGTATGTCTTTAAACAATGTTGACAGCTCAAGTCATTTTTGTAAGGTATGATTTCCTTTTCAAATTTCTATATCTTTAATTACAACAAATTGTAGTACCATTAAAATATTCATATCTGCTCAATTATGAACTTCACTGACATTAATTTTCAATTCGAGATGTTATTTTTTATAGACAATTTAACTTACTTGAAGAAATATCCACTTCAGATACTACATAAACAAATCATGCATATTTATTTTTTATTGATAAAGACAAAACATCTATTTCAAACCAAAAACAGATTTTAACAACTCTTTTTACAATCTTAATATATTGTGCTAATTTGTGAAAAGAACCTACCACCAAGAAGGCCATGATTATTATAAAAAGTGAAAACAATGAATACAGGTGCTTTTTGTTCACACAAATCACTGAATTAGCAACTATTCGATAGAACTAGATGACAAATTACTGAATTTTTTGAGAAATAGAATCTAAAGACAATTGAATTACTGACTTAATAACCAACTTATTGTATTGAGTAACATTTAACTAATTACGGCTGGATTTTCGATTTACCGCATGATTTATGATTCATGACTACTGACTTTTCATGGCGTATGTAAACTTTTGCCATCACCATTACTTCATCAATTGACTTAGGAACCCTGTCCACGCCATGCAACTTCCTCAAGAGGTCATCAACGTTATCCCCTAATACAAAACCCACCCGCTATCTGTAGGTTTTCAAGGTTGAAGTGGGTTATCTAGTTCTCTACTGACCCGCCTTCTCAACTTATGTTGTGAAGAACTTGATTTTGTCTTTGGTGTGGCGCCGTTGTTGGCTTAATTGTTGGGTGAACTTGTTCATCAAGTCATCAAAGTTGTCAATCCTGCCTATAGACAGACTATTAAACTATACCGGTATGGTCCATTGTTCTACACCCCCGTAGTTACGAATATATTTATATGATTGTCGAGGTCTCCAGTTCCATCATATTTTCCTACTGTGGATAGCATCTTGGTTGCGACCCGCTTATTTTTATATACGTTTAGATATAATTTTATTCAAAATCAAACCGCCAAAACACACGCACATAAAAAAACTCATTTATATGAATATTTGTTCCATTTGTCCTTAAAAGGTTAAAACTTCCCCAATTTTTCAAAGCCGTAAGGGGTTAGTTATTTTACAAAATCAATATCAAAAAGAATATTACACTTATCATTATTATTAAACTACAATATTAAAAAGAAATATTTAGGAGTTTAAATTTACATGTATTCAAAAATGAAAAAAAAACCGACACATATAACTTTACCATTTACACATGTGTAAAAATGTTGTTAAGATTAATTTGGAGGGAAATTAATTTAGTTGAAGAGAAAATTCCTTTTTAGTGTTATATTTTAATAATAATAATAATGGTAGTTTAAAAAAAACTGATTGATTTTTTCACTAGTTTCTTGTTTCTCACTATAGTTAGAGTTTTTAAGATAACCGTCTCTATGATGGTGGATCTTGAATACAAAATATTGTTTCAAACGTTATGGTGTTTAATGCATTAAAATATATTAGAAATGATGTAGAAGATGGTTCAGTATTCTAGATTAAATAGAAGTTGGAAATGTTGATTTACAATGTTGTAAGTGAATGAACGTTTAGTGAACAGTTCGTAATCGTTTGACAGGAAATCTGTTTGTATTCGTTTGTTTAAAAAATGAACGAGCACGGACAAAAATTTTGTTCATTTAGTTAAATGAACGAACATGAACAGAGGTGTGTTCGTTCATTTATGTTTGTGAACATTTGGTATTGTGTTCGTTTGTGTGCGATAGTTTATTTTTTTCTTTTTTATTTAAATACTTTTAAAATTCTTACAAATTAAATATTTAATAAATATAAGTGTATTGTACTTTATTTAAATATTTAATAAATATTAGGTTAGCTCATTATGGGTGAATCTACTTAGTGATTGTGATAAAATATATGGATTTTATTCCAAATATAATGATTGTTAACGCTTACTTGTGTTCATGAACGTCCATTTTTTATTTTTTTTTGTGTTCATGAATGTTCATTACCTAAAATTAACGAATGAATACAAATATGAACATGTTCATTTCCTTATTGAACAAACATAAAATATCATTCGGTATCTATTTATGAATAGTTTGTTAAGACACTTACTTCAAACACAAACAAAGCTATGTTTATGTTCATTCGATTCGTTTACAACAATCATTTGTTCATGTAGTTATTAGCCACTTTGACGGTGTGACCCAGTAGACATGGGTAAGTGGCTAAAAGCTACATAAATACATGATTGTGTTTTGACATGAAATAGTGTCACGTAGCTATGTAACCAAAAAAACACATGAATCATGTGGGTGGTGCAATTATTCAGAATGTTTTGTTTTCACATGTTTCAATAGAACTTGGATTTCTAATAACATTAATTAATGAAGATTGATTAAAATGATCGTTTGAACTTATTTGAATAAGTGTAGCTTTTTATGAAAATGCTAAACCTTTGAATAGGTCGTGCTGTGATAAAATATATGGATTTTATCACATCTTTTGTATGCGGATAATGCGGTTATCATGGAAGAGTGGTCTTTGAGTAATGTATGTAATGTGGTTCGCATCCTTTGGGTTTTCTACTTGTGCTCGGACCTTATGATCTACCTCCACAAGTCCAACCTTTATGGGATTGGGGTGGGGGACGTGGAATTAGATGATATGGCGAGGGTCATCTGGTGTGTGTGTGTGTGGGGGGGGGGGGGGTCCCGTTTATTGACGACAATGTCTTCATAGCTGTTCACTCCATGGACAGTAACCAATTTCAAAACAGATGATGTTCCACGGACAGGACATGTTTTTGTTGATTGACAAACGATGACAATGCGGTGGTTATGACAATGACAAGTAGACGTTGACGACAAACGATGGTTATAAGTGTTACAAACCCATTTAAACGCGTTCTAAGTTAGCAAATATAAGAGTGACTCGTTTCAACTCATTATACAATTTGATTGGGACTAAAATAATGAAACTTCATGTTCATAAAAGTCATCTACAAAGAGAGGAACGGTGACTAATCAGTTTTTTCAGAAATTCAAAATGGTAATATTTTAAAACTAAACTATAGTAACCTGCCAGTAGTGATAACAACAAATAAAAAATACAAAATGATTCCATATATTATTATTATTATCGTAATAGATGAAAAGTTTGAAAAATAATAATTATAGGGTCACGTGAAAGTCCAAGGAGAAAGCCGACAACAACAAAAAGCAGCTTAAATTATATCTCAATTTCTTGGTTTGTTTTGTGTTGAATTTATGAGGACAAAAATACATCACATGCATTAGATCCTTTTCGCTCCCCGCACCCACAGTTTTCATTATTAACAATTCGTTCACCCCCTCTAAAATAAAGAGTTAAGTGTTATTTATGTTCTTGTGGTTTGTCCACTTTTTCTATCTCAGGCTAAATTTTAAAACTGTATCAATTTTTTTCTTTAATATTCTCAAAACATGTCATTTCAGTCCAAAAATCTAACCCCAGTTAAAAAACTCAGTTAGCTGAAAGGTAAAATGGTCATTTTGCATGATGGTTCGGAGGTTTGACATACCCTCCACCGTGCACCAACCTCCAAACCACTTTGTAAAATGACCATTTTACCCCTAAACTAATTGAGTTATTTTAACAGGTGTTAGTTTCTTGAACTGAAATAACACGTTTCGAGAATCTCAGAGAGGAAAATGGTATAGTTTTGAAATTTGGCTTGAAATGACAAAAGTAGACAAACCACAAGAACGTAAATGGCAGTTAACTCAAAATAAAATTAAATTAAATTAAATAAATCTAACTTCAACATTTAATAACTCAATCACAAAAATATATAATAATAACAATAACATCAATTTATATTTCACTCCACAAAATCCGTGTAGTTCACCAAAGGGTTAGTGAACTTTTGTAACGAATACCGGTACCGTGTCAATAGCATACCAGGTAACCAATGTTCACGGTTGAGAACACCCCGTCCGCGAAAATCCCAATCGCGATTTTCCAATATCGAATTCGAACAAAAACCCTTGTTGCATCAAGTTCCCGATAACCGAAAACCCACCCGGCGTCGTCACCGGTTGTAACGCCACACATTTCACATCCTCCGCTGTGTCGATAAAATAATTCCCAACTGGTGGCGAAAACACCGAGTCGTCACCAACGAGTTTAAAACTCAGTCTCGGTACACTCGGTCTATCCACCCCGGACACATTAAAACAAAGATCAAAATTTGGCGGCGCACCATCCGGCGTCGGGAGTTTCACGCGCCGCCGGAACGACGCCAACACGCGCCGGTAGGCAGTGTCCGGTAGGAAAGTCAAAGTAGTACCGGAGTCAACGATGGTCCCACCATTACCCAATTCATCAATACTCCAAACCGAAGGGCTTATTCGTAATTTCACATTATCTACATAAACATCTTGAATCCCAATGTAGTAAAAGGGGGATGCTAATGGGCTTTTTTGCAACGGTGTGTACCGGATTTTTGAGTTTCCCGATCCGGGTCGGGTTCCGATTAAAAGGTAACTCGTTGGTGGAGGGACAATGGTGTAGTCTTTAAGACAGTAAGAAAATTTGTTACCGAACCGGCGACCGAGTTGGGTAACAAACGAAATGGGCCCACGGCCTAAGCCCATTACGCCTTGGGCCCCGTGAAAGCCCGGACCGGAAACACTCGGGCCGGAGGTTTTAAACCCGCACCCGAAAGCTAAACTATCATGTTGTAATAACTTTCCGTTGGAGGAGTTAAACGTCGTCGTTTCCTTAGCGAAAAACCCGCTAGTAATAGACCCGTCAGCGTAGGAGTATTCGTATCTACACGGGGAATGCAGGCGCGTGTGGTTACACGCGACGGAGGGGCGTGGGTGGGGAACGAGTCGACAAGCTGAGTTGAAACAGTGAGTTAGTGAGTAGGAAGTGGAATGGCGGGCGAGGAAGGCGGAATGCGGTGGTCTGGTGGCGGAGCAGTTGTTCCGGCAGGCGGAGCAGGTGACCCAGATGAGATCGGAGCCGGTGTCGGCGATGAGGAGGAGGGGTTGTGGTGGGGAGCCTAAATGAAGGGTGACGAAGTACTGGCCGGCGCCGGCGTAGGCGCCGGAGGTGACGGGGAGGTTGGGCTTGCGGTGGAGGGCGGAGATAAGGGCGGAGAGGCGGGCGGAGTCGGCGGAGATGGCTTGGGTGGGGGATTGAACAGGGTTAATGTGGTGGAGGGGGAGGCGGAGGAAGTGGTGGTCGCCGGAGTTAACGGTGGTTGAGTGGCAGATGTGGGTGAAGGAGATGATGATGATAATGATATTAATGAGCATGGTGGAGTGAGGGGAGGAGAGAGGGGGGTGGGTGGTAAGTGTAAATATGGAGTCTGGCAATTGGCTGAAATAATGAGGTGATGTATTTAATATGGAAGTGTTTTTATTTTTTTATTTTGGTTTTTGTAGTGTGTTTGTGTGTGTGATCTCGTTTTTTGTAGATATAAATATTTAAATATAAAGAAAATATAAAATAATGGTTTATAAAAATAAGTCGCTGCATGGTGCATTAAATTCGAGACACTCAAAATGAAACGTTCCATTTAATTAATAAATCAAGTATAGGAAATTGCAGAAATGATATCCATATAAAATAGCTGAGTTTTAACTTTTTAAATCATTCAAAATTTACATTACAATGCTTAACAAGTTGTTAAACATAAAGTACATATCCCCTCTATTGCAAATCTTACAATCACCATACCAGAGAAGCTCACCCAATTGCCTCATTCTGCGCTGTTTCTTTTCGCCCGGTGCTTGAACCATAGATGGACGTTGCTTGTAATTCTCCAAATGTCTTGTCTATGCTTGGCCGATTGCCCAAGAAGATTAAATCGTTCCGTGCCTTCCAAATTACCCAGCATCCACCAGAATTATCATTTGTATCACCCTTTTTTATGGTTCGAAACCGCCAAGTTTTTGTGTATATATTTCAAACAGATCGTTCATAGTATTTTGGGTTAAGAGAGTGGCAGCCTCCACTTCTTTTGGTTTAATTCATTGAATTAAAATTTCAATTCCATCAAAGTTTGTGAACGTAAAAGATATTCCAATTCTAATGAGTTCCATTTATGTTGGATGACATATGAACAAACCCATATTTTTTTAAGTGACATGTTTCATCCCTCCCTCACTACTCTCAAATTGTCCTTGTGAGCCTTCATATTTAATAAACTACATCAATCAACCAAGTAACACATGAATTTAATTGCGTTGTTGTACTAACTAGGGTTTTCCTGCATCGGATGCGTTCATTTTTTCTCCACGCAATGCAGCAGAAGTTTGGTTATCATCGATTTGGCTTGTTGAGAAATATAAAAGCAAACACCAATACCGTACCGATAACAATGTTGTTCGCTCATAAGCAGTTGGGTTCATCACGGTACTGCGACGTTAATGTACTCTCTATAACGTATGATACAAAAAATGCATGATTTTGAATACAACTATGTTTTCAGAAGAATCTACACTAGAACGTTCACGAAAGAAATGGCCTTGTATTTCGTTTGTTTAGCTAACAAATTAAAGTTATTGCAGAAATATGGAATTATTAGAAAATTAAACTAGTTAAAAGTGTATTCTGTATATAGGTATAAGGGGTGAAATGAAGAAAAAAACAACTTAAACCAGCTGATTGCACTAAAAAATCTTAATTAATCGATGGACGTAAATACCCTTAGTGTCATAATTGGGGTTTACCCTTTGATCTATATATAGAGATCATTAGGCGGAGATTAAATACCTTCACCTACATTAAATTCGTAATACTCTATGCCTCTCTAAATTCATGTCATTTCATCTCACCTAAGTCCAGTGCCGTTCCTAGGTTTTCGGAGGTCCTAAGCGAATCACGAAGTGGAGTCCCTTTTGCAAAATTGTCATTTTCAACATATTTAGTAACAAACTTTCCTCCTTTACCTGGGCTTAGGACCGACAATTATAAACTAAAATGTTTATAACTGACGTAGTTAAATTTTTTTTTAAATATATATGTTTTCTATAGATTGTATATGTTTAGAGATTAACAATGAGTCCTAAACAACAAATTAAAATAAGCAAATAAACCCTAAAATGCCTAACAACAAGCTGAAATAAGCAAATAAGCACTAATTCACTAAACAACAACTTAAAATCAACAAATGAGAATGTCTAACCTGAGTGAGAGCCAGAAGATTAAATCACCACCACAAAATTAAACTGCAGAAAGGAGTTAGAGTGCCAATGTGTTCCAACTTCCAAGTTCCAACCCAGCCACAAAACTAAATTGCAAAACTGAGTGAGTACTGCCAATGTCGAAGTTCCAAGTTTCAAATTATAAAATCCAGTTTTGACAAATCACAAAACTGATTTCAGTTTATGTTTGGGGGTTCGATCTCAACAAATATAGAAGACTGTGAAAAGGATTACAGTTACTGAGGGGGTTTGAATTTGATTTCAGTTTATATAAAAAGAGTTCAAGATTGTTGTTAAATGTTACCTGTCAACCATTATTCGATTTCAACGGAGATTGGGATGCCATGATTATCGTTGCGCTGATTGCTTGATTCCATATAGGAAACCCAAACGGCTTCTCTGATACTCATCGCTTTCGTTCTTCACGCCGCTGATATCGAGGATTCATCATCACACGCGCTTTTGATGTTAACATTAAAGGACGACCACTAGTAAATGGATAATAGACATCTAAAGTTTGTTAGATTTGGGTCTAATCTGTTTAGTGATGGGCCTAGTATAAAGAAAATCTATTAAAAAATGGTGGCCCTTCAGTTTTGGTGGCCCTAGGCTTGGGCCTAGGGTCTTAAGCCTATTGGGCCGGCTCTGCCTAAGTCATCCGAACTGTACACCTTAAATGGGAACTTGATCAGCAATATGCACACGACGTCTTCCATCTCTGCGTTTACTGGACTAACAAGTACATATGACTTATCTCTTGTTTTCTAATACATGTTAAATAATTGATCAACAACATTCATATTTAATAAACTTCTATCAATCAGCCAAGTAACACATTAACTTAATTGTTTTGTTGTAATAACTAAGTTTTCCCACGTGTTTTGCGGTGCGAGTGTGATCGTTGTTCCCCCACAAAACACGATAGGAGTTTGGTCATTGTTAGTTTGGCTTGTCGAGAAACACAAAGGCAAACACTGATACCGTACAGGCAACGATGTTGTTCGGTCATAAGTTGTTGGGTTCATCACGGTACCTCAACATTAACATCACTCGTTATAGCTTACGATATAAAAAAATACATGTTTTTTCAATATAACTATGTTTTCAAAAAGATCTAAACTAGAACATTCACAGAAAAAATAGCCTTGTATTCTATATTTGTTTAGTTAACAGACGAAAGTAAGAGTAAATTTCACTTTGTGTTCTTTATGTATTATCTGAATTTTGAAACGTGCCCTTTAAAAGTTTTAATTTCATTTTATGGCCAAAAAAACACATGTTTTATATCATTTTAAGTCCTTTACACCAAACTAAGTAAATTACTCAGTTAGGTTTAATTAAGGCAAGGACAAAAATGATATTTCATAAATAAATGCATCAGATTCCCTTTCTCTCTCTAAATAAATGCACAATTATCATCAAGCTCAGCATCATCAGAAAACATGTTCAGAACCAGTACTGCCTTATCAAACAAAATATAAAAATTCCTCCTATCTGCTTCATTCTACATGTCCGAACTGGAAGTGGAACACTGATGTGCATTTTGAAAACTCGTTTCACTCGCTCTAACATCCACCGATTTCTGCTTGTCCTTTTTCGCAAACGGAATAAGAACGATAAACTCTCCATCGGTAATCATATTACTACTTATCTGACTCTACAAGCTTAGTTTCCTACCCTAAAACAACTAACACCAATAACCCACTCTGTCGGTGGTTGGAGATCATCTCCGCCACCGGTAACCACCACTGCCACCTATGAATGCCACCATAACCACCTCAAACATTACGAATATAAGAAACCGAAGTATCCAAACCCGGATCTACCATAGGAGTTTCATAGAGGCTTACCGGAGTTCGTGAGTTGCCAATGTTAGTCGTTGGAGTCCGTTCATACTCTCACCGTCACCAGATCTGCCATTGTCGTTGCTCGAACCACGGTTGCCATCAGGGAACGGCTGAGCCTCCATGTGGCGGCCACCACTCCAGCCACACCCGAGGTCACATCATAGCCAAAATAGTACCAAGTCACCGCCTCTAACCATCGAGACTCCGTCGTTCATGGTGGTGGCCGGCCATTCGTCTCTCTTTCTCTATCTCACGCGACTTTCTCTCTCTGCCACTCTCTCTCATGTAACTTTCTCTCTAAAGATCTGCGTGCTATGTATGTGTTTTAAGGAAGAGGAGATGAGAGGTTAGGGTTTGATAGGAATGAGGGGTTGGGTGAGTGTGTGGCCGGCCGGAGATCGGCGCCGGACATCGCCGGAGAACCGAGTCCGACTGCCGGACTTGAAGGGGAGAAGGCAGGGGATTTGGGTTGTGTGCTAGGGTTTCTCAGAAATTGAAGAAGATAAGGGGATAAGGGGATCTGATACATTTATATATAAATTAAAATACCATTTTTGCCCTTGCGTTAAATAAACCTAACTGAGTAATTTAACTCAGTTTGGTGTAAAGGACTTAAAGTGATATAAAACATGTGTTTTTTTTGGACATAAAATGAAATTAAAACTTTTAAAGAGCACGTTTCAAAATTCAGATAATACATAAAGGACAAAAAGTGAAATTTACTCCGAAAGTTATTAGATAAATACAAGAGTAAACTTTCGTTTTGCTCCCTATGGTTTTGTCGTTTTAATGGTTTTGCCCCAATCATTTAAAAACGACCATTTTCCTCCAATAGTTTACTATGTATTTCCCATTTTGCTCGCTGTCTCTAACTCCATCCAAATTATTTGTTAACTGAAAGGGCATTTCAGTAATTTTATAAGTGTAAGTATTAAATTATTTATTATAAAAAAAAAACACTATCTCTCTCTTTCTTCCCCACTTTCTCAACTTTCTTTCACATTATTATTATCCACCCTTATCCCTATTTCTTTCTCTTCATATACAGAACCATTACCACCACCATTTAATTTGTTCTCACCTTATCCACCACCTAAACAAAATTAAACCATCATCTCCAATTTATTGTTTTGGATGAGAAGGATTTGTGAGTAGTTGTTTTGGTTCTTTGAGATTTTGGATACTGTGTTTGATTGAAGTTTTCCCTAATAAACCACAACTCCACCGCCGTTCACTGTTGGCTTTTCTGTCAAATCCTAAGATCGCTGTCAATTGTGTACAGGTTCCAACATTCTCTGTCTATAACGGCACCGTCAACTTCACCTTCTTCCAGTTCATCTCCGACACAAACCCTAACATGTCGGAAAAATCGACGAATGGGTTTGGAGAGATGGGGGTGTGGTTGTGGCGGCGGATGGTGGGAGGTTAGGTGGCGGGTGTGGTGGGAGGGAGGAAGGTGGTGGTGGGTGGAGAATTTGGATGTGGTCGGAGAAATGGTGAGCATTTTCGGATGAGGGTTTTGGGTTTTTCGGCAAGGGTTTTGGGTTTTCCGGCGAGGTTGACTGGTGTTTATGTTTGACGGAGGCGGCGGAAACTGGAGATTTAGTTTGGTGTTAAAATGTTGAATGGGACGAGGCGGTGACTAATGGCGGTGGTCAGTTGGCAGTTGGAGGTGGTGGTCAAGTGGTAGTAGTGGTGGCTGTGGTCAGGTGGCAGTTGGAGGTGGTGGTCAGGTGGCAGTAGATGTGGTGGTGTTGGTAGAGAATATGTACAGAGTGAAAGAAATGAGACAGATGGAGAGGCTCTTTTTTTATATTTAATAAACATGTATGTATATAAATCTAATAAATAATTAAATCTTTAGATTTAAAATTACTAAAATACCCTTAGTTTTATACTTGAAGTTACCAAAATACCCTTTCAGTTAACAAACAATTTGGATGGAGTTAGAGGCGGGGAGCAAAATGGGAAAAACATAGTAAACTATTGGAGGAAAATGGTCATTTTTAAATGATTGGGGTGTAACAACCTGACTTTTTCAGAAAGTCAAAGTACAAGTCAAAGTCAAAGTCAAAGTCAAAGTCAGGTCTTTACTCAGAACTGACACTTCTTGCTTAATTATTGCCTTGTACCCTCAAACTCGATAATCGATACTTTAGTTAACGCTATTTTAAACTACGATGTATTATTATGAGATGTAACAATGCGATAAACGCTGCTTAACGCTATTCTACTTAACGCTACCACATCGCTATCGCATCGCAACTCGAAACGTAGTTATTGGTATTGATTCTATGTGTGTGTTATTATGTGCCTTACTTGTGTGTCTAGTATTTGTTTAAAGGTGTTATTCGCAAACGCAATCGCAACGCAATCTCATCGCAAACTCTAAACGCAAATTTACTTACTTTTATGCTGTTATGTGTTAGTTATGTTATTTGTGTAACTATTGTTTAATACTATCGCATCGCTTACTCGCAACTTGCTTAAACGCAACGCAACGCTCAATGCACGAAACGAAAGTCGGAAAACTAACCCGCGAAAGCCGACCGATCGAACGACCATTCGATCGAATGGACATCCGACCGGATGACCATCCGATCGAACGGCCGTCCGACCCATTTAACCTTCCACCGCCTTTCACCCACTCATCTATAAATACCCCCTGTCACATCAACTGTTCATTGATGTGACAGCTCTATCCGACCCACGCACTTTCAGGCCCTTTTTCTCTCGATTCCTCGCGATTCTTGTAAGTTTTCACTCTAAATCTTGTACTTCTATCAACATGGCACATTTCTCATCATCTTCTCCAACAAATCTTACATTTTCACCGTGAAATCACCTGATTTGGGTTGTTCTAGGGTTTTATGAACACAGAAGTGTGACCTCATCTCACTAAGAATGGCTCAGATCTAAAGGATTTCCACATGATTTTACGCCAAACTAAGATAGATCTAAACACTTTTCAACTGATTCAAACTTTTCTTCAACGTTCTTCACTTTTTACCCAAGACCGTTAGAATCTAGACTCGTTCAGGCCCTCTACTCATTCTCTAGTGGAGAACCGGTCTGAGAATGGATTTCTACCGGAGAGACGACCGATTCTCGGGTTGAACATGAAACTCCGTCAAGGACAGTTAAGTCTGATCGAATGGGGTGATTCCCATCCGATCGACGGAGTTGGACTGGGAGTGGTTTCTGTTGTTTGACACGTCATCACACCGTCTCGGTTAAACCGCAAAACTTTTCAACTTGGCTGATTTTACAGAACTTGCAAAACATCAGATCGCCGATCAAATAGCCGTCCGATCGAATGACCATCCGATCGAACGACTATTCGACCAGGTGACCTGTAAGTTCAACACTTAAACAAACTTTCAAAACTTCAAAGAATATCAGCTATTCAATCGAATAGCCATCCGATCAAACGGCCATCCGTCCGGATGACCATCTATCAATGACTTTATTTATACTACAACAAAAACATCAAAAGTTCAAACATTTTACAATACACTTCCTCAATCGAATGACCAACCGACCGAATGGTCGTCCGTCCGGATGACCATCCGTCCAGACAGTCATCCGATCGAACCACCATCCGATCGGTCATCTCACCCGACACGCTGTTTTACGCGTGTGTTCAACGATTACACTATCGTTCTCTGATCAGGCTAACTCTAAGCGCTCCCTTCAATCCAATACAGTTCGTGTTTAGCACTACCAACGCACTGTGAGTATACTCGAATCCC
The DNA here is from genome assembly GCA_030545235.1 of Helianthus tuberosus. Classification (NCBI taxonomy): domain Eukaryota; kingdom Viridiplantae; phylum Streptophyta; class Magnoliopsida; order Asterales; family Asteraceae; genus Helianthus; species Helianthus tuberosus. The sequence goes on from CM060397.1 coordinate 30,561,904, forward strand.
TTTTTGCTTAATGCACTTTTGGGTGTTACATACGTTACCTATATCAAATCACATCAACACACAACGCAAACACTTTTATACGCTAACCGCTATAGCATGTTATACGTGTTTTCGATGAATGCTTGTATGTTATGTTTACACAGTGATTGTTGTCTGACACCTTAGCAATGATAGTACTATAGTTTGGACTCAGCACCTGTCGTGGACAGGGGTTGTTAAGGGTTTTACTTCACATGGTCACAGTGGTGATAATGTGTTGTGCATTCTACAACTCGCAGTCATGTCGGTTGCATATTTCATTGTCGATAGCTTACTTGCTTCACATTTCTACGTGTTACATGCTGGTGATGCGTAAACCGCTTTCGCTACTATATGCTATTAATCTTGTGTACTCATCTTTACACTATGTGTATTGACTTTATTTTAACGTATGTGACAGCTTTTTAGGATGCCATGTTTGTTGAATGTTATGGAATCAAGTTAGGTGGTCTAGAAACGTCATTCAATAAAACCTGAGTTATTGGAACAATTATTCGTCTTTGAGAACAATGTCTGTAATAACTATTTATGCTTTATATGTTTATGGCATGGGACGTGAACGTTAAATATATTGTCACTAATAGTGTTATGGATTCTCTTGGACAATCTGTTTCGTTCAGTGCCTCACCCCGATGTTTCCTCCATCGGTTGGGGTGTGACATGGGGTAAAACCGTTAAAGTAACCAAACCACAAAGAGCAAAACAGAAGTTTACTCTAAATACAAAGTTATTAGAGAATTGAATAGGTTAAAAACGTATACTACATATGGTATAGGGGGTGAAAATGAAAATTGAAAAAAAAAACTTAAACCAACTGATTGCACTAAAAGACAAAGTCCTTTGTGATGAAAGTGTGAAAACCAAAAGTTGTTGTGAAAGTGTAAAAACCAAAAAAAAATTACTAAAAGACCAAACTTTTTTGTGGTGAAATGTTAAAACCAAAAACTTGTGATGAATGTGAAAATCAAAAACTTTCTTAGCAATTGAATTATGGTTTAATAATAATAATAATAATGATGATGGTTTCAACCTTTGGCCTTTTTAAGGATATTCATACGGGGGTGATCATTCATTGTGGTTCTGATCGAGATGAGTTGTATTATCATGAAGAAGTCTCTTGTGTAGGGTAAGAAAGTTTAGCACATAGAACATTTGACTGACAATAATGGCTATGATGTATGTAGCTTGATCATCCGTCATATGGTTATCTTCGTATCTTATTCTTGTCATTATTCAAAAATAGTAATTCAAAGCTTTGTGAAACGTTAGCCATCGATTATTATATCCATGCATATGAAATACATCAAACCTCTTTTTTCACTAGTACGCTCTAATGTATAGGGGTTCGCTCTTAAATTTTCTGTTGAAGATTTTTATTGTTCGTCGGTGATCGCACTTGCATGTTTTCAATATACTTTGAAATAAAAGTATGAGGCCATGGCAGGATTCGTCAATATCTAACAAATCGGTGAAACATAGTTTAAGCGTTAAATTCAATTTATCCCCTCCGATAAAGGTAAATAGTTTGTCAATAACAACCTTTAAAAAAGCTTCGAATCAAGACATGATAAAATTGTTCATATACACCACAAGAAAATTGTGGGGCTAAATGAAAATAATGACACTTTCTAGAAAGCACCTGAGCCCTAATTATTGAAACTTATGTATTAAAGAGCTTTTTTTCGCCTAAGGTAGTTGCAACAATCGTCTTCTTTATAAACCACATGTTTTCTCGTGTCTTAAACTAGAAAAACGCCTCTTAAAAAGTTACCTAACCATATTTTCCTACCATCACATATAATGTTTCCTTTCAAAATATGCACTTGCACCATGTTTAGGGGTGTAAACAAGCCCAGAGGCTCGAGAGCTACTCGTGATCGGCTCGGTTAAAAGCTCGAACGAGCCGAGCCTTAACGAGCCCGAGCCCGAGCTCGAGCCTGAAATAGAGCTCGTTTTGTTATCGAGCCCGAGCTCGAGCCTGAAATAAAAAGCTTGTTTAGGCTCGCGAGCCTAAACGAGCCCATACAAAATTTTAATTTTTTTATATATAATATATTAATAATGATGATAACATTGATGAGCCGAGCTCGAGCCGAGCTTTGCGTTGTTTAAGCGATGTTGAAGTGAGCTCGAGTCGAGCTTTTAGCTCATTTAAGGTTGTTCTCAAAATAGTTCGAGCCGAGCTCGAGCTTTGGGTTTTACTAGCGAGCCGAGCTCGAGCTCAAAGAAGTAGGCTCGAACCGAGCCGAGCTCGAGCTCGAGCTTCATAAAAACCTAACGAGCCGAGCTCGAGCCTGGTCGAGCTCGGGTTCGGCTCGGCTCGTTTACACCCCTAACCATGTTCATGTTAAAAAAAGTTGTCGTACCAACTTACACCTATGTGTTGTTATAATGTATCTCTGAGTATAGTTGTTAAGATCGAAAAGCCAACAAGATTTCTAACAACATGGATTGTAACTAGATAAACAAAGATAAACAAAGTCTTCATACTCCACAACCTTTCTTGGGACCATGGAAGATAATAAAATCTTGTTCCCTATTATGATTATCATTGGGGCATGGCACACCAAGGAAACCCAGTGAACATCACCGGGAGAATACCAAGGATCCATCAAGCCCCTCAAGCGAACCTAAACATAAGAATATCATTAATATAATGCAATCCAACTCATCACATTTCACATTATCACATTCTACATATATCCTAGAGGTAAGTTGTAACATCCGGCCCCTCTCATCATCAATATTGTCCGCTCTGCCCCTGATGGGTTGCCCATCCAGGAACTCACGGATTTGTTTTTGGTTGCTCCTGTGGAGACTTCCCAGGAGGTCACCCATCCTGGTACTACTTCCACCTGAGCACGCTTAACTGTGGAGTTTTCATGTGCTCCACAGCCAACTAATCCCAAAACACGTTGGTGATTTAAGAGGCAGGGCATTCCTTAAGAACCGAGGATCTCTCCTGACCACAGCCGATGTGGGATTGCCTAGGGTGTCACAATGGTCATGTTTATCTTTCGATAGTCAGTATCCGTATTGTTACATAAGTACTCCTAACTCCTTTGTATGAAATGTTCATTCAACAATATACTTGATAATGAGAGTTTAGATACATAAGAGAGATGTACTCTATAACCAAGAAGTAACGAGGCAGTAACACCTAGGAAGCATTTGAAAGTTTCAAATTACCTATTAGCTAATACAATACAAAGTGAAATATTTTGAGCTACTTAAATTGTTTAAAAAAGTTAAGTTCTCATAGGGTTCCAAATACAACATAGGAAGCAGGAAAACCAAATAGACTATATTCAGGTAATCATTCTCTCACAGAGGATACTCATCATGGATTTCCTAGCTAATAGGGCTTATAGATTACAAATATCAGAAACTTGGATACTAATGAACCATGATCTTCACAACAAACAAAATGACATATCCAAATAACAAAATTGGTATTAAAGGCTAGTAGGGAACTAATTACTGATATACTTACCACAAATAAGGTTAGTGGGAATTGTAAGTCCGTTTATGCATACATCTACTAAAGATCATATGCACACAACCTTATGCAATGTATCATTCTTAAAAATCATGCATTTGAAAACTTGTTATACTTGGTCGAGATGGACATGATATCGATATGTGGGTATACACCAATGCAAGCCGTATAGAAAAACAAATCGATTGGAGATCCACATTTGGGTAGTTCACATCTGTACAAGGAACCAACTAATTTAGAGAAGCAAAATAACTGTTATGGCATTATTAAGTGGTGATGCTAATTAAATTGAAGGCATTCCAAAAGATGTAGTTGAGCTTATATAAATAGTTTGTGCCCACATATTAAATATTTAGACTAATCATTGATAAAAAAAATATACAATTAGTATATAATCCAGTTCAACATGATAGACGAAACATGTTAGGGTATACCGTCGTTTCATATAATGAAGAGAAATTTGACGAGGGATTGACACTATATCATATGTTAGATATGAAGATATGTTGGTTAATGCATTTAAGAAAGAAATATGCAGAAAGAAATCTCACTAACTTTATCGACAAGTTAGGTTTGTGGAACTTTATTACCAACTTGAAAGCACGGTTCAAGGACCACACATATAACACAATTGTGATCAAAATGAAGTCATGTACATAGAAAATAACCTAGAATTGAGTTGATCATGGAAATCAGTTAGATAAAAATCAAGGTTGTTTTTTTATCATTATAAGCTTGCATAAATAAGACTTTAATCGAATTATTAATATAACATTTAAGGGTGAGAATTTCACTATAGCTAACGTCACATCCGTGCTATAGTGGTATTACCTTTTTTTTTCGTGAAATCTCGCTGAAGAAACACATTCCTTTACTGATGCCACCAACTATTCAAAGAGAAACCAGAAACCAAACCTAGCTAACGGTCTTTAGAAAGAGAAACAAACTTCATAAGGTTTACGTAGTGGGCGGCGGTTGACGAGAAGATCGATGATGGTGGTGGTTGAGACGTGGTTCGTCTATGTGTCATACCCTAATGGCATACAACATAGAACACATAAAAGTACAAGCAAGCATTGATGGAATATCTCCATCACTGTGTCTTTCTGTCGTGTGTCACGGGAGAAGAGAGGACAAAGAGCGCATGTAGAGAGAGAGAGAGAGGAAGATGTGATGGGTTGGAGTTGGAGAGTCCACGATGTTGTAAAACTTTATAGCAAGGGAAACATTGGTTTGGTTGAAGGTGGGTACAACAGTGGGAGCAAGATGGGTGAGGGTTATACTTGGTGGCGATGTTGGGCGGTGGGGTTGTTGTCAGTGGTGGTGTTGGGTGGGAAGGGCAAAAGTTGATGGTGTTGTTAGGTAGTAGGTCAAAAGTTAGTGATGGTGTTGGGCGGTGGGGGTTGTAAGGCTCTAGTGTCAGATTCGATCGAGGGATATGGCCGGAGTTATGGTTGTGTGTTTGTGAGAGAGAAAGAGAGAAGATGGGGGGAGAGGAGAAAAATGAAGTACACATAGAGTGTAGAAGAGGTTCAAGAAGATTGTTGGGTTTTTAGAAGAAAAATGATTGTCAATCACTTTCACCCATTGACTGCCATGTAGCCAGAGGACATGGATGACCCGAACCACCCATTTATAGAGATTTCTTTTTGTTTGGCGGCGTAGCTTTCAAATGTCGCTTCGTCACTTAGCGGTGCTACCAAATTATACACCGAGCGAGAAACGGTTACACCGCTTTACACCGAGGGGATCACTTTGACGGATAGAGCGACACTCATTAGTTTTTGGATGGTCATTATTGACACTCCTTTTGGAAAAGGGAGGGTCACCGCCATTGCACACCGCCTCTACCGATACATGCACATGCGTTTTTCTACCTCCATTGCACCACGCGAGATGGGTGCGAGTGGTGCAACTGTCACGGCCCCAGCCCCGGTTTGACCCGGTCAGGAGCCGCGGGATAGGAACCCGTGGTATTTATTAAATGATGCGACAGCGGAAGATTTTGCATGATCTTTTAAAACTTGAAAATGCACAATTATTTTATTTCATAAATCGGGATAAACCCCGTGATTTACAATAGAGGAATTTAGCTAAGAAATTCCCTGGTTTACAAAACATGTTTTATTCATTTTAATTCAGCCACCTCTTCAAGCTGGTTAGTGATCCGTAGCACGTTTTCCTTGATTCACTGCAGGTCGCCTGAAACATGTTTTTAAAAATATTTTATCAACGGGGAAATACTAGCGAGTCACTCAATTTGATAAAATGACACATAGTTATAAATTACAGCATAAGAGCGATTACAATGGCTTTTATCTTATTTTTTGTAGGATCGTTGTCGGACCCGAAACGAGACGATCAGAGGCGTTCTACTCAAAATGAAAGGCGGAAACAGACATAATGAGTTGAATTCAGCAAGATATCACTTTTAACTGTCGTTTATATTGATCTGAAACAGTTTTACAACAAGACGACACTTCGACAGAGCTTCGCCTTCGGAAAACCTCTAAGTAATTTCGTACCAAATGACACGAGATCACATCTATATATAGTGTCCCTAATTCCGTATGAAACATGCTTCAAACGGAATCATTACAAACGAAAATAAGCATACAAGCGAAATTAACAACTCAAACGGAATTACAAGTTAATTCCGCGCGGAATTATCCAGAACCACTTCAAACAGAATTAGGCTTTCGTCTTGATTTCTCGGACTTCGAGCCATGAGCGATGCAAGACTCGATACAAGACAAAGTCGACAGACGTATGCACCAACAGACTCCCCCTCGGATGTTGACGAGTCTTAAGTGTCGAGTCTTCAACGTCTTCAGTCTTTATCAGTCTGATCGCTATTTTTCTTCATCCGCACCAACAAACTCCTCTTCAACAAATAATCTCTACTTGGATGTTTTTAGACTCCCCCTCTCGATTTGCTGGGATCGCAGTCTGGCTTGTTGAAATCACAGAGTCTTCAGGTATCGGAACATGGCTCTCTATCACTCAGATATCCTGCACATTCTCTACCTCACAATAAATTTCACAAATTTAACATTTTGACAAATTTATATAACCAGACTCTCTCTCAAATTTAACCAGAATGATTTATCAATATTAGAATCTGATGAACCACTTATTAGGCAAATTTTCAAAATCTTTTCTCATTTAAAACACAAACTCCCCCTCACCATATGCTCTTCATGTTTAGCACTTGGAATTTTGAAAATCAGCTCTCCAATATCAGTCGTCGAAAATCTTTTTGAAATTTTTCAAAAGTTTATGCTCAAACACACTAAAATCTTTTTGGATTTTTGATATAACATAAATGAAATGCGAGAAAAGAAATATGTACATATAATATTTTTGTGAGATTGAGTAAGAGGATCATATCAGTTTTTGGGACAAATCACCAACACCGTTAAGCTTTAAACATTTTAAGTTCTAAACGATTCACTTAGATTGTCAGTATACTGACCCACTTAAATTTTCATACAAAGTTCAACTGTTTCGAGATACGAGATTAATTTTTTAGAGACTTAAACTTAATCGCGTGTCCCACCTCAGAATATACTCCCGTATCCAGATCCCAATATTCAGTCTTACAGGTGAGTATACCTAGATGATATCTGTAAGGGGTTAAATTGCGAGACCGTGAGAGCTCAGGTCAGAACTTCCGTTCAGCAGAGAGATGACGGTTCGACTTTTGGTGGGTCCCCTTTAGAGGATCTTTTTTTACAACAACATATGATTTGCATTTTGCAATGTTTTATCATTTTTTATGCTGAGGGGAGACTATATTTCAAGCAAGCAGTAAAGTATTCTCCGGGGACTAGGCCATTGCTTCCACATTATCAGAAGTCCCGGGATAATACCCCAGATATCACTAAGCATAAAGACCTAGTATCTCAGAAAGAGGGGTCCTTCAAACAAGATTTCAGGGGTTACCCATATATCCAAGAGATGTTACCCACGATATAAGCAAGTTTGAATTTAGGTTTATATCTCGTCACAATCTACTAAATGTGCAAAAACCTACTGGCATATCATCAGTGAGACCGTTTATCACTTTTTGACTTTCCATTTCTTTAGCATGTTGTGATAGTCCACTGATATACTATCATTTCCTCTTTTTACAACAAAACTCATTCTTGAATTTTATCATGTTTTTGACATTTTCAAATTTTCTAATGTTTTTGGATTTTCTGAAATTTTTTTTACTCCCCCTAAAATGCAAAAACATTTAAAGAATTTTGAAAACAAATTGTACAAGTAAAGCGACAACTGATATCAAATCACTTCAAATCGCCATCCTTTTGGCATAAACAATCAGAACTCCGCCTTTCAACAAACTATTTTCCAATTGATTTCAAAACACTTAAGTTTGTTTTAATCAAATGGGTTTTCCGGAAAATTAGTTTAGTTGATTTTATCACTTGTAAGTTAGGGTGAGAGATCATCACTTTGTTTCTTTCTTCTTTACAATGAAATTAACCCCATTTTTTAACCACTTGTAGAAAATCAAGTACAATTTAATGTCCCTGATTTACCACTTGAAAGTGAAAACCTTTCTTCAACCACTTGAAAGTTCACTTATCAACCCAAACCTCTTGTAAATCAAAATATAATAATATAAAAATATCACTTGTAAATTTACCAACCAAACCTTTCAAGAATGATGCTGATTCATGCACCACTCTTACCAACCTGGGAGCTCCGGCAAGTCAGGAATTTATGGTGAAAATGCTGTCACCCAAGCCTGATCAGCCTTGGGTGATTTTGGTACACATCTATCCCACCAACATTTTGATTTATAAAAATATTTTGCACTTTTAACCTTCCCATCAACCATCTTCCCGAAAATATGTTTAACTTTTCCATTAAACGCCTTTTCAGCATCAAATTCTTTGTTACCATCAAAGAATTGACCTGAAATCTCAGTTTTTCCAACCTTTAACTTAAAATTTTCCTTTGACAATTTAGGAAAATTTTCATCGTTCGCCTCTGGAACGGAATTCTCATTCTTCTTCTCAACAGATGACTCCTCTGATTTTATGGAATCAGATTCATTGTCAGAACTACTATCTGAACTCTTAACAACCCATCTTTGTTTGTTTAAATCGACTTGTCTTTCGTAAAAACGTTTTGAAGTTTCACCAACTTCCAAAGTCGATTTATCAATACATTTCCTTCTCATTTCAGAGTTAGAAGACACTCCCTGTTTTGAATAAGTGGACTCTTGGCAGTTCCAAGCAATGTGTCCAGCCTTTTGACACTTAAAGCAAGTTCTTCTATCAACTTTCGGGGCAAATTTTTTCACATTCTTCTTTATTTCAGCAAGAAACTCTTGATTTGATTGTTTCCAAAATGGTTTCTTCTGCTCATCTTCAGAACTTCCTCCTGCAACAAATGTTGTTTTTGGTTTATAATTTTTCTCATTTTTATAATTTTCTAAAGAATTAAAACCAAGACCTTTCTTTTTGAAATTACTTTTATGGTTTGGTTTCTATTGAAAACCATAACCAGAACCGTAACCTTTTTTCTTGTTCAATCTTTGTTGAACTCTTGAAGTGTACTTTTTAGGTTTTTCATGAAGATATAAATCTTTTATTTCAGAAATATTAATTTCTGTTAATTTGAAAACTTGTTTGATCTGTTCAGTTTTGACACTTCTTAATGGAAATTCCTCATCAGAATATAATTTGTCTGAATCATTCAAAGTATATGCTACTTTGATTGGTCCGTCATTCAAATTAGATTTTGATAGCAGAAATTCTTTGTAAACCCCTTTTAACCGGTGAACTCGGACTCTTTTCTGATGAACTCGGACTTTCAGACTTAGACTCCGGTTTTGACTCTTCATCCGTATCCAACACCTGATCGACCACTCTTTTTAACAACTCAGACTCATGATCAGTGTCAGACGCTGTGAATGTTACATCAATATTGTCTGGTAATTCATCAATGATTTCAGACTTTAACTTGATGTTGACTGCCTTTTTTAGACGCTCCTCGTTAGGATTCCTGGGGGAATAACTCTCATAGATTGGAGGCTGACATTTGTTATATTTGACACTTTGTGTCTTACCAGCATCTGTGTCTTCCATCTCTTTATCTTTAAATGCTTCAAGACCTGCAACAGTAGGATAAACACGATCAATCAAATAATCACAAGTAGTATAACTCAACAGTAATCGTTTAATTCTTTCACTCTCAATCTTCTCAAGTTCTAACTCCTGCTTCAGCTTAGCACAATCTTCAATATACTCATTGATGATCTTTTGTTTCATCATAAGTGTTGAGCTCATTTTTATCATTGCATTTTCAATTTCTGAATTCGTCTTTTTCAGACTATCAACAGTTTTGTTCAGCACATCATATGACTCCTTCACATACTTCACATCAGACAGTAAATCTTCTTTAATCTTCTCCAAATTAGCAATCTTCTTATCTTTTTCCTCACAAACTTTGCACGATTCTAAACACTTCAAACATGGTTTTTCAACTTCAACCACTTTTTCAACTTCAACAATTTTTTCTATTTCAACAATTTTCTCTACTTCAACAATTTTCTCAACTTCAACTATTTTTTCGACATCAACTATTTTTTCCACCACTTTCTCAGTTGCTGGTTCATCCTTATCTTCTTCAGCTTCTGTCTTTGCCTTTTCATCAGCGAGAATTTTTGCTGCTTCCAGCTCTCTCCTCAATCTGGCAATCTTCTTCTGATTCAGCATCTCCATTTTATCTGCAAAAAACAAATTAAAGCTGTCAGGATCTATGCCTTTTCTAGCTTTATTAAGATATTCTTCCTCATCATCGGTATCAATATCACTTCCTAGATCTGGAAAAATCGGTAATCTTTTCTGACTAGCCTCATCTTCACCCAGAATTCTAGCAACAAAACATGAACCTTGTGGAATATATTTATCCCAGCTAAATCCCTCTGCAACAAACTCATCATTTTGATCAATTATCCCAAAATAAGCTTTCTTATTTGCATCTTCGATCATTTTTCCATGAGCAGTTTTTGGATCCTTTTGTTGAGGTTGTTGATCAATCTGATGAAAGATTGATTTCTGATAATAATTGTTCTTTTCTTGATTCCCGGTTTCTTCTTTATTTGTACATTCTCTCTTAAAATGACCCTTTCCTTTACACCAGAAACATGTAACTTTTGATTTGTCAAAACCTAACGGAGAAGTAGCCATTCCTTGAAACTCATCTCTACCAGTAATTTGTTGAAACTTTTCTGCCCTCCTACAAGCACTAGCCAAACACCACTTCACATCCATCAACTCAAGTTCCTCAGCATCAATCTGGTCATAATCCTCTTTTGTAAGCATCGGATTTCCAATCTTGCCAGCAATCAAACTTTCATAAGATTCCAATATAGCAACGAGTGTTGCCATGTGTTGCTTGGCTTTTTCTGGAGACAAATTCTGACCATTTTGAATGTTCAAAGTGACATTGCACTGCAGATTTGTTGAGTTCTGTCTTTGAGGACTTGATGTAGTATGATTTGGATCAAAACTTGAATACGAAGACGAAGATCCACCACTCTGTGTCACATTACTACCCTTTGTTCCAGATGAACTGTCAGCACTAAAACCAGTTTGAATCTTTGGGCTAGGGCCGGGGGTAGCCTCAAACTTGTTCCCTCTGTAATACAAACTGACATCTTGTTGAGCATTTGGATTCGTCATGATAGCAGTTTTCTGAATATCCAATTCATGCTCTTCAATTTTCTGAATGAACTGTGCCAAATTCATACTCTCAGACTTCCTCATGTGTTTCACAATCATCAAATAAGTTCCCCACTTATGCTGTGGTAGTGCTTCAGCTAGTTTATCGACCCACTCATCATCATCTTTCTCAATGTCCAATCTTTTCATTTCCAATACCAGATGACAATATCTATCAATGGTCTGCTTTGTTGTTTCATGGTCGAAAGCTGAAAACATATCAAACGATTTCTTCAATAACGCCTTTTTGTTTTTGATCATATCTGCACTTCCTTTGAATTTCTGAATCAATGCTTCCTAAATTGACCTAGCTGTACCATTATGTTGGAGCAAAACAAAGATATCTTCTTTAATCGCTTGCTGAAGAATACTGATCATCATTTTCTCACTTGTAAATTTCAATTTGTCACCCTCTGAATAGTCAACAATTGCTTTTTCAATCCCACGTTCATTCTTAGGTTTCTCATAATCTTTCAGCAATGAACACCATGCGTCAAATTTATAAGCTTGCACCCAGTTTTCAAAGAGATTTTTCCATCCTTGAAAATATTCAATGTACATGAGCTTTGACGGTTTCTGATAAGTTCCTGTCTCATTCTCATTGTACACAGTTTCAGCAGCAGTAACAGGTGCAATCGGTGTAGCAAACGCATTGTAGAATTCTTCGTTAGACATTTTCAAACGAAATTACCAACTTCAAACGAAATTAACCTGCACACAACTTTCAAACGAGATTAGATATTTTCAAACGGAATTAGGTAATTCCGTGTGGAATTACACAGGTTTCAAACGAAATTACCCTTTTGAAACGAAATTATAATTTCGTTTGATCGATTTCAAGCGGAATTACTAATTCCGTGTGGAATTAGCAATTTTTCAAGCGAAATTAAGAGTGAGTGATAATTCCGTACGAAATTACTGAACAATTTCAAACGGAATTAGCTGATGTCATTATTTTCGAACAAAATTTCAAGCGAAATTATCAATTTTATCAGATTTAGAATGAATTAAGATCCAATTTTCTCAAGGATTTGTTAAAACACTATTTCGGTTGTAATATGTGAAATTCAGATCATTTTGACCGTTAAAAGATGTTCAATTCAGAAAAGAAGATGTAGAAGTGAGAAAATGAGATGAAATCAGGCTGAAATCTGCAGAACTCCTCCTCCTGAGCTCTGATACCACATGTAGGATCGTTGTCGGACCCGAAACGAGACGAGACGATCAGAGGCGTTCTACTAAAAATGAAAGGCGGAAACAGACATAATGAGTTGAATTCAGCAAGATATCACTTTTAACTGTCGTTTATATTGATCTGAAACAGTTTTACAGCAAGACGACACTTCGACAGAGCTTCGCCGTCGGAAAACCTCTAAGTAATTTCGTACCAAATGACACGAGATCACATCTATATATAGTGTCCCTAATTTCGCATGAAACATGCTTCAAACGGAATCATTACAAACGAAAATAGACATACAAGCAAAATTAACAACTCAAACGGAATTACAAGTTAATTCCGCGCGGAATTATCCAGAACCACTTCAAACGGAATTAGGCTTTCGTCTTGATTTCTCGAACTTCGAGCCGTGAGCGGTGCAAGACTCGATACAAGACAAAGTCGACAGACGTATGCACCAACATTTTTATATGGCGCCGTGTCACCTGGTGACGATGGTCATACCACTATTGGGTCTTTCCCAAGTAGTGATGATTATCACTGTTAGGATTTATTAGCCTAACGGTGAGAAATTAGTAATGTGCACAATACCCCAATTAGCCAGTGATTCAAGATAACCATGACTTAATCCCTGTAATTATAACATTTGAAAATAATTGGAGTATTGTAAAATACTTTTGATAAAAGAGAATGACTCACATTGCAGATTTATACGGGCAGAGTTTAGCCTACTGATTAGCCTTGTAACCTAATTTAAATAACAATGCACACGAACTAGGTCAGTAACTAATACAACATTTACGATAACTCACGAGATAAAAACCCTCACAACGAATGACAAAGTGCAATACTTAAACATCCATCGAATTTACGATGAATGACAAAGTATAACCCAAGGTTGAGCAGCACTTAAACATCCATTGGATAGTTTCAATCGATCGGACATTAAATCGTAGCAGCGATCGAGTTAATACACTGTATTGTAGCAGCACCCCACTATTTTGAAAGTGAATTTTGATTTATAGCAGTAGAACTTCGTGTTTGAAAGTTTTCGTCGACACCACTGAACTGCTCATGGCCTGTCCTATTTATAGCTGATTTTTGGGTCTCTCGCGGCCCGCGTGAGCCATAGGCTCAACCTTAAGCGGCCCGCTTGGCCACCTAGTCTACATGTAGGTTTCCTGGGTCACGAGTAGGGTCGCCAGGTGGATGCCACGTGGATCTGGACGCTTATCCGGTCAAACTTGGAGTTGACGTGGCCCGCGTAAGACCAAGCTTAATCTTACGCGGCCCGCCTGAAACTCTAATTTTTTTTTGTTTTTCTTGGTTTTTCATGTGTGTTAGGGTTTCAGGGGTCCGGGTTTGCACTTGTGGGTCAATTTGGGACATTTTTGAGAGTCCTTACATCCTCTCCACCTTATTAAAAATATCGTCCTCGAGATTTACTGAAATAAGTGAGGATACTTTCGCTTCATCTCTGATTCTAGCTCCCAAGTGTATTCGGGTCCTCTTTTAGAATCCCATTTGACTTTGACTAGCACTAGCCTTTTGTGCTTGAGAAACTTAATCATTCTGTCTTCTATTTTTAATGCTTTCTCAACAAATTTTAACTTTTCATTTACCTCTACATCTTGAAGAGGTACTACCAAGGATTCGTCAGATAGACACTTCTTGAGATTGGATACATGAAATACGTCATGTACTCCAGCTAACTCCTCCGGTAGTTGTAAGCGATAAGCGACCGGTCCTATACGTTGGATTACTGGAAATGGTCCTACGTATCTAGGACTTAGCTTTCCTTTCTTACCGAACCGAACTACTCCTTTCCAAGGAGAAACTTTTAAGAGAACCTTGTCTCCGATTTGGAATTCTAACGGTTTACGTCGATTATCTGAATAACTTTTCTGGTGATCTCGAGCCGTCTTTAGTCTTTCCTTGATTTGAGTGATCTTGTTAGTAGTTTCTTGCACTAATTCAGGACCTGATAATTGACTTTCTCCTATTTCTGCCCAACAGACTGGAGTTCTGCATTTTCGTCCATATAATGCTTCGAACGGGGTAGCTTCAATGCTTGAATGATAACTATTGTTATAGGAGAATTCAATTAAGGGTAGGTGGTCATCCCAGTTTCCACCAAAATCTATTACACATGCCCTAAGCATGTCTTCCAGGGTTTGGATCGTCCTTTCACTTTTTTCGTCGGTTTGAGGATGATATGCAGTACTTAGATTTAGTCGAGTTCCCATGGCTTTTTGGAAACTAGTCCAGAAATGGGAAGTGAAACGACTATCCCTATCCGATACAATGGAGAGTGGGACTCCATGTAAGGATACAACTTCATCTACATACAACTTGGCTAACCTTTCCATGCTAAAGGTTTCTTTCATAGGTAGAAAATGAGCTGATTTGGTTAATCGATCCACAATTACCCAAATCGCATCATTATCCTTTCTGGTTTTGGGCAACTTAGTAACAAAATCCATTGTTATAAGCTCTCATTTCCATATAGGTGTTTCTAATTGTTGTAGTAGACCTGAAGGTTTCTGGTGTTCTGCCTTAACTTGTGAACAAGTAAGACATTTAGAAACATATCTAGCTATGTCCTTTTTCATTCCTATCCACCAGAAGTTATTCCTTAAATCTTGGTACATTCTATTGTTACCAGGATGCATGGTATACCTAGATTTATGAGCTTCATCTAAAATCTTATTTCTTAATTCTCCTTGCTTAGGTACCCAAATTATTCTTTTGTGGAATCTCCAAATTCCATCATTGCCTTGCTCTAATTCTTTTACTCGTCCTTTCATCCCTTCAGCATCATCCTTGATTGCTGTTTCCTGAACATTCTTTAATTGTTCCATTAAGTCTAATTGTAGACTTAATCTAAGAGCACGAACTCGTCGTTGTTTCTCATGATACTTACGACTTAAAGCATCAGCAACTACGTTGGCTTTTCCTTCGTGATATTAAATATCACAGTCGTAGTCACTTAGAATTTCCATCCATCTCCTTTGTCTCATGTTTAACTCTTTTTACCCGAATATATATATTTTAAACTTTTATGATCTGTATAGATAGTAAACTTACTTCCGTACAGATAATGTCTCCATATCTTAAGGGCAAAAATTATGGCTCCTAACTCTAAGTCATGAGTCGTATAATTTTCTTCGTGCTTTTTCAATTGCCTTGATGCATACGCAATTACCTTCTTGCGTTGCATAAGTACACATCCTAATCCTAGCTTTGAAGCATCGCAGTATACTTCAAAATCCTCAGTTCCTTCTGGTAAGGCTAGAATTGGAGTGTTTGTTAACTTCTGCTTTAAAATCTTAAAAGCTTCTTCTTGTTTAGGTCCCCATTCAAACTTAACAGATTTACAGGTTAGCTTAGTTAATGGTACAGCTATCTTGGAAAAATCCTTAATAAACCGTCTATAATATCCGGCTAATCCTATAAAACTTCTAATTTCCATAGCTGACTGCAGGACCTTCCATTTGGTGATCGCTTCTATCTTAGAGGGATCTACGTGAATACCTTCATGATTCACCATGTGCCCTAAAAATTGCACTTCTTGTAGCCAAAATTCACACTTTGAGAATTTGGTGATAGCTTTTCTTTTCTTAACAAAGTTAAGAGTACATGTAGGTGCTCACAATGTTCTTCCTGGCTTTTGGAATAAATAAGTATATCATCGATGAAGACAATTACGAATTTATCCAAGTACGGTTTACAGATCCTATTCATCATGTCCATAAATGCTGCAGGAGCATTTGTTAACCCAAATGGCATGACTGTAAACTCGTAATGACCATACCTAGTTCTGAAAGCAGTTTTAGGTATGTCTTCTTGTACCTTTAATTGATTATATCCAGAGCATAAATCTATCTTAGAAAAATATCTAGCTCCCTGGAGTTGATAAAAAAGATCGTCAATCCTAGGTAATGGGTATCGATTCTTAATTGTAACCTTATTCAATTCCCTGTAATCAATACACATTCGCATTGACCCATCTTTCTTCTTTACAAACAACACTGGTGCTCCCCACGGGGATGAACTAGGTTGTATGAATCCTTTGCTTAGTAATTCATCTAATTACTTTTTCAATTCTAACATTTCGGTGGGTGCTAACCGATAAGGTGCCTTGGCTATCGGTGTAGTTCCAGGAATTAGATGAATTCTAAATTCTACTTCCCTATCAGGTGGTAATCCAGGTAGTTCTTCTAGGAATACCTCTGGGTATTCTGATACTACTGGAATTTCTTTGAGTTCCGTACCCTTAGTGTTAATGATTACTGAAATCATATACACTACTTCTTGTTTTCTTGAATAACTGGACAACTTCATTACTGAAATGAATTTCATTCGTTTTCATGGCTTATCTCCCATAATCACCACTAATTCTCCTGAGGGTGTATAAATTTCTACGGAATTCTTATCACAAAGAATTCGAGCATGGTTGGCTACTAGCCAATCCATTCCTAATACAATATCAAATCCGGCTAAATTCATAGGAAACAGGTTTGCAGAGAATTTATGACCTAAAAGTTCTATCTTTCCTTCTCGCAAAACTTTATCTATGTGAACAGAATTGCCGTCTGCCGTTTCTACCTTAAAAATTTGCCTAATCTTGGTTAAAGGTAATTTAAGAGCTTGGCAGAATGAAGTATTTATAAAACTTTGGTTTGCACCAGAGTCAAATAATACTTTTGCATAAACGTCGTGAACTAGGAACGTACCAGCTATCACATCCGGGATTAGCTCTGCTTCCTGAGTAGTCAGTTGGAAGGCTCTTGCGTTTCTCTTGGTAGTTCCTTCTGCAGGTTTGGCTTTGTTGTCAGCTGGTTTGACCAGTTTTGGGCAGTCTGGCCTAAAGTGTCCAGCTTCTCCACAGTTGTAGCAGACTGTTGCTTTCTTTTTCCTGCAATCTTCTTCTTGGTGCCCCAGAATTTTGAAGAAATTACAATACCCTTTGCATCTTCCAAAATGCTTCCTTTTACAGGCATTGCAAAATGGAACAGTGGAAGATTGCCCAGTTCCCTTTTTCTTGAAATTATTTCTGTTACCCATATGGAATCCCTGGGTAATCTTTTGGGCCACTTCCTTTTTCCGGGTTTCTTCTCTTGTGCGTACCAGTCCGTCAGTTAGGGTGTTAGCTAATTCCACAGCATCGTCAATAGTGCGTTGTCTCGCAGCTTTAACGATATCACGGATTTCGCCAATCAATCCCCAAATATAGCGGAAAATAAGTACCGGTTCTGGCGAAGCCAGAGTTGGTACTATTCTTGCATATTCGAAGAATGTCGAAGTATACCCTCGACAGTCTACATCCACCATCCGGTGGTTCAGGAACTTATTTGTCATTTGTTCCTTTTCGTATTCGGGACGAAATTTTCTTTCCACTAGCTGCTTAAATTCTTCCCAACTCAAAGCATAGGTCATATTTCTTCCTTTGGCTTGAAGTACCGTATTCCACCATTCTAGTGCCCTTTCTTTAAAAAGATTCGACGCATACATGACCTTGTCTTCCTCGCCACATTTACTTATCATAATTACTGCTTCGGTTTTCTCCAACCAACGCAGTGCCGCAGTCGCCCCTTCATTGCCTGCAAATCCAGCTGGTTTACAGGCAAAAAATTCCTTGTAAGTGCAACCAGGCGTTGCTGCTTTCATTCTTTTGAGAATTGGGGCTTGCAGTTCATTATTGTTGTTATTAGTATTGTTGCCGCCTCCGTTTACACTATTACTGAAATTGTCACCGTGTGTGTGTTTGCTAGGAATAATTTGTTGAGGTTCAACTGGATTTCGAGCAGCAGCAAGTATTGCTGGAATAGCATTGGCTATTCCCTGAGCAACGATATTTTCAATATCTTGCCTATTCAGAAATTGATCTTCATTGTTATGCTCAGATTGATTAACTTCATTATCGGGTTCATTACCAGCGTGTGCCATCTGGTAATTAATTTATATAAGTAATTAGTATAAAGTAATTAATAACCAAACATAACAAAATAATTACACATAATCACATAAACAAATATAGCCAAAATTGTCGATCTTTCGACTTTCGATATTTTATATATTATATTATGCATCCATACACACCATTATCTTACAAAAGTTATTTTTTTAGGTTATTTTATAGAGTTATATTTTTATTACTATTATTATTATACAACCACAGCTTCACAACCACACTATCTCCCATCAGCTGGCACCTCAAAAGCGACGTTCCCTTTCGTCGTACTTCCAGGAGATTTGTTCTCCCACTTCCCGAATTCTATTCCCTGCATCTATCAGTTCCTCGCCAAAATGGCGGAGTTCAGCTAAGTTTTCAATACTCATTGGTGGGTTTGGTGTAGGTTCTGGGTCGAACTGAGGGAAAAAGGTATAAGGATTATTTAGGAGGTTTTGAAATTGCCAGTCGTTGGTCCACCACTCGTCCATTTCTCCTAGAGGTTGGGTGTGGATCAGAGGGTCTGGGATGGCCGGTTCCAAGTTTATTGGAAGTTGGGTTTCAGCAGGATAAGGGAAGAGGTTTTCATTGATAGGCCTAATGATATCACAGCTTGCCAGTATATGATCCAATTCCTTCTGCAATGGCAATTCCTCGGCTTGCCTAGAACTTTCCCCAATTTCCATCTTTGCTTGCTGATCGGAGTGTCGCGCTCCGGTCAAAGATAATATTTATAAGCCCAAATTACCCTTAACAATGTGTTAGTGGTAGTAAGGGGTCGAACCACGAAGAGTATGTGGTTTGTGTATGGATTCGAATGAATTAAAACAATTGTCACAATTTATGAAGCTTGCTAAAGTATTTTTGTATTTTCGTTTAATGGAGAGATATGATTTTTAACTAAATGAATTGATGCGAATGGTTAACAACTACTAATTAACGATTGCAAGAAAAATGGTTACTAGAACAATAATGATAAAAAGGAATCACACCCGGTTTCGGTAATTGTTAACCTAGAATTTCTACAAGTTTTAGTTTCAACTCAAATGCATTCGATTAACGGATTTAGTGTACCGTGACTTAGGTGCTACTAGCTATCAACGCCCCGAAGAACGGACAAAAAGACACTTTGTAATCAACACAAGTAAATCCTAACAACGACAACGTACAATTACATATAACCGTTTCGCAAAGTCATAACTTTTCACATCGTTCGACAATTCACGAATTCGTAACAAATGTAATACTATTGTCAAAAGTTTCAAAAACCAAATACAAATTGTCACTAAGATGAAACAAGAACAAATTGAAACCCTAAATTTAACAACTACCTACACCGGGGTGAAACCGAGATGATTAGCCGCTCATGGTTGATGCAACTTGATCACCGGATGCTTGGAATGCGGATGGAGTCATCTTGAAGCTTGTAGGATGAAGGAATGATGGAGAATTAGGGTTTATGGAATGATGATGGTGAGAAGGATGATGGATTGGATGAATTAGGGTTTTGATGGTGAATTGGGGATGAATGATTGTGATTCAGTTGTAGAGATGATAGATCATGGAATGGTAGATGAATGATGGATGGTAATGGCTCCAAGAACAAGTTTCAAACTCCAAATGTTGTGTAACTTACGAATTGATTACCCAAGAGCCAATGAAAATCGAGCTTAATCCCCAATTAACAAAAATTCCCGTTTTGGTTTTCTGATGCCCGTCGCCGACGGGTTCGTCTGATGAGCTTTTCTCCCGACGCCCTAAATGACTGTATACGGGTTATTATGGCCGACGGGACTTTCTGGGGCCCTTCCGGGACGGGTATACCCCCGTCTCCGACGGCCTCTAGAATACCAATTCTTCAAACTTCGATTCTTGCACTCCCGGTTGATCCGTAACGCGTCCTGGTGCTCCGGTTTTCAACCCGGTGACCCGTAAATCTCCCAAAAAGCTCCTTAAACTCCATCAAACCTACAAAACACATTCTTGATTAAAAGTAGGCTATTCGAAACTAAAACTTACGTAAAAACATCAAGTTAAACAATAACGAGCACCGGTTTACAACCACGTATCACATCCCCACACTTGTCTTTTGCTTGCCCTCAAGCAAATCTGTTTTTCACTTTCACGTGGGTCGAACAACGAATACACATCCCATTCCCGAGACAGAGGTTAAGGTCTATTGTCATACAAAAGTTCAAACTCTTTACAAATTTCACATATTTACCGGTTAAGTGAATAATCACATATAATAATGGTTATCCAAGATTAACCCGCCCGTAAAACTAACAACTCATGCATATCCCTCACAATGTGCTCTCCACTCGGCTTAAAATTGGCTAACATGTATAATGTATTAGCACTTCAACAATTAATCGCTCAAAACCGATTAGAACACGTACCCGCATAGGCTTGCAACTCAATAATTCTCCACCACCGAACACGAATACTAAGCACAAGTCAAAAGGTCTTTGAAGGGTTGTAACGGGGCTAGGCTAAGGGTAGGAAATAGGATATTTTTAAAGTGGCTAAAGTGATGAAAATTCGATTTTTATTACAAACCACTAAACTAAACAAAACTAAAAATAAACATCAACTATGAGGCAACAACTTTCGTCTTTTATTCAACAACTACTAACACTTCTTTTTGTGTTTTTCTTCAACAATTATCAATTCTTTTTCATAATATTTTCTGTTTTTTTTTTTCGCAACAATGCAAACAATCAAGAATAACTATACAAATACGACTCCTATAATCAAATTTCCATCACACGGGTTTAAAAAGAAAATGTTTAAGGCTATGGGCTATAGGGTGGTCAAACGAAAGGTTTAGGCTCAAAATGGGTGACTAGGGAATTTGTTCGGGTAAGAATAGATAAATGGTTTTAAGAGAAAAAGGTTTACCTAATGCCTTAATCATTCTCGTGCTTGTATTCGGTTTATAGTCTCAAACGTATCAAAAGTTGCAAGTTCTACAATACGCGACTAATGGTCCACTCAAACAAAGAAACATGTAAATGTAAATCTATGATATAAAAGTGGCTCAAACCTCACGTATACGGGTATGATATGTGATATGCATAAATTGCTAGTTCCTTAGGCGAATTATTCCCAAATAACCACCCGCTAAATACCCGTTATGCTTATTAATTTGAACTTGACCATGACAAAAGACCAAATGGGTTGTGACATCCCTCGTTGACTTGTTTTACTTGTGCTTTTAAGATCGCTTTTGAGACAAGAAATTTTGAAAATTTTTTGAAATTTTCCCCCATCCCCACACTTGAGGTAAACATTGTCCTCAATGTATAGAATTTAAATGAATGGGTCAAAATCAAAAACTTTTACTACTGCCCCATCCCCACACTTGAGGTAAACATTGTCCTCAATGTGCAAGAACTAGAGTTTTAAAACGCACAAGGGATGTGACACGTCTAACCTTCCCAAAATCTCACCCCGGAAAATAAAATACAATGTACAATCCACTTATTCCTAACTAAGAATCAAAGTAAAAGGAAACACATGCACCTGATTTTTGTCGCTTGATACTCATATCTCCTTCGCCTCTTCATAAAAACGGTTGTCCCGCGAACATGTTGTACCTACAAATTCTAATCCTTGTGTAGAAGCATGCTTCTCACAACCATCAAAATTTGTTAGTCACCTAGTTCTACCCTTTTTATGAAACATATTACCAAGCCATGTGTTATTTCACTTCGATTTATGTGGACAATAATTTACAACAACAATAAACCTAACTCACTTTCGTAGGAATCACGGTTGCATTTAGCTTATGCAACAAGCCCTTTTAAACCCCCCAATAGCTTGGGAGGACGAGAGGTCTCGTGAGGGTTATATAGGGAACACACCCACAACGTTCATTTAACTAGGCGAAAATAAATAACATAAAATAAAAATAACGGAAACAAAATAATATACAACAACAACAACAAAAACATACCATACCTCTACCGCTGATATCGCTCGTTTGGATCCACTGGCGGGTTGGGCTGGTATTGATAACCAGTGAGGGACTCGAACATCTCCCTATAGTTATCGAGGGGACTCTGCTTCCCTTGAGGCGGCGGTTGGTACGGAATCGGGATAAAGCTAGAACCGACTGCCTCGGGCCAATGAGGGGTGGGATCGGATGGACCTAGTGGATGAGGAAGATTGGGGTAATCAGTCCACCCCGAGTGTTCGGTGTACGGGAGACCGGCTTGAAGGTCTCTTTGATGGCGCTCCTGATTGTGGAGTATCTTGGTGTTGTTAATCGCCATTTGGTGAGAGACAGCCAAAGCACTCCATCGGCGTCGTTCCAATTCTCTTGCTTCATCTCGACGCCTAACCTCATCTTCTTCCCATGCCCGTCTTCGGGCTTCCTTATCCTCTTGCCTCTTCGCCAAGTGTTCCATGTGTGACCTCTGCATTGCTTGGAACAGTTGTTGCTCTTCCATAAACTTATCCATTCTCTCCCGATGGGCTGCTTAAACTGCCCAAAACTCTTGCATTTGAGGTCCCTGTGCCTCCTCATATGCTTCCCTCCTTCGATTATACTCTCGGCCTTCACCTATGCATGCAGAGACATTGTCATATATCTCTTGCTGTCCCCGATCAAAATTTTTGTAGGAGGGAACCCGTCTAGTGGTCACAAAGCCCGCCACATCTGCATTAATTTCTCTATGCGGCCTCATGTATCTTTGTCGTGGTCTTTGTGGACCGGAGGGTTCAACTCCCTCCTCTTCATCTTCTTCCGATTCTGGTGGTGCCCCTGAAGTAAGGAACTCATACTTATGACCCAACTTGTCGGTCACAACATACTTGTTCCCCGAGAGTTTAACTTCTATGTTCCAGTTCTTCTTCATGGAGGCCTTGTTAAGTTCCTCCAACGGTTTAGTTACCCATAGTGATTCCGAAGGTAGGCAACTTTGTTGAACAATCATGGCACTAATGAGGCGTGCGTATGGAATAAAACGCCTCTGGAACGACTCCCGAGTAGCCCACGTGTTCATCATCACTATGTGTCTCCATGACAATGTCGGGGTCCCATATAGCAAAGAATGCACCACCCTACAGTCACCCGCTTTAACACTTCCACGATCACCAAACCTTACCAAAATGTTCTCAACATTAATCCCTTGGAGAATCTTTCCCTCAATCGTCATGTGCTTTCTCTTTGCCTCTCCCCCATCATGATAAGGTAAAACAACTGCGGTCATCTGATCCAGATCACCATTATTCGCATGACTATCCAAAAATTGTTGCATGGTTGGATAGTCATATGCTTGTACCCCCAGGGAATCAAAGCGTGCAATGCAGTTGATGGTTTCGAAAGACATCGTCATTAACCCCCGGCCTGTTTTCCCGACCAATTTCCATTCCGCGGGAGAGCTATCCTTATTCACAAACCTCAGTGTCGACAACCATTCACATACCTCCGACAAATATATCCGCGAAGTATTATCTTCGCACCAATCAAGCACCCTTTCCCAACCTTGGCGTTCAAACATTTGTGTTATTCCGAATTGTTTGAACTCTTCAACATTCACCACTCTTTCACATAAACTCCTTTCCGGAACTGAGGTACTCACGTTATTGACCATTTTCCATTTCCAGAGCTTGGCCTCTAACTTCCTATCTTGATATTCCGATAAAGGTTTTCTCTTTTCCTCATCCCAAACTTCGGCGCTTTTGCTATCCCTAAACTTTGCCCACTCCCAATCTTGTTTGTACAGTCTTGCATCCCCCTCTGCGATGGAGCCTAATTGCTCCCACTTCCTTGGTAGTAAACCGGAAGAAGAACCGACTCCCGATGATGAAGCTTGCCCTGTAGTCCTTTGTCTTTTACCACCGGCCATAACTACAATCACAAACAAGCAAAACATCAATATAACCCCAAGCCTTTACTAAAATCTCAAACTTTGAACATGATGTGTGATGTTGACATTTTAATTAACACGTGAATGTAAAATCGCCTCTTTAAACTTCCAAAGTCGCTCACTTTATCATAAACTTATCAATTTTCTTGTTAATCTTACAATTTCTTATAATTTCAACAATATAGTCAACATCACCTTCATGTTCAATCATGTAAATAACAAGTGTAATCACATCACTATGGTTATAACATGCTCAAATTCCATCCAAAGCAACTAATCTTACTCAAAATCATGCTAGAACAACATACATTGTCTAAACAACCTACTCTTAAACTAAAAAGTTTAAAATTTCGGAAAAAAAACACTAACATATGATAATCATGCATAAAATTAAGGAAAATCCATACCTTTGATGTTGTTAGACAAGAAGAACTAAGAAAAGATGGCAAACAAGCAACTTGATGAACACCCTTCCAAAAACCCTAGGTAACACGCCCAGAAATTTTGCAAAGTAGCAAGAATTGATGAAAACCGTGTTGGGGGTTTTGTTCTTCTCGAAAAATTACTCAAGATAGACTCTAAAATCAGTTGATTTGGTGGAAAATTGAGAGAGTTATGGAGATTAGAAGGTTTAGGGTTCTTGAGGGAAAGGTGGAGAAGATGAAGTGAAAAGATGAATTAGGAGAGAGAAAGCAGAAGTTTGGTGGAAGTTGAATGATGTTGGGGGTTTGTGGGTCGGATTGTATGATGTATATGGAGTTTGGTCGTGTTTGAATATGTTTAGAGAGTGTTTGGTTCGCTTTTACTAGCCTTAAAACGACTCAAGACCGGAGACCAAATGATAACCCGTCGCCGACGGGTCCCACCCCGTCGCCGACGGGCAAGGGAATAGAGGTGTGGGGGCGACGGCTTAAGGGTCTGTCTACGGTTAAATGTGTGCCGACGGGCTATATATTGAAGCCGTCGGCGACGGCCGCCACCCCGTAGCCGACGGGCTTTATTTTTTTCAATTTTTTTTTTTAATATAAGGATTTTTATGAACTTTCTTTAAAGGAACTATGTACATTAAAAAATCCTAAAAATTATTAAAAATCTTTTTGTGATTTTTTTTTTATAAGTTAAATTTTAAAAATGCGAAAACCGTTAACGGCCCTACCACCCCCCGAAAAGTCGTGTATTGTCCCTAATACACACAAATAAGTCTTAAAACATACCTTGTGTCTTCATGACCCGTTCGGAATGTCCGGACTTCACACAATCAAGAGAGATTAGTATGGAACGAAAACGATTAACATAAACACACACAAACAAATAAATAATTGTACATAACTTTACACAAAATGTTACCGGTCCTTATTAGTCGACCTCGTAAATCGGTGTGCTTACCACAAAGCTCACCAATTCCTTGTTTTCGTCTACCTTCTCGTTACCATCAAGAAACGGTTTTAGCCGATGACCATTTACCGTTTGTCGTATCCAATCCTTCGGGTCCTCGATGGTAACATCACCCAATTGTCCAACCCGGGTGATCACATAGGGTCCCATCCATTTGCTTCGGAGCTTCCCGGGAAAGAATTTGAGCTTCGAGTTGTGAAGCCACACCTTTTGCCCAACCTCGAACTCTTTCTTCCTTAACTTAGCATCATGCGCCTTCTTCATCCCATCCTTGTACTTGGACGCGCATTCATATGCCATTTCCCGTAGCTCCTCCAACTCGCATAGCTTAAGTTTCCTTTCCTTACCTGCATCGTCATATTGAACATTAACCTCTTTGATAGCCCATAACGATTTATGCACAAGTTCAACCGGTAAATGACAATTTTTACCGTAAACCAACCGGTAAGGTGTAGTGCCAATAGGTGTCTTATGTGCCGTACGGTAGGCCCATAAAGCATCGTTCAATTTAATTGACCAATCCTTACGGTCCGCCCGCACGGTCTTTTGCAAAATCTCTTTGATTTGCCTATTTGACACCTCAACTTGCCCGCTTGTTTGCGGGTGATAGGGGGTAGCAATCCTATGGTCAACACCAAACCGTTTAAGAAGTTTCCCAAACCGAAAATTTTTAAAATGAGATCCTCCATCACTTATGATGACCCGAGGAATCCTAAACCTTGAGAAAATATTGGTTTGAACAAAATTACACACTACGGAATGGTCGTTCGTCTTGGTGGCTATTGCTTCGACCCACTTTGACACATAGTCAACGGCCACCAAGATATACAAATTGCCATAGGAATTGGGGAATGGGCCCATGAAATCAATACCCCAAACATCGAAAACATCGACTACAAGGATTGGTTGCATGGGCATCTCATCTCTTTTTGAAATACCCCTATTTTCTGGCACTCTATGCAATTCTTTGAAAACTCATTAGCATCTTTAAAAATAGTTGGCCAATAAAGACCACTATTTAACACTTTATGACCCGTTTTGTGGCCACTAAAATGGCCACCACACGCAAATGAATGTAGATGCTGCAACACGCTTGGAATTTCCTCATCATCTATGCATCTTCTTATCACTTGGTCCGCACACTCCTTCCACAAGTGCGGTTCTTCTAACCAGTAATACTTGATTTGAGACATGAAGTGTTGCCTCTTCCGTCTATCCCAATGTGCTGGCATATCACCTGTAACAAGATAATTAACAATGTTAGCATACCATGGCAATTTATCTAATTTCATTATGTGCTCATCTGGGAATGACTCATTGATCTCTACAGTTGTAGGATCTTCTTCAACCATCAACCGGGACAAATGGTCCGCCACAACATTCTCGGTACCCTTTTTGTCCCGTATCTCCAAATCGAACTCTTGTAACAAAAGAACCCATCGGATTAACCTCGGCTTTGCATCCTTCTTGTCCATGAGATACCTAACTGCAGAATGGTCAGAATAAACAATGACCTTAGTACCCCATATATAAGCGCGAAATTTATCCAACGCAAATACCACCGCAAGTAGCTCTTTCTCGGTAGTTGTATAATTTAATTGTGCGTCCGAGAGAGTCTTACTTGCGTAGTAAATGGCAACCGGTTTCTTGTCTACCCTTTGACCCAATACGGCCCCCACCGCATAATCACTTGCATCACACATAATTTCGAATGGTAAAGATCAATTCGGTGATTGCAAGATTGGGGCCTCAACCAACTTCTTCTTCAAAATGTTAAAGGCGTTTTGGCAATTTTTATCAAAATCAAATGTTTTATCTTTTAACAACAAATTGCATAGGGGTTTTGTTATATCACTAAAGCCTTTTATGAACCTCCTATAAAACCCCGCATGTCCCAAAAACGACCGAACACCCTTAACACTTGTAGGATAAGGCAAAGTGGATATAACTTGCACCTTTGCTCTATCCACCTCAATCCCATGACTCAAGACGACATGCCCCAACACAATCCCTTCTTGAACCATAAAATGGCTCTTTTCCCAACTCAAAACTAGATTTTTCTCAACACATCTTTGCAAAACTTTTTCGAGTTGGTCAAGGCATGTATCAAATGACGGTCCAAATATTGAGAAATCATCCATGAAGATTTCCAAAGACTCCCCCACCATATCTAAAAAGATACTCGTCATACACCTTTGAAAGGTGGCGGGGGCATTACAAAGTCCAAAGGGCATTCGCCTAAATGCGAAGGTACCATATGGACAAGTAAAAGTAGTCTTTGCTTGGTCTTCCAGATGTATAGCAATTTGATTGTATCCGGAATAACCATCCAGAAAACAATAAAATTTTTGTCCGGCTAATTTCTCAACAATTTGGTCAATAAATAGTAAAGGGAAATGATCTTTGGAAGTTGCAGTATTTAACTTCCTATAGTCAATACAAATACGCCACCCGGTTACCGGCCGAGTGGCGACCTCTTCACCTGCGTCATTTGTGACGACTTGAATACCCGCCTTCTTCGGAACTGTTTGTGTCGGGCTCACCCATTGGCTATCCGAGATAGGGTATATAATACCCGCATCTAGCCACTTCAATACCTCCTTCTTGACAACTTCTCGCATGTTTGGATTTAATCTCCGTTGCGTGTCACGAGAAGGATTTATGCCATCTTCAGTGATGATCTTGTGCATCACTACCGAGGGACTAATTCCCTTCAAATCTGCAATGGTCCACCCGATAGCAGCTCTATGAGTGACCAAATTTTCATCAACTTCTCTTCTTGCTCCCCGGTCAAATTGGATGCAATAATTACCGGGAGCGTGCTACCTTCACCCACATAAGCATATTTAAGATGCTTGGGTAGCACCTTCAACTCTAGTACCGGAGGTTCTTCCAATGACGGCTTCAACTTCGTGTCGATGCTTTCCGGAAGACTTTCCACTTGATGGGTCCAAGTGGGCCTTCCTTCTTTTGCCGCCATAACCTCCAATTCTTTCATCTCTTCATCCATGCTCCGATTTGTTTCTCCTTGCAACCTGTCAAACATGAAACATTCCTCTATTGTGTTTTCCTCTTCGACACTAGTGTCACATAGAGGTATACACTCGTCAACAATGTCCGCCATGTAGCATTCATTGCTAACTAGAGGATCCGTTAATCCCGAAAATACATTTAACCGCAACCGACGGTTACCAAAAGTCATGTCGACCGTGCCCGATTTGCAATTAATTTGGGCATTCGATGTTGCCAAAAATGGTCGACCGAGGATCACCGTTGGTTGCTTGGTTCGGTCCAAAGAGACATAATCTAATACAAGAAAGTCCACCGGATAGTAAAAGTCCTCGACCTTGACTATTACATCCGTGACTATCCCACGGGGTAGTTTAGGGGTTAAGTCGGCTAACACCACTGTGGTGTTCGACACTTGAAGTGGACCAAAATCATATTGGTTATATAAACTACCCGGCAAGATACTCACACTTGCCCCAAGATCCAAAAGTGCCCGTGTCATTTTGAATTCCCCAACTTGTATTGAAATAATGGGCGCCCCCGGATCTTGAAGTTTTGGTGGAAGTGCACCCGAAAGAATCGAACTCACATTTTCGGTTAAATCAAGTTTCTTAGGAAACTTGTGAGTTCGCTTTTGTGTGCATAAATCTTTCAAGTATTTAGCATATGAAGGTACTTGCTTAATTGCATCTAAGAGTGGTAAGTTGATTTTGACTTGTTTAAAAATTTCCCACATCTCTTCTTGTTGTGGGCCTCGTTTGTTTACCACTTTCTTAGATGGTCCCAACAAAGCTTCGGGATAAGGGGCGGTATTAACCTCCACACCCTTTTCCTTAGCCTTTGGGACGGGAACGGTCACAACGGGTGTAGTATCATTTTTCTTTTGACCCGTTTGACCGTTTTTACCTTCATCATCACTCGCACCTTCCACCACCCCTTCAACAAACTCGGGTGGTGGTGGCTCAACACCATTATCTATGACTCGACCACTACGTAAAGAAATTTTATTTAATGATAAAAAGGAATCACACCCGGTTTCGGTAATTGTTAACCTAGAATTTCTACAAGTTTTAGTTTCAACTCAAATGCATTCGATTAACGGATTTAGTGTACCGTGACTTAGGTGCTACTAGCTATCAACGCCCCGAAGAACGGACAAAAAGACACTTTGTAATCAACACAAGTAAATCCTAACAACGACAACGTACAATTACATATCACCGTTTCGCAAAGTCATAACTTTTAACATCGTTCGACAATTCACGAATTCGTAACAAATGTAACACTATTGTCAAAAGTTTCAAAAACCAAATACAAATTGTCACTAAGATGAAACAAGAACAAATTGAATCCCTAAAATTAACAACTACCTACACCGGGGTGAAACCGAGATGATTAGCCGCTCATGGTTGATGCAACTTGATCACCGGATGCTTGGAATGCGGATGGAGTCATCTTGAAGCTTGTAGGATGAAGGAATGATGGAGAATTAGGGTTTATGGAATGATGATGGTGAGAAGGATGATGGATTGGATGAATTAGGGTTTTGATGGTGAATTGGGGATGAATGATTGTGATTCGGTTGTAGAGATAATAGATCATGGAATGGTAGATGAATGATGGATGGTAATGGCTCCAAGAACAAGTTTCAAACTCCAAATGTTGTGTAACTTACGAATTGTTTACCCAAGAGCCAATGAAAATCGAGCTTAATCCCCAATTAACAAAAATTCCCGTTTTGGTTTTCTGATGCCCGTCGCCGACGGGCATGACCCCGTCGCCGACGGGTTCGTCTGATGAGCTTTTCTCCCGACGCCCTAAATGACTGTATACGGGTTATTATGGCCGACGGGACTTTCTGGGGCCCGTCCGGGACGGGTATACCCCCGTCGCCGACGGCCTCTAGAATACCAATTCTTCAAACTTCGATTCTTGCACTCCCGGTTGATCCGTAACGCGTCCTGGTGCTCCGGTTTTCGACCCGGTGACCCGAAAAGCTCCTTAAACTCCATCAAACCTGCAAAACACATTCTTGATTAAAATTAGGCTATTCGAAACTAAAACTTACGTAAAAACATCAAGTTAAACAATAACGAGCACCGGTTTACAACCACGTATCACTTGCCTAGAACTTTCCCCAATTTCTATTCCTTTTCCTTTATCAATAGGATTTTCTATTTTGGGAATTCTCCTAGTTGATGGTTTCCTCCTGCGTACACGTCTCCAGCCTACAAATCTTCTTCTTTTCTTAGGCTTTGGTTTCTCCGGAGGTGGTGCTTGGAATTCCATAGGTTCCTCCACATCGGCCAAGTAACCAGTAACATCTCTGGAAATTTCTACTTTCACAGGATAGAGATTGAGATTCTCAAGAGCTTCAGATAATTCATTCATGCTGTTTATCATTTATAAAGAAACATACAAAATTTTAGGTTAAATTTTGTAAATTAAATTTTCAAGGAATCACATAATAAAATCAGAAAATTTAATATTAATTACGAATATTTAATAAACCATTTTATTGAAACAAAATTTTTTATTTTTAGTACAACTAAACTATTAAAGTTTCTGGCTTTTGGATAATATGGTTGCTAATACTGGGTCGGGGTGTAGGCGGTTTAAAGGTTGACATTTACTGCTACAGTGGCTAACATATAGAGATTTGCCCATTGTTCATCTAACTCATCTTCCCATGGTGGGTTACTGCCTATTTCTTGGGCTTTCTTATTAATTATTCCTTCTTTTGGTTGTGACTTCGTCATTTTCTCTTGACTTTTTTCTAATAATCAAACTTCTTTTATTAGGGGTAAGTGGTTTCTCATACCGTTCCTTACGAATAAATATTCCCTCCTCAGTATCTGCTGAGTATCTTGAGGAATTTGATTGGGATGAAGTTCCAATATCTTTCGGTGAACTATCTAATTTATGATAGATGTCCGCAATTCTTTGCTTACCCATACTGTATATTAACAGATAGTCAAGATAGAAACACATAATCATAAAATGTCAATCAGAAAATTAAGTATTTGGAAATACTTAATTGGCTTAAATCAGTGGCTCTGATACCACATTTTCCTGTCACGGCCCCAGCCCCGGTTTGACCCGGTCAGGAGCCGCGGGACAGGAACCCGTGGTATTTATTAATTGATGCGACAGCGGAAGATTTTGCAGGATCTTTTAAAACTTGAAAATGCCCGATTATTTTATTTCATAAATCGGGATAAACCCCGTGATTTACAATAGAGGAATTTAGCTAGGAAATTCCCTGGTTTACAAAACATGTTTTATTCATTTTAATTGAGCCACCTCTTCAAGATGGTTAGTGCTCCATAGCACGTTTTCCTTGATTCACAGCAGGTCGACTGAAACATGTTTTTAAAAATATTTTATCATTGGGGAAATACTGGCGAGTCACTCAATTTGATAAAATTACACATAGTTATAAATTACAGCATAAGAGCGATTACAATGGATTTTATCTTATTTTTATCTGGCGCCGTGTCACCTGGTGACGATGGTCATACCACTATTGGGTCTTTCCCCAAGTAGTGATGATTATCACTGTTAGGATTTATTAGCCTAACGGTGAGAAATTAGTAATGTGCACAATACCCCAATTAGCCAGTGATTCAAGATAACCATGACTTAATCCTTGTAATTATAACATTTGAAAATAATTGGAGTATTGTAAAATACTTTTGATAAAAGAGAATGACTCACATTGCAGATTTATAAGGGCAGAGTTTAGCCTACTGATTAGCCTTGTAACCTAATTTAAATAACAATGCACACGAACTAGGTCAGTAACTAATACAGCATTTACGATAACTCACGAGATAAAAACCCTCACAACGAATGACAAAGTGCAATACTTAAACATCCATCGAATTTACGACGAATGACAAAGTATAACCCAAGGTTGAGCAGCACTTAAACATCCAGTGGATAGTTTCAATCGATCGGACATTAAATCGTAGCAGCGATCGAGTTAATACCCTGTATCGTAGCAGCACCCCACTATTTTGAAAGTGAATTTCGATTTATAGCAGTAGAACTTCGTGTTTGAAAGTTTTCGTCGACACCAGTGAACTGCTCATGGCCTGTCCTATTTATAGCTGATTTTTGGGTCTCTCGCGGCCCGCGTGAGCCATAGGCTCAACCTTACGCGGCCCGCGTGGCCACCTAGTCTATGTGTAGGTTTGCTGGGTCACGAGTAGGGTCGCCAGGTGGATGCCACGTGGATCTGGACGCTTATCCGGTCAAACTTGGAGTTGACGCGGCCCGCGTAAGACCAAGCTTAACCTTACGCGGCCCGCCTGAAACTCTAATTTTTTTTTGTTTTTCTTGGTTTTTCATGTGTGTTAGGGTTTCACGGGTCCGTGTTTGCACTTGTGGGTCAATTTGGGACATTTTTGAGAGTCCTTACAGCAACAATGGTGACATGTTTTTTGCACTGTCTGTTGTACTGGAGGTCGTGCGTCCTTGCCACATGTCGGGCGCAGTACTTCGTGTCGGCACATCATAGGTAGCGGCGGGGGTTGTTCTACAGAGGGGCTTGCATCACCATGATTGTGACACTTGGGGATCCACCCAAATCAGGACCCCCCATTTGTCCTCGCCGATCTAGCCGTTAAGGTTAGATTTGTGCTCGGTGTTTGGCATGTGTTGTACACTTAACTTTGTTAGGGATTGGCCTTCCATTTCGCACGAGGGACCACCAGAGTTTTGTCCTTGAGCTGTTGTCGAAGGTGACCCAGCTTTATCATGAGGTGCCAGTCAATCATGATATGCCACCGACACCATAGCAGCTACAAACACTGTAACCGCCATAATACTCTTAGCACGTTTACCAATATATGCCACCGCCTAAGTGGTCGCATTTCAAAGGCTTGATCAACGGATCGACTGACTTTAGGTCTGTCGCAACCCCCGACCCCTGCCCCGGGAGGCGGGCGGCCGCGAGCTCAAAGAGCTGGTGGTATCGGTGTTTATTAATTTGGCAGCGAAATTTTCATCAGAACCGTAGTTAGGAAATAGTTTATCAGAGTAAAAAACCACATTTTTATAATTAATAAATACATGGGAAAAGCCCAAGTTTCTATTACAAACATGTTTTTAGGGATAAACCCTAATTTATTGAAATAAAACTTCTTATTTATTTAGGTAACTTTTATAGCCACTTTTCCAAGCCTTCAGTGCTCCCCAGCTGGCTTCTATTTGACTTTCACATTTTGTTACCTGAAACGCGTTTTAAAAAGTTTTATGAGTGAATCCCAGTTTAATCAAGAAAAGCTTTATCGTTTTACAGCATTGAAGGCAACCCGTAATTACATTTGTTTACATCTACTTTAATTACCACCCAATGTACTGTCAATCCTAACTTGTGGAAATGTTACTACTCACAGTGTAGTAACAAGTGATGTATACAAAACCCCAACATACCGATGATAATTGTAGATTTACAAATACTCAATCACTGTGAATTGTAATTTAAAACATTTGAGGTTTTGTAAAAACAGTTTACAAAAAGAATGATTAACTCACATTGCTAATTTAGGTATTTCCCTGTGGATTCTTGGTTATAATCTAGTAAATTATACAATGCCCACGCGTTAGTATAATAACCCAATTTACATTAGCTATACCCTCCCCCCGAGACAGAACTCCAACGACTGAGTCGGGCAGAGCCTAGACATGCGTTACGGAGCTCTAGATCAATCGGGCAGAGTAACTAATACGTAACTGGGGGTTCTAATACTTACAACGAGGCAGAGCTTCGCTAATTAGGGGGTAAAATACCCGAGTATTACTTCTATTAATTCAGAATTTGAGAGAGAAAGTCGATTGTGAGCAATTTGGAAACTAAAGCCCGAACTCCCAATTTATAGGGCCTGATCGGGGGTTTCTGGCGGCCCGCGAGAGAGAAACAAGGGGCATTCGCGCCCCGCGAGCCATATAGGCTAGGTTCTAGGGTTGATGAGTTGACCTACTAGCCTCGACACGCATCCTGTCACGTGGCGGCACCAGGTCGCGTCTGGTGGCCAGCTGTCGCGGCCCGCGACTGATGTAGTCAAGGGGGTCGCACCCCGCGAGCGCCCCCTATTTCTTGTTTTATTTGATTTTTGTTAAATTAAAGGTATTTCGGGCCTATTTTTCGTATATGGGGTGTATTTTAGGACATGTAGGGGTGTTTTAAGAATTTTAGGAGGGTTGTTATAAGGTCTTGGTGATGTGGTTGGTTCAGGACGAGACTAACAAGGTACAGGCTGCTGGTGGTGAGCCCCGACCTCTAGCACTGGCATGACAGTATCCAAAGCATAGTCCAGCACCTTAGGATCCCCTGAGGCGAGTCAGGATCCGCAGGTTCAGGCTAGATCCTTATCTTTTTTGTTGTACTTCACATTCAGTTGTATTTTGGTTTTGTTATGTATGTACAGACTTATTATTTATATATTTGCAATTTCCGTTGTTTATGTCTTTGATGTTTATTTACAATGTTAGAATTAATGGTTGGTTACTTATAATACGATACTTGAGTTTCGTTTAGTTATTAATGTTTGTGTTTTTTAATAAAAAAAGTTATATAAATGTTTATAACAATAAACATTCAAGATGCAAGACAATAAATTTAGCCTAAATTTTCTTTTACATAAAATATTTGAATATTTTTTTGTAATACATAAAACCATTAAGTATTGTAGAAAATGTTATAATATTTTTTATAAATAAATCTATCTATCCTTTTTAAAAATAAATGTTGAAAAAAAAAACACATATACGTATCATATAGCTCTATACGATGTGTATAGGATACCAACCTACTCAATTTTGAAGAATAAAAATCGATGTGGCTCGTATAGGGCCCATATAGCCTTACACAAAACGTATACGACCCGCCACCAAATCAGAGCTGACAGCGTCACTATCAGTTGTCCGTTTTGATGTTTAAGTTAATTGTATATGCATTGTATATGACTATAGACACCCTATAGATGGTAACGGGTGTTGAATTAGATTGTGGGGTGCCCAAGCAGATAAACCCTTTATTTTAACCTCAAGAAACGTAACATCCTTTTGCATCAAAAGTTTTGCATGACACTAAATTTAAATGTAACACCCATTCAACTTGTATAGCTAAATATATATAAGAGTTAACTTTCATTTTGCTCCATGTTGTTTGGTTATTTTAACGGTTTTGCTCTAATAGATTAAATATAGTCATTTTCCTCCCTGATCTTTCGAGTTTGCCGTCAGTTTGCTCCCTAGCTCTAACTCAGTTAGAACATTCAACTAAAAGTATGGGTATTTCGGTAGTTTACTCCCTGGCTCTAACTTAACTAAAATGTTTAGTTAAAAGTCGCGGTAGTCGTGGTCGGCAGGTGGTTGTTGCAGGTGGTGGTGGATGGTTGTGGATGGTGGTGGCCGGTAGAAAGAGTGGTTGGAAAGATGGGGATCATAAAAGAATTACTTATATACATGTAAATAAACAAGTTATAGGTTTGTTAGGTGAAAAGACTTACATGCCCTTGCTTTTATCTATAAAATTACCAAAATACCCTTCTAATTAATGGATTTTTTGGATGGAGTTAGAGGCGGGGAGTAAAATGACGATAAGTTAGAAAAATCAGGGAGAAAAATGGCTATTTTTAAGCTATTGGGGCAAAACCGTTAAAATGGCCAAATCACAGGGAGCAAAATGGAAATTAACTCTATATATAAACTCTTAGGGTATACGGGGTGGAAGCGGCAAGGGGAGTGGCGAACCCCTTTACCGCAAGGGGAACACCGCCGCCATCAAATATTGTCGTGCGGGGAAGACTTGAATCGGGGAAGAGTTGCCGCATGCGGGGTTAATGAGGGAGAGGGGTAGTGGTGGGGCCCAGTATCTTTTAACCAATCATGTTTTGTTTTTTTAAATGGTTTGGGTGAAACCATCCCCTTTGTTTTTTTAGGCAAGGGTGATGTATGAGAGAGGAATTGACATGACAAATCATAATTGGGTTGGTGGAAATTTCCCCCCATCTCATGAGTGGTGCACCCCCTTCACCCTTAAGGTAGGCACTGCTTTCTTAATTTTAGACATCATATTATATAGAAAGACATCCAAAATATCAATTTAAAGCATAATGAAATGTATTTTAGGCATGAAATTTAAAACGTGCTAATTAACTTTTTTGTAATAGTTTTTTAAATTTAATGCCTAGAATCCATTTCATTGTGTGTTAAATTGTTATGTGTGGTGTTTTTCTATATATCATGCCAAAAAAAATCTAAAATATCAAACCTAAAATTCAAAACACAATAACTAATTAAAAACAAAAATAACCAACTTCTCTTCTAGTTATGTGTGGTGTTTTTCTATATAATATAATACCAAAAAATCTAAAATATCATACCTAAAATTCAAAACACAATAACTAATTATTATATATATCAAATACCAACATGGGTTTGCGCCAGCCATCTTTCCGATTTCACTTATCATCACATAACTTTTTGTTTTACACTTTACCCACTAAAGCATCTTTTGTTCTCCTACTTTTATTATTAATTGCCATTTTAGTCCCCGAGGTTTGTTCAAATTTGTCATTTTAGTCCAAATAGTTTTTTTTTCGCCTATGGGTCCCTGACTTTTACCTTTTGTTGCCATTTTGATCACATACCCTAACTCCATCCAAAAACCCCATTTTTAACCAGGGGTATTTTGGTGATTTTCATTTTAAATCTTTTCAATTGCCATTTTGATCCAATTCTAAAAAATCAATAAAAATCTAAAAAATAAGAAAAAAATCAAAAAAAATTGTAAAAATAAAAAAAATCTAAAAAAATTAAAAGATTCAAAAAAATTCTTAAAAATCATAAAAATTCTAAAAAGTCAAAAAAATTCTAAAAATAAAAAAATTCTAAAAATAAAAAAAATTCTAAAAAATACAAAAAAAATTCTAAAAACTCAAAGATATTTTAAAGTTTCAAATTCAAAAAATGACGATATATTCCTCGTCCAGATGAATATATTTTCAAGTTTTATCTATTTTGTTGAGTGAATGAGTGGTTATGATGAGATAAAACCATTTATCCATTAAAAAAAACAAATTTCATTTTAAGTTGACATCTTTCACAAACATTCTTACATTTCCACATTAATTATCACCCTTTTGGCCTTTTTATATATGTTTTCATAGCAAAACTATTTATTACAATAATATTTTCATCTTTAGTTTTGTATCAATTAATATAATTTACTAAATATAAATATAATGAAATATAAAATTTATAAACTAAAACATAACATGCATGTTCGTTAGTTAGTGGTTCTATCTCATCATGACCACTCATTCACTCAACAAAATAGATAAAACTTAAAAATATATTCGTCTGTACGAGGAATATCGTCATTTTTTGAATTTGAAACTTTATAATATGTTTGTTTGAGTTTTAGATTTTTTTTATTTTTTAAAATTTTTTTAATTTATTAGAATTTTTTTGATTTTTTAGAATTTTTTTTTTATTTTTTAGAATTTTTTAGATATTTTTTATATTTTTTAGAATTTTCTTATTTTTTAGAATTTTTATGATTTTTTTGGT
The DNA here is from genome assembly GCA_030545235.1 of Helianthus tuberosus. NCBI lineage: Eukaryota > Viridiplantae > Streptophyta > Magnoliopsida > Asterales > Asteraceae > Helianthus > Helianthus tuberosus. The sequence goes on from CM060397.1 coordinate 30,600,179, forward strand.
TTTTTAGAATTTTTTGATTTTTTAGAATTTTTTTTAACTTTTAGAATTTTTTTATTTTTATGATTTTTTTGAATTTTTTGGATTTTTTTTATTTTTTTACATTTTTTTTATTTTTTAGATTTTTTTTGATTTTTTAGATTTTTTTTTTAATTTTTAGAATTCTTTTTTATTTTTATGATTTTTTTTTGTTTTTTTTTTTTTTTTTGAGTTTTTAGATTTTTTATTTTATTTTTTAGAATTGGATCAAAATGGCAATTTAACAGCTTTAAAATGAAAATCTCCAAAATACCCCTGGTTAAAAATGGGGATTTTGGGTGGAGTTAGGGTATGTGATCAAAATGGTAACAAAAGGGAAAAGTCTGGGACCCAGAGGCGAAAAAAAACTATTTGGACTAAAATGGCAAATTTGGACAAACCTTAAGGACTAAAATGACAATTAACTCTTATTATTTTGTAATTACCACATATAAATAACCAAAGTTTGATTTTTCATTTTCAATCCAAAATTTAACTTTTAACTCAGAGTTTTTACTTATTTGTAATTTAATCCAAATACTTTTTTATTTTCAACTTTGATCACGTATACTTTTTATCTTTTGCAAGTTTTTCGTTTTACGTTTCATTTAAAATTTCATAAGCTAACACGTCGCAACTGTGCGTCTCGGTAGTTCAACGTTTTTTTTTTCTGTTTTTCCCGTTTGACAGGCCCGTCGCAACACGTCTATTATTCTACGTTTGACAAGTGCGTTCCAATGCGCGGGGCCCTAAATCAACTTAGTTTTTTTTTTCTTTCTACATTTTACGTTTCGGTGTAATTTCTTCGCATTAACACACCGCCACGGGTGTGCGTGACTCAACGATTTTACGTATGTTTTTCGTTCAGTGTTATTTTTTTCTTTCTTTTTTTATTTATTTTATTTTACAAGCTCTTATGTTGTTGGTTGTGTAGCATTGGGGATACTTCGTATGATTTTACAAACGTATTTAACCTATTAATTTTTTTACTAAAAATAATTTGTTTCGAGTTCACCCCTATACCTCCTTTACTTAAAAAAACCTATTTTTACGTGTATATTTTTATGTACGTGTCGGTATGAATTCGATTTAGGGCATGTTTGGCTAAGCTTTTTGAAAACAACTTATTGACTTATTGGCTTTTTGGAAAAGTCAGGATGAAGTGACTTTTTGGAAAAGTCACTTTTCTCCTCACATACAATTTCATTGCCAAACATCATTTTAGAGCTTATGACTTTTCAAAAAGCCAATAAGTCAATAAGTTATTTCAAAAAGCTTAGCCAAACATGCCCTTACTCTACGTTTTGACCTAAACTTATCAAGTATAATGCTTTTTGTTTTAAAAAAACATCTTTTATGTGCATATTTTATGTACGTTTCGGTATAAATTCGAGTTGGGGTATGTTTCAACGTAAAATTTTTTGGGAAATGAGTGAGGTCTAATATAATTTGTTTTCGTGCTTATTTTATGAATGTTTCGTTAATTTTGTTTCGAACCGAGTGGAGTCAAATTGTGGTTTCTTTTTTTCAAAAGTTCTAATTAATCTCTCTTGATTATACGTGTCAGCTTTTCCGTTATACCCCTTATGTTTTCTATGTATAAGTCGGATCCTATATAATACGTTATGATTGTACGGTATAAATTTGATTTACTTTATGTTTTGATCTAATCGCAATGCTTATATACGTTACATTGAGTTCGATTAGATATGTCGAAATGCACGTTTTCATATGATTAACACATCACATAACGTTTAGACTAATCTATTCGATGTTTACAATGTACCCGCGCCGCAACGCGTGCTAGTGTTATTCCTAGTTATAAACAAAAATAACCTAACTTCTGTTCAACAAGTTTTACTTCGGTGTATACTTGGCCACTTGGGAATTTAAGTCGATTTTTTAATCTAGTTTATGAGAAAATTTTCAAGTATATTTCAAGAGAGAAATTAACATGCATTATGTATAGCCTACTTGTGATAAACTTTTCATAAAAATACAATAAATAAATAAATAAACCGGATAAAGATTTGTATTAAAACTTATATCCAACATTACATATTTACATACTATTGAAAAACTATGTAATATATTAAAAGAAAAAAGAACTATAAAATACATCTATTTACAACCAAATTTAGTGTAAATAGAAGTAGATGTCCTTAGGTTTAAAACTTTCTTCGAGCTTGGCAAAACCAGTCTACATGTTTTCAATTCTTCGTACAATCATATCCTATTAATACGGACTTCCATGTGCATATGTTTTTCGTTAGGCTAAGATTAACCCATTATCCATATCAACCTCTTAATATTCCCACCAAATGAATGCTTTCATGATTTATCAAAACATTCAGAACTATCCGTTAATCATCATCTATCAATAGAGTGACTATATATATATATATCTCATACTTCTAATCTAATTGGCAATCTAGACAAGTTATTACATCTCTATGTAAAAATAGTGGTTTAAGATCAAATACAAAGGCTCCTAAAAATAAGAAGTCGTACAAAGGGTATCAAATGGACTTCGATTGACCTCATTCAAGCGTAATTGGAACTGTCTCATCGAACTCTTGAGATTGTAGCTTTCACTTTTGGATTTATAGGTTGTAGATTTCAGAATTTTTGTTTATTATCATTGTGTCTTTTATTTGTCATTGAGTCTTTTCTATATTTGCGTCATTTTGACATTTTTACTACTCATTGTGTCTTTTTTCCTCGACATTGTGTTATATTTTACTCGACATTGTTTCATCCATTGTGTCTTTGTAGACTTCTTATTTTTAGAAGACTTTGTAGAATAACTTAACCTTAAAAATAGTATAATACATGAGTATAAACCCTAAATCCCAACAGAAGAAACAAACCAATTTGACACAAAGAGTATAAACCTGCATTTATATCTAACACTCAAAGCTCAATATTATTGCTCACCCATTAGATTTTTATTCATGTTTCACGTGACTTTTTTAAGTTATGTTTGTTTTATCATATGGTTAGAGGCTTATCCTTGGAGGATGATCCGTCACGTAAGCGTAACGTAGATCAGGTGTGAGGATGGGGCAAAGAGGATAGAGGTAAGAAAATGTGGGATGGGCCTAAAATATATACGTATATGTTGTATGTATAGGTGTGTGAGAGAGGAGGATTTGTCTTTTGTGAGCGTCCTCACCGTCTCATATGCGACAATTTGGACGACGCCGGTGGGGGAAATGGGGGACGGTGCGGCGACGGAGGTGGACAGGCTGGGGACGACCCCCACACCCTCCAGCCTTAGTTAGCATTGTATTCAAGGTATGGAAAAACATCCTTCCCCATCAATATATAATGTGTGATCTCATAGGGATCCAATTCAATATATCTTTTTTATTTTATCGGAAACAAATTGCTCACCTGTTTTTTCATCCATATTTTGAGCAAAGTTCTTAAGTCTTACTAATTAGGCATATTAACATTTCAAATTATCATCTAACTTAGAGCTTCTCGACTCCATTACATGCGAATAACAAACTATCTACAATATAGTTTACCAATGACATGCTCCTTTTGTCTTGCCAAAATTCATGTTTAGTTTATCATGTATTTGCTATTAAAAAAAGTAGTTTAGCATTAAATATTAAATCATAACTTAAACAAAATTACTAGGACTAATGAGTATAATTTTATAAAGTTAATCTCAACCTAATTTTATCATGTGCAAATTCGGGTTTGGAACGAAAAAAATGAAGACCCAAACCCGGACTGGCCTGATTCTGACCGAATATATTCCATGGGGCAGTCCAAAAGGTTATATATTTCATAAGTATCGAGTTTTAGGTCTGTTGGAAACCGAATGCAAACTGACCAGACAGTATAGTTTTAAAAATTTTAATATTTAAACGTGAATTTCATGGGAACACAATGTGGCACAGTACCATAACCCCAAATTAAAGTTGTTAACCATTGAATCATTGATGATAACCAAAAATAAAAAAATGTAATAAAATGCAAGATATTAATCATTGATCCATACCATACGTTCTTGGACAAAGAGTATATGAGAGCTTTTAAGAGCTTAATGCTGGTTTATGATTCATGATAACTTAGATATCTCTAAAAATCGTGCAAACACTTTAAAATTGAATTATTTCGCTAGTACTCGATCACAAATACTCAATCTAATTATTATTCTCAGAGAAAATCAAGAACAAATGTGTTTTCTATTAAAAATATTGTACCCTAAATTCCTAAAATATGACCAAAAACGAACTTTAAATTCAGATGTGAACCATCATGACAGTTGACGCTTACAACTGTCTATTTGCAGTATTTTCAGTTTTATAACTGTTGCACCGATTTGGTACTAAAGAGCAAATTCAATACTGATCTTCATTTACTACTCAAGATCAATTTCATCCTTCTTTTAGCAACTTTGAAATTCCGAAGTAATTCTACTGCATAACAATACATGCAAAATTAAAATTTCGGTTGCCATCCCTAGATCCGCTACTCAGTGGCGAAGCTTGACCCGAACGACGCCGGGGGAGGGGGGGAGGGGGTTTCGAAAACGTGTATACCAAAAAATTTCTATAGAACCGGGGGGTCGAAAACGTATATACCAAAAAATTTCTATATGAAAACTACATATATAACACTACTGAGCGAAAAGTTCGGGGGGTCGGGCGCCCCTCCCCGCCCCTTCTATTCTTCGCCACTGCCGCCAGTGGCGGACCCAGGATTTTTTCCACTGGGGTCCCATTTTCGCTGTTTAGATTTTTTACAACTAAACGTCAGAATTTTCGGGTCAATTGTTGGCTGGGGCTGGGCGAGAAACATAATAAAATACAATATTAGATAAAACTATATGATCCTTACTCATTAGAAAACATACAGTAAACAAAAGATGTCATTGAAATGAAAAAAAAAATCACTAATATTTTAAGCTGTTCCTACGAAAATCAAATGGATATAACTTAGCCAAACTTATTTTTTAAATATTAGACGCACTAAAATTATCATCCGGGCTCAAGTTACTACACGTAAGTAATTCGATTGTTACCTCACCAAAACGTTCACCAAACTTTTGTATTTGCATATTTCAATCACATTAATAAGGATTAAATAATATTGGCATGATGTTCCCAATAATGATAGCCATTGGCAGCAATTAATCCTCCTAGAATTATTCAAAAAGTGGGTTGCTATAAAAGAAACAAAATACGCTACAAAGAAGGGTCGAACTTGAGACCTATTTGTTTGAGAAGAAGGGATTTAACACCACACTAAGTTTATCTTTAATGCTATGGGGTCCAATGAATTATTTTTATGGGGTCCATAAAAAAATTAACATACCGGTTCTACTAATTTTTTAGAAATCATTGGGGTCCGGGGACCCCGATCCATCGTATGTAGGTCCGCCCCTGACTGACGCTACTAGGGGGCTGCCCCCAGACCCCGTTGTTCCTTGGTTTGAAATCATAAAATTCTCAAATAAGTGTGTGCACACTCCACGTTTTCCAACTTGTTTGATTTTGATTTATTATTTCTTTCTTGGTGAAGAAACACTGGATAAAAAGATTGGAATCGGATTATCCAGGGGTTATGTTTAGCATAAAAAGGGTGGTTCTCTCTCGTTTGATTTGATGGGACATTTATTCTTCTCCGGTGAACACTGCAAAACAGAACACCGTTAGCCTCGTCACGGGGAAAATGGAGGTTTTCTCCGTGACCCGACTCCGGCGTGAGAATAAGTATGTGTTTATGAAGAAGAAGAAGTATTGACGAAGTGTGTGTAACTTGAAGTTCATACCTGAATTACTCTCATATTTATAACCGGGAGTTTGGGCGGGAAAACTCGTTAATGAAATATTAACGGAAGATGCTAACACCGTAAGCGGTTACTTTCTTTCCATTAATTCTTTTGATCAGATGGTGAGATCACACGGATCGTGATCTTGATCGACAGATGGGGTGTTGCCACGTGGAAAGTAAGCAAGTGGAGGTTTCTCTCCAATTTCATGCTATCATTGTGATTTCAGGGAGTCCTGAGATGATGACACGTGTCCAGACGGTTATAACCGTCTGGTGGTGCACGATTGAGTTTTTCTAGAAGGTTATTGCTATAATCCAGTGTGACTCCTTATCGTGTGTACCAGTTGAGTAAATAATATCCAAGTCTGGGTACTATTTAAGCGGAAGTATTTAAACTAGGATTCTTATCCTTTGTTTGTTATGGAGGAAAGCGCAAGGGTTTATTAACTTCCTTTTGGCGCGCATGTGTTGTCTGCTATCTTTCTCCTAAGCTCTCTTTGTGGGACCAGTGCGCGTCCGCGCAAGGTCAAAAGAGGGTTAAAAGATAAGGTTATGGTATGGTCCCAAGTACTTATTACGAGGTTTTTGGGACCTTACCCCTTCACTTGGTCACTAAGTAAATCTAATTACATAAAAATAACTAGATGACACTTAAATCACCAATACTTAGATAGTTTTTATGCATGAATAAGAGACGGAATAGAATAGATCATTGTGAGAGAGTGAAGAAAAAAAGTGTTTTGTTGGTCAATGAAATGGAATCGCTCATTACACAAGACATTCTATTCTCTCAAAATCATTCTAACCCCCTCCCCGGTTATTTTTCATTTCATTCCCTCTTTTACCCGTCGTTAACAACACCACAGCCCACCACCACCACCGTCACCTCTCACCACCCACCATTGCCGCTGCCACTCACCTCCCCCACCATCACCATCGCCGCCACCTATCATCGTCACTCACCACCGATTTTATTCTTTCATCTTTTCTTGCCTACCAAATAACATAAAGTAATGATTCATTCTATTTCCCATGGTAACTAAATAAGATATGGAATAGGTCTATTCCATTACCTTTTTCATTCCATTTCATCATCTATTTCATTACCCATACCAAACAAACTTTAGGGTCTATTTGGTATCGGGTAATGGAGTGGACAAAGGAATGTATGGATCGTTACTATTCCATTGTCTAGTTTAGTTACCATTTAGGAATGAAATGAATAATTATTTTGTGTTGTTTGATAGAGAAGGAAAGACAAAGGAATAAATTAAATTAGTACTAGTTTCATCATCTTGAATTCAGATTTATAAAAATGTGGCAGTTGTGTTCTTGATATAAAACTTAATTGTCTTAGCTAAACTTCTTTAATCGCGTAAAACTTATTTACAATACGTACCTTTATATCCAATTTATAGTATACTATCTAATATATGATGAAAAAGTACATCAATAATAAACAGATAATACAAAATCAATAGTATTTTTAAATTCTTGATTAAGAAAATTTCAAAGATATCGAATCATGGGTTTGTTCATATGTCATCCAACATCAAGAAAATTGTCAAATTTTGAGACTTGGGCCATGTATCAAACAAGTTGGTCGGTGATTAACTATTTTATTCAAAATCATATTGTCCTTCTTTTGGTGTTATAAATTGTTTAAACGTCTATTTTATTGGAAAATTTTGAATTTACAAACAAGACAACAACGTTACCCGGAAACATTTACTCTTTGGGTGCTAGACTTATAATCTACATCAGATTTGATCCCTAAAGTTTATTATCTTTTTAGAGTAAACTGCCATTTTGGTCCCTAAGGTTTGGGCAGTTTTGCCACTTTAGTCCAAATCTCAAACCTTTTACGTCTGCGTCCCTTTGGTTTCAATTTTATTGCCATTTTGGTCCAAAAATGAAATCAGATCTTATTTGTCTTATAAAACCCTGTTATTTTGTCCTTTTCCGCAGGGACAAAATGGTCATTTTAATACCTAGAACTTGCACTATATCAACAACAAATCCAGTGCAGACAAATCAATTACAAAAACAACTTCAGCCTTACAGACAAATCAATTACAAAAACAACTCCTCCTAAGCTTAATCTCAACAAATCCAGTGCAGGTTGACAGTAAACACTGTGAACTCGTACCTGTACAGATCTGTAACCACTGTCAGGGGCGCAGGATTGAAGGGGCAGGGAGGGGCGGCCGACCCCCCAAACTTTTCGCGCAGTAATGTTACGTATGTACTTTTCGTATAGAATTTTTAGGTATATACGTCTTCGACCCCCCGGTTTTAATTTTTTTTTTTAGGTTTATACGTTTTCGACCCCCAATTTTATAAAAAAAATGTTTAAGTATATACGTTTTCGACCCCCAGTTTCATAAAAAAAGTTTATTTATATAGCCCAAATTAGATTGTTATGTTTATTATTGTCCAAATTATTATATAAAGCTCAAATTAAAAGCCCACCTAACATTCTATCCAAAAAAAAAATCAAATTGTTATGTTTATTATAGCCCGAATCGAATCACCGACGTTCGACCCGAACATACATTTCGAAACTACATGATAAAAAAAATTAGGTCCGTTACCTTCCGACCCCCCGAACTTTTTTTCAAGCTTCGCCACTGACCACTGTGAACTCGAACCTGTAATGGTGGTGACGGATGGATGGGGCAGAGGCGTTGAGGTGATGTAACGGTGTTGGTGTTCGGAGGTGATGGGGCGGCAGTGTAGAGGTGCTAGGGTTTGAAATCGAGTAGTGGTGGTCACACGAAAGTCGAGGACGTCGTCGGTGACTTAGATCTAGTCGCCAAGCCATACCATTTTCCCTAGCATAAAGGGATATTGAAGTGTTTCCATGGTGGATTGAAGCTTTGATTTATTTTCAACAGTGATAATCGGTGGGTTTGGGTCCCACAACCACCACCGGAACAAACACCCTTGAACCCATCACCCATGTCCACCACCGGAACAAACACCCTTGAACCACCTCCGTCCACCACAAACCACCGAATACCTAAAACCACCGCCGCACTGCCACCTTTCCAACGCCGACGAGCAGTTGCCGGGAAATCAGCGTCTCTGCGGTCTTCTCTGCTTCTCTGATCTCTCTCTCTCTCTCTCTCTCGTCGCCACCACCACAATGGTGGCCGGCCATTAAATCGAGGCGGAATGGGGGTGGTGTGGTGTATTTGAGATGAACAGGAGAAGAGGAGATTGAGGGATGGTTGTGGGTGTTCGTTGTCGGCAAGACCAGGCATCGGAGAGACAGAGAGAGATGGGGTGCGGCTGTGGAGGTGTTGTAGATTAGGGTTTCTTCAAGAATGAAGAATGCAGAGGAAATGAGATGTCGGCTGGTATTTATTTATAAAAATGAAATGACCATTTTGCCCCTGAGGAAAAGGACAAAATAGCAGGGTTTTATAAGACAAACAAAACCTGATTTCATTTTTGGACCAAAATGACAATAAAACTGAAACCACAGGGACCCAGATGTAAAAGGTTTGAGATTTAGACTAAAGTGGCAAAACTGCCTAAACCTCAGGGACCAAAATGGCAGCTTACTCATCTTTTTATTTCCTACAAATCTTTTTTCACGACTTATAACTACATGAAAGTTTTTTAAGACTTGATATAAATATGTCAACAAGTTAAAAACCCAAAATATTTAAACAGTAAGATATTTGTTTCTTCAGTTTGAAAATATATCAACCTAAGTATTTGATATGCATAGGTGAACTCAAAGGAATTGACAAACATTCCGTTGTATCACAGTTCGATCTAGTCAATGTGAGTACGTGTAGTTTTCTAAAGCAATATCACACATCAAAATGGGGTGTTTTCAGAAAGTTTATAAAATGGATGAAATAGTACCTAAAAATGGAATACTAATTAAATAGTCAAATTACATTACATTACATTACATTGTGAGGATTGGGTTCATTTGTGAACCCTTCCTTTTTTATGAACAAAAACGAACAAATCCTGGCCATAGATCTTAGGGTGAAGGGAGTGGCTCGGCAAACCAAACGGCAAAGGTGTTTGCCGCGCGGCAACACCGCCGCCGGCCACCTTTGCCGCTCGGCAAACTTGAACAATCGGTGAAGGGTTGCCGAGTGACCAAAGAAGAGAGAGAGGGGGGCAATAATGATTGGAGCATGATTGGAGCATGTTTTTCCGTCCTACGGCGACTGGTGGCGGTGGTTTCCGGTGGCGGTGGTGGTGTTGCTACGGCGGTGGTGAACAGGAGGTGGTGGAACCGGTGGTGGTGAACAGGAGGTGGTGGAACCGGTGGCGGTGGTGGTGTTGCTACGGCGGTGGTGAACAGGAGGTGGTGGAGGTGATAAGGGTGGGTTGATTTTGAGGGTGGTGGTGGTGGAGGAACCGGTGGTGGAGGAACCGGTGGTGAGAAACCGGGTTGATTTAACACATAATTTTTTTTTAAAGAAAAAAAAAGTTTGCCACTTTCAAGTGTCTACACCACTGCCAACACTTTTCACCAAAGTTTAAACTCTTCACACTTGCTGACATGGCACACTCTGATTGGTCCATTTTAAAGTTTGCCACTTTCACCTGTTTAACCACTCCCTTCACCCTTATTAACTATAACTTAAGGGTAGGATTGTCTTTTAACATATATAGATTTAATTATAATTTTCGTTTTTTAAAATTATGTGCAGTTATCAGAAAAAAAAAATAACCACCCACCATGTTCAAATGCAAATTATCTTACGTAAAAAACAACCACCTGCATATGTTTTTCAGATTCTTCTTCTCATCTCGATTCTTCATACCATTAGCCAGTTCGTTTCATTCTTATTTTGATCTACTACGGATTTATAAATTATGTCAGACCCGAACCCGGACAATTTGCCAGCAAATTCCTTAATTCCTCATAGCCCCTAACGGCCAGGGGAAGATCATGTGTATGTAGCTTCCATGGATCATCAAGGTTTATTTTTTAAACATCAGTGTATATAAGTTTGTTTCCAGTTTAATTCTTATTTTGTTATACTAAGGATTTCTAATTTTTGGCAGACACGAACACGAACGATCAGCCTGTTGTTTCAGCCAATTTGTTAAGTCCTCATGGCTCCGAACGACCAGAAGAAGATCATGTGTTTGTAGCTTCCATTGATCGTCAGTCAACTGATGAAGAAGACGGCGTATATGAAGAATCCGAAACCGAAGAATATGTCTCTGACGATTTTGGTAGCGAAGAATAGGTTGCGTAAAGCGTAACAACATTCAAATTTTTTTTTTCATGTTCTCCTTCAGTTGTTCTATGTTTTTTAAACATGACCATTGATGTCAGCTCAAACTCGTTTTTAGCATAATTCCGTTTTCATGCTTTTTCGGTGTTGATATATGTTTTCAGTATAACTTATATTACTAGAGTATATGGGTTTTTAAGTTTTATCCATTATACATGATTGTGTATTGACAATCTTCAAGTGGCCTATAATGACTCGCGATATGTGATACACGTTACATTTACAAGTAGTCCAATAGGTTATAAGGGTATAACTGGTCGCTGGTCATGTGTATTCGCATTCCAGCGGGTTTAGAATGTTTAGCGCTGCACTTTTGTACTTGTTGTACACTTGTACGTAATCCCAGCAGTTGCTGCATTTGAAAATTTCTTGTCAAAATGGTTTTATAACAGGTACAAATTAATAGAGAAGTCAGCAGTCGTATCATTCTTTGTTGTTATACTAAGGATTTATGAATTTTCACAGGCACGGACAAGAATGAGCAGCATGTTGTTTCACCCAATTTCTCAAGTCCTGATGGTTCTCAACGACCAGGAGAAGATCATGTGTATCTTGTAGCTGCCATTTGTAACAGCCAGACTTATCGGCTATTCCCGCTTAAACCATTTATTGCTTTGTAACCGTCTTTGTACTCAGAGATTCGATATTAATGGAGAACAATATTTTAAACTATTTTAAAACGCAATTCATCTCGCTAATTATCGCATTTGTGTATGTTGTAGCTGCCATTTGTAACAAGCCCAAACTCAGCCGCACGAATGATCACTCGTACGGGTGATCATTCGCACGGCTACACACTCGCACCAGACTCACTTTGTCCATCATGTACATATCAGATTGTTCATCAATAATACATTTCAAAAAAAGTTAAGCAAATTATATACACTTATGTACATATCAGATTGTCCATCATGTACATATCAGATTGTTCATCAATAATACACATGTGTATGCTGTCACTTACACATGTGTATTATTACAGATGTTAACCAATGCAGAATGTTTTAGAATGGAAGATGTTTCAGCATTAATTATAGGAGAATGTAATAAACATTAGTATGCAAAAAAAACAATATTTTGCGTAACATACATATGTGTACATATCAGATTGTTCATCAATAATACACAGGTGTATGATGTCACTTACACATGTGTATTATTACAAATGTTAACTTGACTATGAATCGAAGGAGATGCAGCGATTTGGGTTTTTTGGATTCTACTAGTTGAAACTCGTTTGTAGAAATCGTAGGTCTGAGAGAAATCGAAGGAGATGCAGCGATTTGGGTTTTTTGGATTATGAGGAAAGAGAATCTTGATGTTCACAGGTGGTTTTGGTTGAAGCTAGAGATTATGGTAATTACAATTATGCCCTTGTGCAGTTATTAAAATTCAGTTTTTGGTTTTTATTAATTAAAAAATCATTTAAATTCAAAGATCTTGATCCCCTCATCCAATGGCCAGGATCTATTCGTTTTTGTTCACTACATCAACATTGTTCACTCTTGATCCCCACCCTACATTGTGATTTGATTTATAGATATACATATTTGGAATGTGCGAATTAGACATGATTTATTAGGCTTGCACATCTCTAAGGACGTGGTCCATGATAGGAGTTTTTTTTGAAGACGATTGGATTTCCCTAACTCTTGGGATTAGAGGCAGACACGTACCAGAAGTTGGTTTATCATGTGTGCATGTTCTGCTATAAGCACACTTTTCTCTAAGTTTAGTTATCTAAGATTTTTTTTATCTTAATAATTTGTAGTATATGATAATGTGATGTAGTTTTCCAATGGTAGAAAAATTGATAAACATATGGTAGTGGTTGGGGTTGTTGGTCTAAGTAGGTAGTAATCCCATGTTTGCATGTTTTTTATGTGCACAATTACAAGGGTAATGTAGTTTATCTATAAGATTCATGACTTAACATAATGACTTGTTGTGATTTAAGTAGCTTGTTATGGCTTAATGTGACTCTGGGCAACCAAAACTATCCCGCTAACACATTACAAGGATTTTGTACCATTAATCATACATATGTGTTTGACATCAAAATGATTTTACATACCATAATGTTACTTTCTGTAATATGAAGGAACCCAAGATTGCATAAGAGTATACTAATAATTATCATATAGTCTCTAAATAAAAAAAATAGCTAGTTATGATCTAATGTAACTTGGTGTTACCAAAACCATTCCACTAACAAGTTACAACACATACATTGTTAATCATGTAACATGTTAATTTTTTTAATTACAAAAAATATAGTAATCTATACTACTATATAAAAGAACTCTTGTGGGCCACTATATGATTTAACTTCAATTTTAAGACATTTAAGAAAATCTATAATGCATTTGTTACAAGGCTTGATGCATAAACACCTTGTCATTTATCATTCCGTTCCTCTTGTAAAATTTAGTGAAAGATTCAATGAACATAATATAAATTTTGAAAATATAATTTTTAGTTAATTCTATTTATAACATAATATTTAATATGTTAACTTTAAAGTTATTTTATTCATGTTTCTTTTAATAATACATATTGGTCGGGTTGGGTTGGCTCTAGCAACATGTCGCGTCAGAACAGGTCACATAGAAAGTGTTATTTTGGTTCAAGTAAAAAAGGGTTCGGGTCAAAACACTTTCAAGTCAAAGCAGGTCACATAATATTAAATAGATTAAAGTTAAATTTACGTCCATGATGTATGATGACAGGATCAAGTTGCGTCTCTAATTTGAAAAAAAATAGATACTTTAGTCCCCGTAGTTTGTTTTTCGCTACACTAGGATTTTCTCCCGCTTGCTAACATCACTAGGCTATTTGAATTGTGTTGAAAAGACCGAAATCCCTTTTTATTTGAATCCTTCTATTATGTCTTTATTGCAATTCACGTCTCTGTGCTTTCTATATTTTTTCGTCCCTTTGATTTTGTCTTTCCCTACAAAATCAACTCATTACGTATACACTAGCAGGTTTACATTACATTTTTTTTTACCAAATCAACATCCAGCAGGTTTTTTCATCACCCAAGTTGTTATGACTAATCATAAGTTGCATGCATGATACCAACTAACTAAATTGCAAAAATACTAACAAATCTGAACTTGCACTGTGAAATTACTAACTAACTACATTGGAAATATACTAATCTAAAACTTGCATTAATGCATTGTAACTAATCTGAACTTGCACTGTGAAATTACTAACTAACTAAGTATGTTTGCAATGATCTCTAGATCAAGTGGTGGAGGGCTTGCATTTCTTTTGAGAGATGCAGGTTCGACTCCCACTTGGTGCAGAGTGAGGTACTGGTGGGCAATGGTAGGAGACCCAGGGAAATTTGGGTTGGATTCTTGAGCCAAACGGGTTTTACCGGTAATTTCACCGTCGTGCCTACGGGCGGGTGGGTTACCGGGTTTTCCCCGGAATTGGTGGTGGACTCGGGTTACTCTCGGAGTACTCCGTTTGTCCAGTGGGTGCCCCGAGAGTGCTCGGGATTGAGTTTGTTGGCCGTTCAAAAAAAAAATGCATTGTAAACATACCAAATTGATCAACTACTAAATCATATTGAAACTTGCATTGCAAGCATACTGAAACTTGCGTTAATGCATTGCAAACATACTTAAACTTACATTTATACCGAACTGATCACCCAAATAATCAACTAAACACTAGGATCTACAAGGAACCTAGACCATCAAAATAATAGTTAATATTAACAACTATCATCTAGGTCTACAAGTAGGGGTGTTCAGAATTCGTTTCGAATTCAAAAAATTCGAAATTCGATTAAATTCGATTCGATTATCAAGAATTCGTTTCGATTATAAAAATTCGAATTCGATTCAATTCGAGTAAAGTAAATGGAATACGAATCGAATATGAATTTATAATTTCAAATTCGATTCGATTCGAAATTCGAATAAAAATTATATTTTTTATTTATTATTTTATATATAATACAAATATAACTTCTATTGGGCTATAATATAAATTATTTCATGTATTAAAATTACCGATCATCAAACCCACTAGATGACCTGTAACTAAAACCTAAGTAACAAATCTATCAATAGATTTCGAACCTTAAAAATATTAACTTATAATGTGGAGTGGTAATTCCCGACTTCTCATTTTGAATTTTAGACTTATGGTACTTTAGCTGCTTTAAAATTTATGTTTCATTTTGATAGTTTTTTACATGTTTTAAAAGAATCCGGATCAAATCGAATTTATTCGAATTCGAATTTTTAATCGAATACGAATTGGGTTTTTTATTCGAATACGAATTCGAATCGAATTGGGTAGATTTTAATCGAATTCGAATCGAATACGAATTGAAGGAAAAATAAAAATTATTCGAATAATTCGATTCGAATAATTTGAAAATTCGATATTCGATTCGATGAACACCCCTATCTACAATAGACCTAGTCGTCAAAAAAAAAAACTTGGTGATAACATAATTAGGCATCATTATCATACAAAATCTTCCTTCCTACTTGATCCCATCTTTACTGCTATCTACCCGACCACATTCAGATCGGACTTCCATATTCAGGTTGTTCAAGAAACTCAGAACTAGATTCAAGTGTACTGGGTCAGGATACCATTCACCCTAATTTCAGATACAAAATGTTCAGTTTCAAGAAGTTTCATGTTCGAGTATGGTGATGTTCAACCTGTTTCACAAAGTCTTGCAAAATATCTACAGTCTCATCTTTGGAGTGTAAAAAATAAGTCCATGTAAACCTTGAAAAATCATCAACAATAACAAGACAATATCTTTTCTTTTTCAAACTCATGATTTTTACACGGCCAAACAAGTCCATGTGCAACGTCTGTAAGCACTGGCTTGTTTTGGACTCTCCAATGGACTTGTATGAGCTTTTATGTTGTTTACCTTTTAAGCAGGAAACACAATGCTCAACAAAAGTAAAAAGTTTTGGTGGAAGACCTCTTACAAGGCCTTGATTTGAGAGTGTGGTGATAGTTTTAAGATTTGTTTGCCCAAGTCTCATGTGTCATAGTTCTGTCTCTTTGGTAGAGGCAGTTGAGAACAGACAGGCATCAGACATTGGATTATCCTTCAACATATCAACCACACACATTGCCACCCTTGTGAGCAACAAGTTGTATTTTACTCCTGGCTATGATTTCCTCAATATTTTTAACCACTTCTGGCCCAACAATCTTACAAGTTTCCTTAGTGAAGAATGACCCATAGCCCTTGTCACTCATTTGAGACACACTAAGGAGATTAAATTTAAGATTGTCAATAAGATTGACATTTTCAAACTTGAGTTTCCTAGCCTAAACAGTCCCTAACCCCAACACCTTCCTTTTTGAATTGTTACCAATGGATATATCACCCCCTCCATGTTTTTTGAAATCTTTGAGTGGGACTCTACATCCAGTCATGTGCCTGGAGCCTCCACTATCTACATACCATAAACTATTTAAGCATGCAAAAGCTCCCTGCACATCAAGTAACAAATTAGTTTAGGTGAGTCTCCAAAGCCAAAATGGCTTTGGATGGGGTCACAGATATGTCAGCCTCAAGTCCAAGAGAATGGTTAGTGGTTTGGGCAGTTTTTTGTAACCACTACTGAGGACCATTTCCTGTCAGATGATGATAACCATAAGGATGCCTATTCATTTTTGGTTTAGATGGCCTTTTGTAGGCTTCATAACCATGATGGACCTTTTGGTACAGTGGTTGACCATGTCCTCTTGGGAATTGGTTTGCAGGTGGTGCATCTGTTACTTGAACCTCTCTGGAAACAGAGGTTGCATTCAACTATTTTGTAACAGGTGTTTGAACAGGGACAAATGTCTGTTTGTTTTTAGAAGTTGATTTTTGTGGACTCTCTAGTGTTTTTGATTTAATCTCTTTTCTTTTGATTTCAAAAGTTTTTAGATAAACACACTGTTGAGTTTGATGGTTCTTTTTCCCATAGATTGTGCAATGGGATGCAGGCACAATCACACTAGTTTTGTTGATGTCATATGCTTTTAGAAGAAAACAATCTTTAGTGACATGATTCTTCTTTTCACAGAAATCACAAAATAGGTTTTTGACTTTCTCTTTTCTTTTCCCCTTTTCAACCTTCTTTTCAACAGAGTTTATAACCTCTGCTGGGATGTCTTTCAAGGGAATGATTTTAACCTTGGGTGCTTTGACACCTTCAATTGTTGAGAAGTCCATTGGCTTGAAATTTTCAAGAATGTCACACTCATCAGACCAGGTGGGTTTAAATTGATATTTTTCAATTTCCTTAAAAGTTGAGGATCCTTCTGATTTTTCTAAAACAATTTTCTTTCCATTTTGATCAGTGACTTTTATTTCTTGACCTGCCAACTTAGTGGGAATTATTTCAACAACGCCATATTCATTTACAACAATGTTTTCAGAAACTTGGTCATTTTTTCTAAACCCAATGCCAAGTTTCACATTGCTTTTGATCTGCTTTTCAACCATCAACTCATAACCTTTACAAGATTCTACCCATCTTTCACAAGTGATTTGGGTAGACTCAAGCTCTTTTTTGCAACTCCGGTATTTTTCTACCATTGTTTGGAGTTGATCTTTGGTTATGCTTGATTCATGTTTTAGACTGCTGATTTCATTTTCTTTTTCAAACAGTTTGGATTTTAACTCTTTAAAAGTTTTCTCAGATTGTACTTCATCATTTAAGATCTTGTTTCTAAGGTTTTCATTCACCTCTTTGATGTTAGCAAAAGCAATAATGCATATATCTGAACACAAGTCTTTTAAAACTTGAGGTGATACCTTAGCAGCAGCCATCATGGCACAATCACATTCACCATCACATTCACTGGAATACCATGGGTCAGTCAGAGGTTCCAACAGAGGTTCAGCAACCTTTTCTTCTAACATATGTTCACCAACATTTTCTTCAGTAACATCTGTTTCAGCATTCTCTTTCACCAACTCAAATTTGGACTCCACTTCCTCTGATTCAAGCCCTTCTGGTATTATTTATAGTTCCATAAAGCAGAATTCATCAGGTTTCTTATCAGAATTAGCAACTAGAGCAAAATTTTCATCAATTAAATCCTCAGGTGAGCTGCTCCATTCAACAAAGCCTTGTGTATAGAAGCTCTGTTGACTGGCCTCTGCCTGAGCAGATATTTGTGCAGCTTGTGGTGCAGGTTGCACTTGGACCTGAGCTGCTGGGGCTTGAACATATTGAATTTGAGGAACAGTGGTTTGGACATACTGGACAGGAACAGTGTTTACAGGGTGTGCAAAATGAGCAGTGTTTTGCATCTAAGGAGCAGGGGTATATTGGGAATAATGAACAGTGTTTTAGGTGTTTTGAGGTCTTGGACTGGGGTGTGTAATTATAGGACCACTTGTTTGGCTCCTACATTCCCTAGCAAAGTGACCAAGCCTATTACACCTGTAACACTTTATCTTTGATTTATTCAACCCAACTTTTAAGTTCCCATGCAACCCTGGAAACTTCGTACCAGTTCTTTTGTAAAACTTGCTTGTTCTCATACTCAACAAGGCAAGTTGATGTAAAATGTCCATTTCTTCCAGATCTGTGGGGTCAAAATGTTGAAGGTCATTTAATTCAAAGGAAAAGTTGTCAGAGATCTGTTTTTCCCCATTTGATGTGAAAGCATAGTTAGGTGAGTAAGAATCAGAGTTGAATGCTCCAGCAGAGGTTATGTCAATGAAACGATCATAACTCTGATCCTTACTGCTACCAGATGATTCTTCCTTACCAAAAAGTGCCATATTACCAAAAGAGTAGTCATCAGCCACTTTTCCTGACTCTTGTAGCTTCTTTTTTTGGTTAAGCCTTGTCTCATAAGTGAGGAGCCTACTATGAAGCTGAGTCAAACTCATCTCCTTAAAACCCACAGAATTTCTGGTAACAAAGGCTATAGTGTCCCATTTTTCTGGTAGTGATCTAAGAAATCTACTATTCAAGGTTGAATTAGCATATTCTACATTTAACAATTTTACCTCACTAATCAGACAACTAATCCTTTCAAACTGTTGGGTTAATGACTCTCCTTTGACATGACAAAACGTTTCATATTGTTGGTCCAAAACCTCTCTGTTGTTCTCAATGACCTCTTCTGTACCACTGAATTGCTCTTTGAGTGCATCCCATAACTCTTTTGCACTTTTACAATGTAACATGCCTGCATAGATATCATTTGGTAGTGTTGTAGCAACTATACTGAATTCTTTAGCATCTAACTCAATTTTCTGAAAATCGTGCTTGGAGTAATTTTCAGGTTTTTTAGGTACTTGAACCTTGGGATCTTCTCCACTCAGCACCATCGGAATATGAGGTCCAAAGATAACCGATTTCCAGCATCCGGTGTTTTGCTGTGCAAGTACATGACCCATCCTACGTTGCCAGATATTATACTCAGATCTGGCAAGCATAGGTGGTTTATACAGGGTGCCAGTGTTATGAGGATCTTGTGTGTTTTGAGACATTTTGGTTGTTTTATAAAGCTTTGTTTAAACTACTTTGAACGTGATTAAACTTTTAACTCTGTTTTTTCAACTTCCTACGAACAAAAGATATCAATGAATTGGGCTGATCTTTTATATCAAATTGATTGTTAAATCGAATTTGATTGACCTATGCTCTGATATCAGTTGTTAGGATCTGAGTTTGAATTGTTTGTGAATGTTTAAGATGAACAATGGAAGATGATAAAAAGATGGAAATAATTGCAGCGGAATGAAGATAAACTTTAAATCACAAACAATGAGAGATTTGCTTTCATCATGAATACTTTAAACTGAATCATTGAAATTACAACAATTCACGTATGGATGAACACAAACTCCCCCTCAGCCTGAGATCACTCAATTTGCTCGTACAAAATGTCAAGGTGATGAAGTGATCAATAGAACAGTACATGCACTGTTTTATTTTTAGTATAAAGCAAACCACTGTGGAATCTAGGCTGACGTCACCTAGACAGTGACATCTAACAACTATAACAACCTCTAACATCTGCTACAACTAAACACTGTTACATTGGAAAACACTGTTATCTATCATCTGTTGATTCTTTGTCTGATGAGCCTTATCCTCTGTTGAGCCTCAGCAGACCTTCTTCATCAGACTTTGTCTTCTTTAATCAAAGGGTGATCAGACCTTTGCTTCCAGCAGACTTTAGTCTTCAGCAGAGGTTTACTTTAGCAGACCTTGTGAACCAGCAGACTTTAGCTTGTAGCAGACCTTTGGAAGCAGCAGTTGTTTGATGACTTTGTCATTGGGAGGAGAATGACTTCAAGCATTGTTATGAAAGATCAATTGATTGTAGACTTATTTTGGCTTTCAATCATCTGTTCTTTAGGTGGGATCCACATGAGCTTTTTATACTCATTGAGCCATATGCAACATTGACATAAACCTTTTTATACTCGATACCGTTTATATGTATAAGAAATTCATACCAAATTTACAATCAACAAAGAGCACAGCCATGGCCCATATGCATGCCAAACATACATCATAAATAATAATCTATGTTAGCATTTAATACCACCCAATTCTATTTTAATTACTTCTATTCACTGTTTCTATTTAGCTATGCATGAAAATTTTGTATAATAATCAGCTTGTTGTTTTAATAAAATTTAAGAACCATAACCGGATGTTTGTGTACTACCACAAAAAGCTGGTTGGCGATACACAAAAATCTGGTTTAGGTTCTTGAATTTCATTTGCCTCCTTTTTTCATCTCTGGTCCCATCGGGTTGCAGGCACCCCACCTGCCTCTGTTCCCGCCCTTATCATTTGCCACACTTGAGTGACGCTTCCATCATATCCGAGAAGTGGTGATCACGGGTTCATACCTATTCATGAGAGTACATTGTTGATGCCTCTTGAAATACTTGGGTATCAATTCATCCACTTTCTCAGCGTCAAACTTGGCCGACAATATTTTGTGACAGAACCAATTAGCAAACGACCAAAGCCAAAGTAACAATCGTCAATGCACCATAAGCCCCGTAAACCTAAATGGTACAAACAAAAAAAAAACAAAATGAAACACATAACAAAGCAAGGAAAACCAACAAAGTGAAAGGTACAAGCAACAATAAACCAATATGTTACTAATTAACATTATATAGATTTAGAGGCTCAGATTATCGATTGCAAATGGTGGCTTTGTTAAAGCCACCTTGGTTACCATGCCTGGATAAAAAAAGTCTTCATAGCCATAAAAAAACTAATTAACAGTCTGACAACCATTGTTCGCTTAGAACACACGTCTACAATCAAAAGCACATATATTCCATTATAAAAACAATAAACGAACCATTAAAGTAAGTTACCTCATGTAAACACAAAAGCCTACCGCAAGGAAAACATAGCAAATAAGAAAAAAAGGTCTCAGATAAGCCTGCCCTCATCATCGACCACAGAAGCCCGACAAACAAAACATCCCAAATGAAGCTACATAAGGATGATAAACCTGTAAGAAGCCGACATGCCAAGCAAAGCATCGACAACGGTTCCAATAACGGAATGATAACATACAAGCACATGCAAACACAACAACTAACAACAAACATGACATATCGAATCAGAAAGACGTCTCAGATGAGTTTGTCCTCACCATCCTCGACTACAAAGTTGACTCAATGTCACGACCCCCGACCCCACCCTGGACGGAATCGGGAGCCGCGAGCAGCCAAGTGGTACCGGTGGTTATTTAGAAAAGTAGTGCAGCGGAAATTTCATCAGAACCGAGAGTTAGGAAAAATATCAGAGTTTAGAAAACACCGGATTTTATTTATTAAATAGATGGGATAAAACCATGTTTTAAAAGGTAGCTTTAATATAGGATAAATTCGAATACATAAAACAACTTTTCTTAATTTAATTTAATTGATAAAATAAGCCACTTCAGTAAGCCTTGTTGGTGCCGCATCCAACTCTAATTCCGATCTACTGTAATTACCTGAAACCCGTTTTAAAAAGATTTGGTTAGCAGAAAATACTGGTGAGTTCATTCAGGTTTTATAAAATGACCATTAGTTATAAATTACAGCATAAGAGCGATTACAATGGCTTCTATCTTATTTTTATCTGGCGCCGTGTCACCTGGTGACGATGGTCATACCACTATTGGGTCTTTCCCCAAGTAGTAACGTTTATCACTGTTAGGATTTATTAGCCTAACCGTGAGAAATTAGTAAATTGCACAATACCCCACTAGCCAGTGATTCAAGATAACCACGACTTACTCCCTGTAATTATAACATTTGAAAATGGAGTATTGTAAAATACTTTTGATAAAAGAGAATGACCCACATTGCAGATTTATACGGGCAGAGTTTAGCCTACTGATTAGCCTTGTAACTTAATTTAAATAACAATGCACACGAACTAGGTCAGTAACTAATACAGCATTTACGATAACTCACGAGATTAAAACCCTCACGATAAATGATAAATTGCAATACTTAAACATCCATCGAATTCACGACGAATGACAAAGTATAACCCAAGTTTGAGCAGCACTTAAACATTCATCGGGTAGTTTAAATCGATCGGACATTGAATCGTAGCAGCGATCGAGTTAATACCCTGTATCGTAGCAGCACCCTACTAATTTTGGAAGTAAATTCGACTTTTGGACAGTATACTTTCGTTTTTGAAAGATGGTTTCGACACCAGAGGACTGCTCCTGATCCGTTCTATTTATAGCTGGAAATTGGGTCTCACGCGGCCCGCGTGAGCCTTGGCTCGACCCTTACGCGGCCCGCGTGGCCACCTAGTCTACGCGTAGGGTTGCTGGGTCATCAGTAGGTGTGCCACATGGATGACACATAGCCCCGGATGCTTATCCGGTCAACTCTCAAGTTGACGCGGCCCGCGTGACCTCCTGCCTATTCTTTACGCGGCCCGCGAGAAGACCACAAGTCTTGATTTCTTGATTTTTGATATGGATTGGGGTTTTTAGGGTTCTGGGTTTCCACTTACGGTTTAGTTTGGGACATTTTTTAATTATATCATCAAAGGGAATAAAACGGTAAGAAAAGAGAATGGACCCACTTTGTAACTTTAGGGTTCAACGAGAAAGTTTCCTGGTATAAATTTTGGGTATAACTTCTGAGCTATTTTAAAAATATATATATATATATATATATATATTTGTACTCGTTTTAACAGTCTGACAACCATTGTTCGCTTAGAACACACGTCTACAATCAAAAAGCACATATATTCCATTATAAAAACAATAAACGAACCATTAAAGTAAGTTACCTCATGTAAACACAAAAGCCTACCGCAAGGAAAACATAGCAAATAAGAAAAAAAGGTCTCAGATAAGCCTGCCCTCATCATCGACCACAGAAGCCCGCCAAACAAAACATCCCAAATGAAGCTACATAAGGATGATAAACCTGTAAGAAGCCGACATGCCAAGCAAAGCATCGACAACGGTTCCAATAACGGAATGATAACATATAAGCACATGCAAACACAACAACTAACAACAAACATGACATATCGAATCAGAAAGGCGTTTGTCGTAAACATCACTCACGGCCTTAGCTACACTTTTCGCGATGATGGAAGCAAGGCGTTTGTCCCTCTTTTCCTGACGAGAGAGAGCATGACGGGATCCTGACGACATTGTCTGCAATAGACATCGTCACGGAACTCAACACATGTATTCGAATCTCACCTCACACGTCTACTATTACTAAAGCGCAGGAACACGTATAATTACGGAAACACTTAACATGAAATCACATAATCACATAAGCACATAGGGCACATAGTCACAACATTCCTAGGCACGTAGAGCAAAGAAGCGTTTTCACACAAGAGGTATATAGGGACACAGAGAGCATTCTGACTACCTCTATTATCTATTATATATCATTCAATGTTGGCGATTTTTCAAGAATAGCGTAGTATAAGCGTATGTCGTAGCATAAAGTCGTCCATAATTCAGCGATTTGTTAACGTTTTGAGATAGAAATGCAGTGCGAGTCGTGTGTGTCGATTGAAGCAGATGCACAAATCGATTAAATCTTCAAAATTTAGCGCATAAACAGGTAGAAGCACATAAAAACACATAAAATCGACAAATTATCAAAGTCAGCAATAGCGGCTTGGATTTGAAACACATAAAATCGAGAGCGAGATAGATTGTCTGCGGCTAGTAGACTTCGACTAACCAAAGTAATTCAACTATTCACAAGGATCCACTGTACGCGTTTGACCTCCAGGAGTATGCCCTTGCCTCGATTCTTGGGCGTTGGCACACATCCCGTTGGTTCCATCGTGTCTTCAGATCGTTGGAGTCCGTCGAATCTTTGGTGAGAGTTTTGTAAAATGTTCAGAACAAGTTGTCAAGGTTAGGGTTTCACCCCTGGCTTAACAACTTCGTCCCTATTTGATAAAATAGAGGAGATTATTCATCAAAATATGGGTTTCACCCCTAGTTTGGTATAATTTCCTCGTTTGTAGTTAAAATGCGAGTTGAGTAAGCAATTTTAGAAGAGAGTTTGCGGTTTTCACACCTATTCTCAACCTTGTTGCCTATTCATAGTTTGAAAATTCGAGTGCAGGAATAGTGCAGTATAAGCGAAGGTAGTGAAGAATAAGTACGTACGAAATTCCTATTAAACATACTCAAGTCGGTCTGTTGGTTCCTAACTATAGTCTAGGTATCTAAGACTCCGACCCGGACTAGGTCGAGTCTTGCCTAATTCCCTATAGTTATGGCTCTTATACCAATCTGTCACACCCCAACCGATGGCGTAATCATCGGGGCATGGCACTGAGCGAAACAGATTGTCCAGAAGTTTCCATAACAACTATCATTACCATTCAATTTAAATTAACATGTCCCATACCATGTCTCGAACAGTAAACAAATTATTACAGACAACATCAAAACAAATATTCTGTTCCGACAACTCAGATTTAAACATAAATAGTAGTTGTTTATCTGCTTCTAGAGACCCCTAATTCGTTATCTACAGACAACTATTTGTAGGGCTCTAAAGCTTTATTCTAGCTTCCATTTCCTACCACATGTGCGTCCTAAGCACCTGTCACATACGTTAAAATAAAGTCAATACATATAATGTAAAAGTGAGCATACAAGTTTGATAGTAGTATATAGAGTTCGAATTCGTTTACGCATAACCAGCACGTACACATAGTGAAATGAAGCACGTTAGTTATCGACATAGATCCATCGATACCAATGACTGCGGGTTGACTGCCCGAGGCAGTTCGCAATACATGATTACCACCGTAATCCATGCAAGTAAAAGATCCTTAACAACCCCCGTGTGAACGGGTGCTGAGTCCAAACTATAGTACTATCGTTGCTAAGGCAGGTAGACAGCATCCCATGTGTAAACATAACAAACAAGCATTCATAAGCCACGTATAACATGCATTAACGGTTAGCGTTCAAATAGTTTGAGTAGTGTGATAGTTGTAGTTTAAATATTCGTAACGTATGTAACACCCAAAAGTGCTTAAAGCAAAAAGGGATCGAGTATACTCACAGCGATTGTTGGATTGAAGGGAGCGCTTAGCGAGTGCGGTTAGCCTGAATAGATTCGATAGCGTAACGATAAGTGACGCGTAAAACATAACAGAGTGAGAGTGACTGATCGTCCGGATTGGTCATCCGTGCGGATTGGTAATCCGTGCGGATTAGCAATCCGTGCGAATGGTAATCCGTCCGGATTAGTCATCCGTGCGGACAGCTTGTCCGTGCGGATAACTTGTCCGTGTGGATAACTATTCGAGTGGATTGTTTCTTCCTATTCTAAGGATGTGTTTGTGTATGATGGCTTGTCCTTTGAAGTTTTCGTTGTAGTATTTAGAAAACTTTTAAGTATCTCTATCCTTCAAGCCGGTCGTGCGGACGACAGTCCGTGCGGACAACAGCTTTTAAGGTGAGTCCGGATGATAGTCCGTGCGGACAACGACAATCCGTCTGGATAGTCTGTCCGTGCGGACAGTGACAATCCGTCCGGATAGTCTGTCCGTGCGGACAATCGGTCCGTGCGGTTGAACATGTTGAAAATTGTTCAAGGTCTTAGTATCTCATGATCCGAAGAGTAATCCGTTCAGAGCGTTGTCCGGGCGGATTATCCATTCGTCGATACTCAAACCTCACTTGGTTGTGGGTCCCAAGTGTAGTTCGTCCGGATGACAACCCGTCCGGATAGTCTATCCGTGCGGACAGATTGTCCGTGCGAATAGCTTCTTGTTCTAGTTGTTCCGTTCGTCTACCCTTGGTTGCCTTTGTCGTTCTGTCGAGACGTTCTGATTACGTGGCAACCATTTGGAACTGTATTCTTACCCGCATGACTAAGCCGGCCAGGAATCACCCTAGCTCGACCGGTCAGCGGCTCAGAATGGTCATTCCGGATTAACCCGAAATCAGGTGTCTTGTAGGTAGAATCCGGATCTAGGACTAGTGCTTCACTAATATCGAGTAGAAGACTAGAACTGACCCTATTCCAACCGTTTTTGAGGGTAAAAGAAGGAGAAAACTTGTGTTTATTTCTTTCAACTCTTTTATCCTTTAGAAAAGTTCAGATTTAGGTGAAGTTGTTGTGAAATCTTGTGGAAATCGTTCAGATCTGAGTTATTCTTGGTGGAATGAGGTCAAACTTGAAGTTCATGAGAACTTCATGATGACGTCACCCGATAATACCTCAAATCTTGATGATTTCACGGTGAAAAGTTAAGATTTGAAAGATAGAAAGGTGTAGAAGTGTGTATAGATCAAGAATGTACAAGATTTAGGGCGAGATCTTACCTTGATTGAGAGAAATCGAAGAAAAGGTGAAGAAAGTGTGCTGGTCGGACGTCACTTGCCAAAAGTGGAAAGTTTGGAGAGTGACCCGTGTATTTATAGGATGCCAAAAGGGGAAAGGGTCGTTCGTGCGGATTGCACATCACCCGGATTGGTTATCCGTGCGGATGACAATCCTGGTCCGGATGCCCTCAACACTCCTCAGGCGGTCATCCGTGCGGATGGTCTGTCCGTGCGGATGGGCAATCCGTGCGGATTGGCTGTTCGTGCGGATGAACAATCCGTGCGGATTGGCGCCTGGGTGGTGTGTTCGGTGCGACGATCTTTGACGTTTCGATTTCGATTGCGAGCGATTCGATAGGGTTTCCTAGTCAAATTACTTTTAGTCCCAACTACTTCGTATGTAACATGGTTCGATCGGGATTCGGGTTCGAGTTCGATTGCATTCGAGTTAGATTTCGAGTTTCGATTGAGTTCGCTTGATTACCACAACATAACATAAATAAACATGCACAGGTAACACGTAAGGCACACACACACGTATATGCAATAAGTAAAATACACAGTTCGAGTTGCGATTCGATGTCGATTCGATTAGTATAGCTTGATTATCAGTTGATTAACTTTATCGCATTGTTACTTCCTATAGTTCACAGTCGTAGATTGATTGAAATATGTTTAATACTCATCGATTATTGTAATGAACGACACTTACTCCACATAATACAAATAAAATAAAAACATTTCTACGATTCAGGTCGCGCGAAAATCGGTCGTTGACTTTAACCTTTACTTTGACTTTCACTTATGAAAACACGGGGTGTTACACTTGGCTCGACCCTTACGCGGCCCGCGTGGCCACCTAGTCTACGCGTAGGGTTGCTGGGTCATCAGTAGGTGTGCCACGTGGATGACACGTAGCCCCGGATGCTTATCCGGTCAACTCTCAAGTTGACGCGGCCCGCGTGACCTCCTGCCTATTCTTTACGCGGCCCGCGAGAAGACCACAAGTCTTGATTTCTTGATTTTTGATATGGATTGGGGTTTTTAGGGTTCCGGGTTTCCACTTACGGCTCAGTTTGGGACATTTTTTAATTATATCATCAAAGGGAATAAAACGGTGAGAAAAGAGAATGGACCCTCTTTGTAACTTTAGGGTTCAACTAGAAAGTTTCCTGGTATAAATTTTGGGTATAACTTCTGAGCTATTTTAAATATATATATATATATATATATATATATATATATTTGTACTCGTTTTAAGTATAGTACCCCTAATTCAACCTTATCCCTATGTCACGAGACAGAACCCCAACGAACTTAGTCAGGCAGAGCCTTGACATGTGTTATGGGGCTCAGATCAATCGGAAAGGGTAGCGGTGATCGGGAGTTAAAACACTTAAAACGGGGCAGAACTTTATTATTATTTATGGAATGAATTACTAGAATAATATATATATATATATATATATATATAAGAGTAGGCGAAATAGAGACAGAAAGGGAAAAAGAAAGTGAGCCATCTAATGTTCAACTATCACTCTATTTGTATTGAATTCGAATCCTTGTAACTTAAGTTTCCAAGATTCCTTCTAATCTGAACATATACACGTCCAACATGCATTAACTCTATTTTCAACTTATTACTCATGCACACATACGTGTACATGTAGTGTTTTATATTAATTTGATTTATTTTATTATTTTTTATTTATATAGTATAATGAATTCAGCTGCTTCACTTATTTGGTGCGTATAACTTCTAAGATATGTCGTTTAATAAAATAATGAATATGTCATTAGAACGAGAATAATCTTATCTACATTTGAACCAAGTTTCATTAAAAACAGAGTAGGTTCAAATATATTGTATTTTTATAATTTTATTATTAAACGGTTTCTAGGCCCGTCTAGATACTTCATATTTCTAAGAGTCAACTTACCTGTAATCTACATGTCTATTAATATGAGTTTTTATATACTTTTATTTTATTAGACAGGTCACCCATATACAGGCCAATTAATTGGTATAATATTACAACCAACTATATATAAAATAGTTTTTTTTTAACTATTTGGGTCGAATAATTATATTAAAATTAAACTAGTTACTAATTACTAGTGGTTAATAAATTTAAACAAATCTATAATTCTTATATGGTAAAAATAAAGATGTTACATCCTCCCCACCTTGTTTTAAATCTCATCCTCGAGATTTGGGCTACGATATCTCTTTTAGAGTTATGTCACGTCTTAGTAAATAAGAACAGTATTAAGGTAAATGGTACAGAATCAAAATATGAAATTTTGTGAATACGAGTTTTACAATAAATAGGACTCCATGGTTCAACTGAATTAGTTCAAGAATTCGATGTCAAACGAACGATGTGAAATTATATAATTTCCAAGATAACTAGGTTCAAGCCAAAAGAGATATATGACCAATAGATGTCTAAGTTGAATGTTTACAAGTTGTGAATGATTTTTAGGAACAATAGGATTTACTATCAAAAGAAAACTTTCTTTGTTTGTTAACTGAGGAAGACTCAGGATCAACAAGCTTAAATGAAAATTAGTAATGTGCACAATACCCCACTAGATAGTGATTCAAGATAACCACGACTTACTCCCTGTAATTATAAAATTTGAAAATGGAGTATTGTAAAATACTTTTGAAAAAAGAGAATGACTCACATTGCAGATTTATACGGGCAGAGTTTAGCCTACTGATTGGCCTTGTAACCTAATTTAAATAATAATGCACACGAACTAGGTCAGTAACTAATACAGCATTTACGATAACTCACGAGATTAAAACCCTCACGATAAATGACAAAGTGCAATACTTAAACATCCATTGAATTCACGACGAATGACAAAGTATAACCCAAGTTTGAGCAGCACTTAAACATTCATCGGATAGTTTAAATCGATCGGACATTGAATCGTAGCAGCGATCGAGTTAATACCCTGTATCGTAGCAGCACCCTACTAATTTTGGAAGTAAATTCGACTTTTGGACAGTATACTTTTGTTTTTGAAAGTTGGTTTCGACACCAGAGGACTGCTCCTGATCCGTTCTATTTATAGCT